>CM049374.1:4037514-4069212 GCA_026937815.1 Etheostoma perlongum | reverse complement strand
GTGTCAGACAGGAAAGCAGGCATTTTCTGGTGGCTCGGGGCCCCTGGCGTAACCTAAAGTGTGTGCAGAATTACAATTAAAAAACAAACCAAAAAAGTTTTATTTCACCGATAGACAAATTACACAATGAGTTGTAGCCTTCATACAAATCTACACATTCATGTTTTTAGTGTTCACACTGCAGCCTCATGCTGCGGTTTATTTAAATTAGCAAAAAATAATATTTAGATGGTTGATTTGTTAATTTTAGCAAATGCATAAGAAGCAGATTGTATTTAATTTACATATCTGCACACCTGAACCATTTTAATAGTGTGACAATAATTTACACAGGTGTATGCTGACAGCAACCGTCAATGTAGGCTATCTCAGATAATATTGTTTCCACATGCTATATTTGCTGACATGATTTTTTTTAATTGTACCTACATGTTCTTACACTGCTTCATTTCTCCGCAGCTGAGGTGTCTCAGTTACTGCAAAACGATGATGTTTAGAGTAGTAGGTACGATTTCCAACAAAATACAGATTACTGAACAATTGAGGGATTTGTACGTTTTTATTTAAAATTGCCTGACTGATAACCTTTCAAAATGAACCTACAATGGGGCTCAAGGAGAACAGCGAGACGCTGCTGAAGGATAAAGGATATATTTTATTATTTCTACTAAAAAAAAGCTACTCTTAAACACTGCACCATTTACCAACAGTATGTAAACTCTCTGTAAAGTTGTCATTTCTATGATATGCTTTGCTCATTGGTCACATCAGTGACAGGCTTTCATGGAAATATAAGGAGACAATGATACCAAAAAGTATTTGAGATGCAAAAGGAGTTATTTGGGTAAAAAAGAGTGTACGTGTGCAGGAGGCTAGAGGTGTCAGAGACATGTCCACTCTCTCTACTCTCTGTTGGCTATTGTGCGTCGTCGGTGTCTGTGTTTGCTTCAGCATTGCCACCTTTTTTCATCTGACTTGCCTCAACACTTTTCCTTCATTGCTTCACCCCCCCCTCCTCTCGACAGCTGTCCTTTCCATGTCCTGTTTTGTTTCATTGTTTGTAAGAGTCACTCGTGTGCTGCTGATTTTTATCAGTTTAAGACTCTGTTCTACAGCAGACAATTGTTTTTGTTATGCTTACTGACACATTACTTTAATGAGAATTTTTCAGCTGGGTCCTGTGTGTGTGACAGTGTGTCGGTGTGTGACTCTAGCGCATGTATGAGACCGTCTAGAGACGTGCAATAATGGCTGTGAATCTCATGCGTTTTAAAACCTTTTCAAGCAGGATTAAAAGCCAGCAACATGATTGTGTTAGTCCATAAACTCACTCAGAGAGTCCTTACCTCCAGCATGAGCACGTGTGAATGTATGTGTGGAAGAGTGTATATATCTGAGTGCGGGAGTGTGTGTGCACAAGAGTGCTTCTCAATTCACCTGTCCTGCTTGAGTGGAAATGGACAGTATTTGAAGTTTTAAATGTCCTGTGCGTCGGTAGCGTTGATGGCTCGCCTGTCCGTCTCTCCATCTTTCGCGCTCTCCTCATTAAAGCCCTCCTGCTATCCCTAGCCCACAAGTCTGAGTGGGCTTTTGGCTCCAAAGTGATGCTGAAGAGCACCCGTATACAACTCTGCTATACATGTAGGATTTGACCCGTGATAGATACTCACAGGTTTACTTCTATTGCAGCACTTAGTGCACTACCTGCTTAAAAAGCTGAAATTGTTAAATTTTCAATATCCTTTAGAAGGGGTTTGAGAAAGCAAAAAAATGTGCAGGCAGCGAAAGAATGTTTTTAAATGGAATTATTTCAAGTGTCCAGTGTCCTGAAGCTGCCGTTATTGCAGGGCGTGCGCATTTGAGCTGAACATGTTTTGCGCTTTTAAATGTGGAAACAGTGTAGGATAAGATATTTTACAGGTTGTAACAACTGTGTAATTATTCGTTTAGGTGAAACATTTTAATTTAGTATATCTCCAATGTTTATGGAATAAAACTGTTACTTTTTTGTGATTTGAAAAGATAGAAAAAAAAGCTACATGTCTCCATATGCAATTACAGAATACCACAACTACCACTTACACATATGTTAATGAAATATAATTGACAAAAATAATGGAATAAATGAAGGTGTTATTCCTTAAGGGCAAGCAGCAAGTGGGGAAGTGTTCTGGTTGTGAAGTGATTGACTGCACAGTGAAAGTGCCGCCACATTGCTTTAGACTGAGGCCTGATTATACATGTGGTTCTAATTGAACCTGTTATTTAGGAGAAGTTGAGTGCTGAATGTGTGTGTCTGTGTGTGTGTGTGTGTGTGTATATATAATAAATCCCACACATTTTTCAAAGATGAGATGTGTTTCTGTGACGGGTCAGAAGGCGGTGTCGCGCAGGGAAGTTGCATTAAAGTGGTCTTTAGGAAGTTGACCACCTGTGAGAGGGAGCAGTTGTCGTCTTTTGTTGCCTTTTCTTCCTTTTGTGTCCTTTGAAAGAGCTGTCATTGCATACGTGGTGACAGCAGCCCTGCTCGCAGTCCCAACTTCATTCTTTAAAATGTACGCACTTTTCTTCCTCTGATTGATAAGGTAATCATTTTGCTTGACATTGTGGTTTAGCCTGTAGTCATTAACATGTCCATGCATTTCAGATTAGTTTTTCTATGTGTGTGTGTGTGTGTGTGGGGGGGGGGCTTAGAGATGTTTCTGCAGCTCCACAGAGCACTGGCCCATTAACAGCTGATGGATGTGGGAAGGAGTGACCCAACAGCTCAGAGCGGAAGAGACTGTTTCCTATGGGCATAGGGGGGAAATGGAAGCAAGAAATGGACAGAGAGAGAAATAGAACATATGAGTGAAAGGCTGGTAGAAGCAAGGGAAACGAGCTGAGGAAGCATTAGATCAGCCTCTCCAGAGTGCGCTTGGCACCTGAGGCCATGGCTGGAGCTGAACGAGAGGGCTGTGGAGTCTGGGGACAATAAGAGCACAGATCGTGAAGTAAGGCGGTTGGAGCTATCAAGTTTGATTTCACAGACAGAGTCACTCAGGATCATTATAGTCAGTGGCACAGCCAGGTAAAGCACATGAGATGGTCGGTAGAAGCATTAAAAAAAACAGTGTTTTGTGTAGAAAGTGAGAGAAGGCCTGTTGTGTACGAGTAGAGCATCTTCATTAAAAAAAAAAAAAAAACACTCATTGGTTGCTGTGTCCCCTGCTAACTCTGCATTGCTTCTGACAGCTGTATTTGTGTTATGGATTTTCCTTCACTCTGTCCTGTCTCCCTTTCCTTTTTCCTTGCCTCTCTCTCTCGCAGTAGTCGGCTGCCCTCCCCTCCGCTGCCTCCACCCTATGACCTTTTGTAAGCACTTCATCAGAGAGCCGTTGGTGTTTTCTAAAGCGCTGCGACAAACTGACAGGGCAGCCGTCAATCGAGCGGGGGAACCGAGGGAGCAGATCAGTGGAGAGCTTCGCTCAGAACAACAATGTGACTAAACTTTCTGCAGCCCTGCTTTAATGTGTATTGAAAGGATGGCTGTGAAGGGTAGGTGACAGCTGTGAAGCGCAAGGCTCCGAATGTTATGGATACACACACACACACAGACGCACTTTGCACATTTCATAAACCATCCGACTGTAGAGAAACGTTACACAGCTCTCGAGTGCTCGTTTGTCCGTGGTGCTGCGGCGGTAAAAATCTGCAGAGCGGATAAGTGAGCGCCCCGATAAAATGCTGAGATTCCCAGAGGAGAAGGAACGCACAGGGATTCATATCCAGGTCCATAAACTAAACTGATTAAACTCAAGTGAGTTTTACATGTTATTATTTTACGAGTTCCTGATGACAAATAATAACGTCTGATATTTAGATTTCTTTGCTCATGTCATTCCTGCAGTTATCAGATCTACCATTAATCTGATTTATTTTATTATTTTTGCAGTTTTTGATTTACATCAGAATATTCAAATTGCTTCAACCAGGATGTGTTCACATTAACATATGATGATAAGAAAATTAGCAATGCAGTATTTGCCCTTGTCCCTGTTTCTTGCCATTCAGGACCGGGGAGGTAATAACTATTTAAATGCATCTTATTATGTTTTCTAATCCGTAAAGTATCGGGATGTTGGCTAACGCGGGCGAAAGTGAGGCTGGAAAGTTGGCGTGCACTGCTCTTTTATGGTATTAGTATTTATGGTATTAGTTCCAGGGGACATGGGATGCCTACTTAAGCTATTAGCATGTGAGGCGCCGTGGGATGATCCATCCCCTGACAGGGCGAGCTGTTAACCAGTGTTAAACCAAATCACAATAGGCTGCCTGGGTTGATGGATTGACAGAGCTCGCTCTCACCACTTGCACTGGGCCGCCCTTTCTTCCTCCTCTACTACGCTTAACCTCACATGAAGATTTGTTCGCTTTGGAATTAAGTTTTCCAAAAACTTCTTAAAGAAACATTTAGAGATCTTTTTATAGAGAGAGTATATATGATGAATATCATCTTGCCCATGGAAAAGGACTACATGCTCTCTTTGTCTCTGTCTTGTCAACTTCTGTCCTCTCTTTCTTCTTCTTCTTCCTGCTGTGGCCCTCAAGGTGAAGAGACTGTACAGGCTTTGCCCAGTGGGGTGCGGACTCTATGGCTTCTATAGTGCCCTTTCAGAGAGGGGAGGGGAGGTGGAGGCAGGAGGGGGGAGGAGGGGAGGAGGGGAGGAGGGGAGGAGGGGAGGGGGAGGAGGGTGCCTGCTAGAGCCACTATTGAGAGTCTTGGAGATCGTTCACAGACCAGAGGGATGCTGCTCTGCGTGTGTGTGTGTGTTTGTGTGTGTGTGTGTGTGTGTGTTTGTGTGCGTGCGTGCGTGTGTGCGCAACAACAATTAACTGTCAATCAACCGGTGACCCTCCACCTCTCTCCTCCTCGGACAGAATTCCTCAGGTTTTAGGTTCTGTTTTTCAGACGGCTGTCAGAGGAGAAGAAAAGCAAACAGGTTGTCGCTTTCCCAACTTGTGTGTATTTTTTAGACATTTCCTTGTTGAGGGGAAAACAGGCTCTGTGTCATTATTTTTATAGATTGTTTCATCTGCGTCAAACACTGATTTAAAAAAATGATGTTCCCATACAGAGCGATAAGAAAGCTGTGTTGTTAAGTAGTTGGTGCTGGTTCATCAGTGGCCATTTTTTTCACTCTGTTGCTGCTCGCTGGGCATTGAATCTCTGTTAGTGTGTGTGCGCATACACATGCACGCCTGTGTGTGGTGGGCATTGTTGACCGAGAGACATCTGCCACTAGATTATACCCAGCTGTTATCTGAATAATTGTGTAATCTCTCCCCCCCCTTACTCCCTCCCTCTTTTACTCCCTCCTTCCGTCCCTTGCTCCCTCCTCCTCCTGCTTGGCTCCCTTCTTGCCCCCACATCCCTTCTTTCTCTGACTGATGAGACAGAGAGTGATGAGTCTCTTCTCTGGGTGGCACTTTAGGCTTTTTCAGCAGCGTTTATGAGTGTGTAAGCTTGCATGTGTATGTGTGTGAGACACTTGCACGGACGTACAAGGATTTTAGTCGTGTCCCCCCCACCCCTCCACCCCATCCCCCTCTCCCCGTGACTTTCGGGGAAATAAAAGTAGCATAATCCTGCCAGATCAAGACTGCTGTCCACCACAGCTTTACCAGCCTGTGAATTAGAGCAAGCTCTCATGTTCCTGAGGAGAGAGAAGGCAGAGTGTGTGTGTGTGTGTGTGTTTGCATTGTGGGCTGTTGGCCTTTGAAGCAGCGTTAGCTGTTTGCCGGCAGAATGCTGGTCAGGGGGTGAGAGGAAAGGAAGGCAGAGAGCAGAGAAAAAAAGAGTAGGAAAAGTAGTGAAGAGAGAAGTGTTGTCTTTCGGTATTTAGGTTATTGATTCACCGTTTAAGCCAAGGTCATTTTCAAATTATTCTAACAGGCTGCATATGATACACTTCAAATAGATTTACTGTTATCACATTTAATTACAGAAAGGTTTTTCATTTTCAACTTCAATACATCAAGTCAAGTAAAAAAAAAAGAGAGAAAAGAAAATGCTCATCTTTTTTTCTTTTAACAATTAATTAAAACAACTTTTTCCTGGATTAAAAGAGAAAAACATAATTTCAATAATGCTGTCACATTCTCACTGTTCCACTGTATCTACAAAGGCACAACATTATGTTTTAAACACGTTTTCCTCCTTCACAGACATTTTTGGTCGACTTGGTTTTTTGTTTGTTTTTTTAACTTAATTTTTTTTTTGAACTGCAATGAGAAAGATGTTTGTATGTCACTCATAAGACTGCACACATACACACACAGCAGGCGTGCCTGTAGTTGCCAGGGCTGCCTTCATTTCTGGTCCGTGGTTGGTTGGAAAGTGTTCTTTTCCCTGTCGGAGCTCCAATAGTCACTCACTGTAAAGGACTCAACACTCACTGTCTCTCTTTTCTCCTCTCGGCCTCTTATTCTGTTGCACTTTCTCCTCTTGCTGTGCTCTTCCCTTCTCCCCTCTCCCTGTCATGCCTGTTGTCTCTAATTATCATGGCTCTGTGTTCCCCCAGCCAAGCTGTCATCACATTTTACCTCCAACATTTGCTACCTCTCCTCAGGCCCCATTTCAATAGGAATCATTTATTTTGTATGACTGAAAAGACAAGACTCAATGCAAGGTCAATCAATACAGTAGCTCTCTCAACAGTCTCTGAGAAACTGTGTGTGTGTGTGAGTGTATCTTAAAAGGACAAACATATTTTTATTCTATTGTAAGATTCAAAGAGAAATTTAAAACAGAATTCTTGTAGTGTTGTAAGCACTTTCCACGCAGATTTTATGTAGGAGAAGCAGGAAACTGTTACTGTAGTGCATTCACACATATTCCTAATCATTTTGATTTGAAAACTTTATAGGTGCTTTTACTCTTTCAAAGAATTTAATTCAGTGTAAGAACTTTTTGGTTCTCTCTGTTCAGTGCATTTTGTAAAACATGAATGTTTTGACAACACACCTGCTTGTCCCTGGACATAAAGATTGTGCCTCCAAGTGCAAAAACAGACAGATTTTAGACACATTCTCTAACAAAAACAACAAATTAACTGATTTCTACTATTTCAGTAAGGCTTTCCCTTGAAGAACAATCAGCAAGTAATGGAGACAACATAATATTTTCTTCTGACTGAGGGCATTTTTGACCAAGTTGACAGGCAGCCATTGGGTTGTTGATCAGTAGACACCTCAATGCTCATTTGCCCAGTGAAGGTCAGCACTGCCGTATGCAACCTGTAGCCCTAATCTGCTGCTGCAGGTTTCCATTGTCTAAAGGTCAGTCAGGAGCAGTGCTTTAGCCTCAGAAAGTAGTCAGCATAAACGAGGGAGGGGACTGAGGGAGGAACGAAGGACTAAAGTACAAAAAAAGAGGACAGGAGGGAGGGTGAGTGGCAATGAAACCCTGGCATGCTCCGTGGTGTCAGGCAGGCGTACGGCTTCTGGGGGCTTTGTGAAAAGTTTGCCTGCAAAACTTTGCTGAAGGCTGGGTTTGGTTTGAGCGGCTCCCCCAAGGGGTTTGCTCAGAGAGAGAGTGGAGGGAGGAGTAGGAGGAGGTGGGAAGGGAAGTTGGAAAGCAAAGAGGAGGAGGAGGAGAAGGGAGCAGAGCACAGAGAGCAGGCTTGCCGTCACAGTTGTCCGTTGTTACAACGCACAGGCCCTTAGTTTCTGATCTAAGAAACACAACTCCTGGCTCCCCTCCTTATCCCACCCTCTCCCCTTCACCCTTTTTCTCTCCCCTCTTTTTCCCTCCATCCTCGCCGCTGTGCCTCGGTGTCTCTCAGCTTTTGGCCTCTCTGCGCTGTGATTTGAGCGCTGGTTATTAACATACAGTCTGCATTAGTGGAGCAGTGGCCGGGCCTTTCTGCTGGTAATGAGGATAGGGCCCTGTGCTGTGTAGTAACTTGTTTGACCTCCAGTGGCAGGGGCAAGTTCATCCCGAGGAGGTGCAATTCTCCCCTTCCTTTGCCCAAACACATGACTGCATCCTAGGGGGAGGAGGAGCGGACTGAGGTGGCACTTCTCATCCCAAATTTGAATCTCTCATCCCCTTCTCTGCTCTCTTTTTCTCCCTCGTCCCCTCCCCACAGGGTTTTGAAATTGATAGTTCTGTGCAGTAATTGCGGCTTTGAGAATTCTCTGTCTCCCACGGAGAAAGATGAGGGCAGCTGTACCGAAGACAGGATGACGTGTTGTAAGAGAAAAAGTGAAAGAGAAAAAGGGGGAGAGAGGCAGATGGAAGGGCAAATAGAAAAGCCCCGCTTACCTCCCCCACTGCACCCCCTTGGGTTCGGGTTTGATTGGTTGATGAGGGAGCGTGTTGATTGGCTGATGACGAGCTGAGATTTCTGCTTAACTTTACTAGCCGGGCTCTAATAATCATTCTATTCATTATCCAATCAGAGAGACTCACCATACTGCTCTTCACCCTCACTGATTCCCCTTTTAATTCTCCTTTTGAACCCCTTCCCTGCCCCTCCATTTCTCCCATACCTCCCTGAGGAGTTGGGGATGGACAGATGAGTGGAGCGCACTGTATCTGTTCGGTTCTGCTCTGCTGCTCGCTGAAGTGGAGAGAGACAAACTTATATTCCACTGATGCCAGTGCTGAATGGACTCTGCCTCCCGCTCTCCTTCAAGAGGGGCTTTTCTTTCCCATGGGCAGAGCTTTATAATTAGTCTTCTTCCAGAAATAGAAAACTAGTTTTCTGAGGTGAAGTCACCCTCTAATGTGTAGTTTTTAAAGCTGCAAATTTGAATTAATAAAAAAACGAAGTAAAATCTATTATATACATACTGCAACCTACCGCATGCTATTTTCCAAAATAAAAATAGTTAGATGGGTAAAAGTATTATCAAAATAAAACAATGACTGTGAGAGAAGAGTTTTTGGTCCCTGTAGTAACAGCAGGTCTTGTTTTAGCTCCTGGCTTAGTTGTTTAGTCTCAGTTCAGACCATCCCAAGGCTGTCACCCAGGCAACATTGTATGTGTGTGTTGGCTTTATATTTAATTTTCTTCATTGTGTACTAAAATGTGTCTGTGTATTCATTTCTTCCTTTGACTTTATCTCTGCCATGGGTTCTGTTTTTCCCACCTCTGGTCCCCCCTCCCTCACTCCCTTCTTATGCCTCTCCTCCTTTTCTCTTCCCCTCCCCTCTCCTCTCCTTTCGCTTTCTCTGTCCGTTAATGAGAATGTGTTAACGAGAAAGAAAGATCTATTGGGTATAGCACAATTCATCAGAAAGGCAGAGGTTTGGAAAAAAAAAAAGGCGGTGGGCCCTTCAAAGAAGTACTATTCTTGTGGTTGTGAATGTTTGATGAGACAGTGAAAAGTTCCCCCTCTAACGTCATGGTGTCTGAACAGAAGAGAACAGAACCGTTCTAATCATGCCGCACAGAAAATATGACTTCCAACCCGATTTAATTAACTGATAAGAAACGGCTTCAAATTAATTTTTCAAGGATGTAAGATTTTGATTAAGAAACTCCTAAAAGAAATAGACGAATAATCAATTTTTTAATCAACTTACTCAAATGGTAACTGGTTAATATGATAATTCTAGCAATTAGGGCAAATATTGTTGAGCAGCAGTTTCTATGCATCCTGTTAAAGGAATTATAATATCTTTACATCTAATTATCATGGTTATTTAATTTTTTTGTATGGCTACCTCTCAATTTTACCATTCGGGTTTTCATCTGCCATTATAGGTATAATGAAACAAGAAGTTGGAAAGTGTAATAAGGTGAAACTTTTATAAGGGCCAACCTGAATGGGGCTTTTCACGCACCCTGATTGGATAGATATGTTGGAATAGGGAAAGAGGAGTTGTTGAGAATGACATTATTTCTGCTGGTTTTACATGCAAAGCTGAGATGGATCTTTAGATGTATGATTCTTTTATTTCGTCAGCAGATTAAAGTGGCTAATAGCTCCTGGCTTCTCTGTGTGTGTGTCCTCTCTTATTCATAAGCAGGTAGGCCTGGCCATGAATATGCTCACTATTTCTAATCCACAAAGTTTCAAATCATCTATTCAGTTAGAAGAGAGCGAGAGAAAAGTAGATCCAGCTTTGATTGAAGGAAAGATTGGGCTGTTCACCTGCCAGTGGCCATACAAAGTGGATTGTGTATGTATGTGTGTGTGTTTCCCTAATTGGACAGGTATTGTAGCGGAGGTGAAGAAGGGATGGGGGGTTGCACAGAAAGAGCTGACGGGGGGTCTAGGGTTTTAGGAGAGCAGCTGAGAGGCAGAGTTCCTTACTTCAAAGAAGCCTTACAGCCTGGACAAATGCTAACCCCGCTCTCATACCACTGCAGCACACACACTCCACATTCACATACAGTGGCTCTTTTGCCTCTCATGAGATGAATATCCATCCCCTTCTCACACTCCTCTCTCTCGGAGTCTCTGCTGTATCCCTGGCTCGCTGAACATCCGTGGAGTTGTGCGTTCAGAGGGAAATACTGACAAAGCATTTGGAGAGATGGAATGGTTTCTTTAAGTATATGCTGCTCTTATGATGATGCATGGTGTTTTTGTTTCACTGCTTACACACACACACACGCGCACACATACACAAAATGCATGTGCGCACTCATCAGCTAAATAGGTATTCCTGGCACAAATCCCTGTATTGAGCGTACATATTCAATTAGCAAAACGCATTAGCAAAACTTGCCATTTGTTGTTGTTTTTTCCCCCTCCTTGCTCAGAATTAATGGTTTTGATATGCTAATTAGCGGGTAATTTAATTTCAAAAGGCCTCAATTAACAGCTGCGGTGTGGACACGAGGAAGTTAAGCAGCATAATCTAATTTGCATTAGTAACGAGCAGGGAGTAATTAGTCTCTAATTAGCCACTTCAGACAGCACTTGTGTTTACTTTCCTAATGAAGTGGAGGGGCTTTTTTTTAAACAGGGAAGCATGTGTGTGTGTGTGTGTGTACATGTAAGTGTGCTTATGAGTGAATATGTGCAAGTGTGTTTGTGTGTGTCTGGTTCTTGGGGGGGGCATATGCCATATGGCTTACAGTTTAGCTCCAGTTACACACATGGGCACCACTCCCACATTGACACAAACAAACACAAATGAACACCCATAGACCCTGTCAGACTCTGCTGTCTTATGGGATTTAGCGCATGCTTGCAGGTTTCAATCCATTGAAACATATCTATAAGCTCACTTGCACACGCCACAAGGGATTGATTGGGTTTAGAATAGAACAGAATAGAATAGAATAGAATGCCTTTATTGTCATTATACACAAGTGCAGTACCTGTGAAATGAGATTTGAGGGGTTAGTAGCATTTCCCCTGGTATTATTTTTTTGTATTGCAATGGCTTGCAATATTTCAATATTTCCGTTTTTGTATATTAAGACACATGCTTTCCAAATTATATTTTTTGCATTGTGGAGAGTATAAACTGTCGTGTGTGTGAGTGATGTTGTTACAAACCAGGGTTGCTGGCCGGCCTGATGCAGAGAGGATACGGTTGCTTGTGTTGACAACGTAGCAAGACGAAAGAAATGAAAGATGTACAGCTAGATAGATGGATAAACAGACAGCCTCATGGCACACAGTTTTTTAAATTCCTTTCATGATATAATTTAAATGATCTGGAAACAACACTTTAATACCAGTTAAATTCAACTTTTTTCTGGGATGAGCAGTTGGAACTTTTCCATTCAAAGCCATGTCAAAAAAAAGTTGAAAACAACAGGCATCCTTCTGGGCTGTTTTTGGGGAAGGGAGATGGGGTGGAAGGGTTGCAGAGGGTGCAGCATAGTTGGGCTTTAGGGGAAGGGGGACAAGCAGCTGCCCTATTAGCCCAAATCTGTTGTTCTGAGAAGGAGGGTGGAGCAACACCACTGAATTTCCACAAAAGAGCACACACTGTTTTCTTCACTTTGTGTGTAAAGAAGGCTATATTCTCAGCTTATGCCACAAATTAAGGTATGTTTAACCCTCAACACCTCTTCGGGTGTAGATGTTGTCTTATTTTTTTTTTTTTACACATAATCCGGTGCAAAGGACAGAAGAGACTATGGGGACACCATTAAGTGCAAGCCACTCTGATGGGAAGGCGTTTTTCTAAAGGCTTTCCCCCAACCTTTCCTGGGAATAATAAGAGAGGTCAGAAAGTTAGGCGACTTCCTGTGGCAAAAAGCGGGGTCAAAGCGCTGGCTGGCAGAAATAGTCAGCAGCACTCAGCGGACATGACTTAACACACACACACAAACACTATATGGACTGCAACCCATAGTGTAGAACTTGTGTGACATACACACACCAGGAGCATAAGCTCAATAAATATAATGAATGAAGGCGCTACAGTGATTATGAGCCTGTTTCCAACACTGACCTATAACCATATGCACAGGCACACAGATTTATAGGCACAAACAGCTACACATATGCACTTACACACACAAACACTCACGCGTACACATTCATAAATAGGCAACTGATTTACAAATGAGCTGACCTGTGTGTTGGCCTTACTCTCAGATAGGCTCACACCCCCGCCAGGGTGCATAAATCACAATGGACATGCATATGCATGAGCATCTGAGGAGGTGGGATAAGTGTGTATCTACATGTGTGTGTTTGAGCACCAGCCAGCAGCAGTGTTTTCTATCGATCATTGAAGCTTAGTTAAGTGCCTTTTATTTCATTGAGTTAAAGTTAAGGACCGTGGACAGGCCTCTCTCCAGTGTGTGTTGCTTTTGAATGGAGAGATAGAAAGAAATAAAGAAAGATAGAAAGAAAGAGAAAGGACTCTTAACTGTTCTTTTTTCCCTCTTTTTAGTGGCATCCAGGGATAGCACATCACATTAGTGGAACCTAGATGACGTTTCACGTTTCTTCTCTCTCTGGAAGAAGTGGTTTTGGTGTTGGACCTTTGCCTGATGTGTGTGTGTATGATGTGAGCTGCTTTAACCTCCTCTTGTTTTATGGACTTAGACATGGCTCTGGATCTCACTGCTGCTAGATTAATTTACACACCACTCACACATGCTTGCCAAATCTCCCTCTGTCTTGCTATCTCTCTCTCTTTCTCTCTCTCCTTCTTTCTGAAGGCAGAAATTGCCTGGTGAGGTAAATAAATTACTTCCATCGATTGCTGTAGTTGAAGAATGACTTTATCACAGTTTGACTTGTCCAGATACAGATCAGCGTGTGACAGCATGTGTTTTTTTTATAATGTGCCATTGTGTGTGTGTGACTTACTGTAGTTTATGTGTGTGTGTGGGCTGTGAAAATCTGTGTAAAATGTACCTGATGGGTATCTCAATATATTAAAAGCATAAGCTCTGTGTGTGTGTGTGTGTGTGTGTGTGTGTGTGTGTGTGTGTGTGTGTTAGAGGTCTAATTGAAACAGGCCGCCATGTGCTTATTGAAAAGGAGATAAATAAGGCTGGTATTATTAGAGTGGGATTTTACGGCCCACCTTGTGGCCAGGTGGGTTGTTGGCTGATTGAGTTTATCTCTGTCTTGTTATCCATCAGCAGTGGTCACTGATACGAGATGCAGATAGATGACATAATGATTCCTACTTCTGATTGTACAATTGTATATGTTTTATCTACATCGCTGTGCGCACGGCAATGTGTGTAAAAACTTTCAGCACACCTTAACCCCCTGTGACTCAGATGTCACTTCATGGAAAGAGGTTCAAAGTTTACCCAAAAAAACTCCAAGTGCAGAGCTGTGTGTGTGTGTGTGTGTGTGTGTGTGTAGCAGTCTGGGACACATGCTGTTTTAATAGACGCAGTGCTGACGTTACTGCAGAGGCCAAGAAGCCACTGTTAAAAAGAAAGGATTTGGAAAAAGAGCGAGAAAAGGCCTCATCTGTTTGCATTAAACAGTGGAAGAACTGACCAGCAAATGAGCAAATGAGCGGCAGACGGCTAAAAGATATCTGCTTTTTTGGCTATGTCCCTCACTTCAGATTTCCCTCCCTCATTCTTTTCATTTTATTTGGCCTAGATCTGCTCAGTATGCTCCTTCTTTTGTTTTACATTTCTTTTTTTATCTCGCTTCTTTAACTTTTCCCCCCCCTCATTGAGGTACATAAATGGCATTTGCTTTTGTCTGTGATTAAAAGTATCTACAAATTAGCTCAACTCTAGTTCTGTTACAGTAAGTCAGCTACAGTATTTTTCTCTTTTAAAATATCAAGACATTCCAAAAGAAAAGTAACACAAAAACGTAGCTGACAAAGAAGAAAAAAAAGCTGAGCTGATAAGAACGTTTTTAGTTTTGTTTTTTCCTTACACTTAAACACTAGTCCTCGTGGTTTATTCTGACCACTCTGTCTGCCATCAACACTATCAGATTCTTTTCTGCATCAGATGCTCTCCATTTGAGAATTAATTAGGCAGTGTGGGGGCGTCAGGGTTGGGATTTTGGATTTTTTTGCTAGCTATTTTAGTAGCTAATTACTGAGGGGGAGAGTGTTAATTGGAATTCTCTTAGATAATGTGAACTGCTCTTCCCTTTTCTCTCCCGCCTCCACTAGAGTTTAATAGAAAACCCCAGCACTTAATAGACTTCTCCCTCTCAGTCTCTCTGTTTCTTTATTTGTATTGTTATTTCTTGTATTTGTATGTTTCTGACAGTAGCTCAGCTGATGCATTTGGGGACAGAAGATGGTTGTGGTCAGGTTGGCGCACTGCATGTGTGGCTATACTCTGTAGTTTGAACTCAGTTCAGAAGAAGTGACATAATAATCCTCTCAGACGTCATCAGGATATTGATTCTTTTTTACTCCCTGCATCCTGTTACCTTTTACAGGGCACACAATTACATGGAGCTCAACGACATATCACACAGGGAGAAATAAGCAAAGGACAGAAGGGTATATTTTAGATGAAGAAAAAAAGAGCTGAACTTCACAGAAAGATCCTTGAGTATGCATGATTAATGTTACATTGCATTTATATTCCTTGAAAAATAAGTAATGGAAAACATAAATTTGATAAAAGTTATCTTAAGGGCTTGCTTAATCTTTTTATTCATGTATTTTATGCTTAACTTGTGTTGCGCTGATAATGAACAAAATTGGCCTAACCTGCATTTTGACTTTGCACTTTCTCCATAGCCTGGGGGCGCTGAAATGCTAATTTAGTGGTGTGTAGAGGGATAAAAACACAATTTAATTTTAAAGAATGTTTGAAATGAAACAATAGTTGCATTTGGATGTTGTTATAATTGGAGCGAATAGCTGACTAGATAAACAGACATTGGTTGCTGGCGTAGGAGCACACACTTGGGGGTCTTTCCATATCTGTGCTCTGTTTAAAAATTTAAACCAGCATAAAGCAGAAAGGGAACCAAATTAATATACAGTGAGGGAAGACTAATCAGGGATCTGTGGTTATTATTATAATTTCTCCATCGTCCTAAACTGTGACAAAAACATTATTTAACATCTTTACCTCTGCTTCAGCCACTCAAGGCTTGGTGCGTACACAATAGACTTTACAGTATTTTAATATCACTGCTTGTACATTCTAATCCTGACACCACTTGAAATATAATTCCTTCCTCTATTTAAAATCACGGATGTGAAATTGCATTAAGGCAAGAGTGTGTGGGCATGAAAGCAGGAATGTTAAATGGACATATGAATGCAGGGGTGAATCCTAACCTATTAAGTACTTTCCTTATTATTTCTGAAAGTGGAGCGTGATAATTAGTTTGGAAGAAATCCTATAGCGGGGTGGAGGTATGGGTCTCAATAGTTGAGCCAAATTAATTTCTTCTGTCACCTTGAGCATATGTTCCTCTTAATAGGTTTAATTTATTTCACGGTGATTATCTTTTTTTTTTAAAACCACTTGACTATGATGCACATATTCCCACCAAAAAAACACTTGAACCCATACACGTGAATGGTATATTCATACCAAAATGTGATAAAGAGCTGCACAACGTCATTACGGCTTGGCTCCTGAGTCTGTGTGATCTGAGAGATGGCACAGTACGGTTTTCCCAGGGGTCCCTGCTGCTGGTCGAGTTGTCATGTGATCCATTTGTCTGGCTAAGAGCTCTGTATTTCTCAGGAGTCACTTCAAGTCTTTTTAGTCCTAAAAGTTAACAATCATTCCTGATGTTAAATCCATCAGGAACCTCCATGTGCCACGAGGTTGCTTTAATAATCTCCCCTGTGTGTGTGTGTGTGTGTGCTGAGGTTAGGTTGGACCATGGAAAAGTGGCATACCTGAGGGGATTAGAGTGATCCCAAAGGACACTTTTGCATGGGACAATGGGATTTAAATACTGATTTGTGTATATTCAAGCACATAGCCATTTTGTAACATCTCACACAACCTGAGACTTTTTATTTAAAAGAAAAGTCAGTGTGTTAATTTTCATCATACCTTGAGTGTATTCCTGTGTGTGTGCATGTGTGTGTGTGTGTGTGTGTGTGTGTGTGTGGGAATGCGTGTGTGTGTGTGTGAATGCGTGTGTGTGTGTGCGCGTGTGTGTGTGTGTGTGTGTGTGTGTGTTGACCCCCACTCCAGTGTGTATGGGTTTGTTTTTGATCTAGCAGGGATCACTCTAGTTGCCCTGTCTGGTTTCAACTTACACTGGTAAATTACACCCAATCACTGAAATTACATCCCAAAGACTGTGTGTGTGTGTGTGTATCTGTGTGTGTGTGTGCCTGTGTGTGTGTGCGTCTCTTCATTGTTGACGTCATCTCACAGAGATGTACTGGATGTCAGCTTTGATTAGGCAGAATGAAGTCCAACTGTTTTTGTGTTTTCGTCATTTAGGGGAAGTAAAATGGAAATGCAGCTGTTTAGTGTATGTGTGTGTGTCTGCAGTCATGCATCTGCACACGTGTACGTTTGTGCATGTGTGTGTTCGTCGGCTGAAATAGCTGTGTTATGTGTGCCGTGAGTGCGTAAGAGTGGTTGTGAGCTGGTAAGCAGTAAAGAGAAGGCGTGTAGTGAAGCTGATGCGCAAAGTCCCTGTTTTCATTCAAGCAGCTACATTAAGGGAAGCTTGATGGGACAAAACTCAGACGGAGAAGCTGTAGTCTGCCAATTAGTGGAGCAGCTGTCAGTTATTATCGGACTAGGATTATGGCAATAACTGCAATTGGCCAACGGTTATGAGCATGTGTGTGTGTGTAAGTGAACTAACTCCACTGTGATAGATTTTAAACAATCTCCTTTTGGGACTTGCTCCTTTCTTCATTACTTTTCTGGCACCTGCAATGTTTTTCAGAATCCTGTCTCTCTCTTTCTGTGTAGTTTTTCAGCATTTTGGAAATGTAAACACTTCTAAAATACATCCAGATGTTACCAGCTGTGCTCCGCCACCACAAACACTGGGCAGGGAGTGTGTGTGTGTGTGTGTGTGTGTGTGTGTGTGTGTGTGTGTGTGTGTGTGTGTGTGTGTGTGTGTGTGTGTGTGTGTGTGTGTGTGTGTGTGTGTGTGTGCCTTAAAGACTCCTTTCCCAACTATTCAATCACAGACAGACAAAATGATTGCCTGGTTTTGTCGTATATCTCTGCTTCTTTGTCTGAGTGTGAGCAGGTTTTCAAATATGGTGTGGGAGAGTGTGTGTGTTTGCTGACTAATACTATTGTAGTTGTTAAAAGCTAATTCAGGCTAACATTGGCTGAATTAAAGGTGCTGTTATATGCAGAAAAGTGAGAACTGATGCAGTGTGACAAAGATGTCATTTCATTAAAACATTGACTTTATGTATGCTCCCTTATCTCTCTCTCAGTCCGCTCCTCTCTCGCTCACACACACACACACACACACACACACACAGACACACGAAGCAAGACTAGCGTTTTTATGGCAAAGCTCCATTTAGATTTGTAATTATAAGAGATTGGACTGAGTTCAACCACTGTGTGTAGGCGAAGTTGAGAAGGGTTTAATTGTAAGGTTAATGGTGTTAATGTTTGTTTACAAAATGCCCTTTCATACACACACACACACACACACACACACACACACACACACACACACACTCAATTACTTCTAGAGTACTAATTAGCAGACATCCTTACCTTCCATAATGATATGATATTATTCCCATTATTATTCTCTCTTTCACTTTTACATGTGCTCCCAACACCCACAAACCCTTTTCAACAGGTGAACACATTTAAATGTCAACCTCTTGCTGTTTCAGATGTATCAGCATACTGTTTTGTGTGTGTGTGTGTGTGTGTGTGTGTGTGTGTGTGTGTGTGTGTGTGTGGTTGTTTATGCACCCTGGCCATGCTAAAACCTGGCTCCTTGGGGAGTAATTACAGAAGAGGTTTGCTGGCCCTTTTCTCTCATTAGTGTGAATATGGAGAGAAATTGCTGAACCTCAGTTTGCATGCATACACACGCACACACACTAAACACACACAGAGGCTGTGTGCAAGGCAGAAGTCCAGACATGTGCTGGGGCTGATGGCCTGACTTTAGTCTGGAGGTAGGTGGTGTACTTCTTTTGCCACAAGTCTATTTCAGCCCCTGCTTTACTGTATACACACATGCCTTGTGCTTTTGTGCGTTTTTATATGTTTGTGTGTGTTTGTGTGTGTTTCTCCCGTTAGACAGCATCTGGCCTTAGAGACTCACTCCTTCAATTCAAACTGCAGGTTGTTTGTTTGGGTTCGCCCTTACAAACACACCATTAGACCTGCCCTCTGCACTGAGGACTATTCCGGGCTCTGTCCTCAGTTTAGCTCAGGCCTGCTGCCTGGCTCACTGGAGGTCCCTGCAGTCAAACCCCAGTCCTACCAGAACCAAGGAAGATCTGAACCACAGCGCACCGCCCAGCCACCACAGTGAAACTCTAGCCTGCTTCAACCAAGCTTGCCACACAGCAAGCCTTAAATGTCAGCTGGAGGGGTTTAGTTTGTGTGTCCTATTGCTTGTCTTTTCTGTTTGATAGTCAACCCATCATGATGTAACAAGTCCACCTTTTCAGCAAACAAACAGGTATGGGCAAGAAAAGGCCTGAGTCTTTTCGATTCACATTCACAGCCAGTGAAAATGGATTTGATAATGAGAGATGAAAAGAGAGGAAAAGAAAGAGAGAGTCAGAGGAGGCGGCAGGGAGAGAAAGAAAACAACAAAGGTGGTTAGGACAAAAGCAGTATTGTACCATTGAAAATGACTTGTGAGTTGAAAGCTTTAAAAATCCTCCCCAGAGCCAGGTCATAAAGCCCAGAGACGGGGTTTGGCAGCGTAGGCCAGAGCCAGACAGGCCTGGCAGTCGAGCACAGAGAGCTTCCAGTAACAGGATATGTAAGAATCAATTTGCCGTGAAAAAGGTAAACAATCGGAAATGACAAGTATGCAAGTTCTTTCCATCGCTCTTTTTTCATCTCTTGTTATTTTCACTGTTATTAAAGAAGACAAATGCAGGGGCGAGAAGAATGACTAGTCAGGAGTCATGTGGTGAGGATCCCAGCAATGTTCAGGGGGGAGGGTGAGAGGGTGGACATTTTTTCTCTCTTTTTCACTACCTGAAACATTCAAGCTGGACTTTTACAGTCACAGTCAAGTTGAAACACACATACTTCGTATTAGCCTGTATGCTGTGAACACAAGCAAATGCCCACATGAGGACAAGACAGCACTGCTGATTAAAGAGGTGGAGGTCAATACCACCATGTGGATGGAGAAATGATTAAGGGATAGGGGGATGACAGAGAGAGATTGAGGAGAGAAGGGGGGGGGATCCTTGGGGGCCTGTTTGGTGGTTAGGGGCCCTTGGGGGCCCCGGCAGAGACCTCCATTAGTGGAACAATCCAAGCCTGGGGGAGCCAGTGTTGTGATGGCCCTTTGAGGCAGGGGCTGTTCTCTTTAGCAGCAGTTTGTCTGCATTGCTCATAACATTGATCCAGTGTTGAACTGCAGCCATAGGAAAGCTCTTTGCTGTTGAATAGGCCGAGCAGAAGTGTATTGATAAGGCAGAGTGGACCAGTGGAGAGCCCTGTGCACCCTGTGGGTCATTTGGTTAAGACAGACAGATCTTGTTCAATACACACACCCCACGGCTACCTTATGGTATGTTAAATCTGTGTCCACATTAGCGCCATTGCACAACTATATGTGCATGAGCGTGCTTACTGATTTGTGTCTTACAGAATCTAATCCTCTTTGCTTTCTCCGCTCGTCCTTCTCCAATGAGCAGATCTGCTGTGACTGGCTGGGAAAAAAAATGAAAGGGGGGAATAAGAACAAGTGAGAAAACAAACATGTTTCCCAGGCCCCAATTAGCCCATTTTTATTGCCCCAAGATATGCTCTCCCACCCTCCTCACTACCCCCCTTCACTCTCTGAAGTCTGCATACACCAAATGCTTCACATCACCGAGAATGCTTAAACATCAGCAACAAAAAAAGCTGGCCAGGGAACACGCTGACAGTAGAGGGAGGCAGGGATGAAGAGGGAGATGTGCCACTTTTGTCCATTAGTGTATTTCTTAAATCTGTGTTTTTAGATTAACAGACATCAAGGGATTCTGCTAAATACGTGTGTGTGTGTGTGTGTGTGTGTGTGTGTGTGTGTGTGTTGAAGCAACAAGAGGTTAGCTACCATCTCTACCAGTGTATTTGTGCGTCAGCTGCACTGTAGGATGTGTGTTTAGTGGTTGTTGTCTTTGTACTGTACAACATCAGTCGTTGAACGCTCCCAAACAAAACAGTTTGAACTCTCTGTGCAGAAGCCATCAATTCCTAATGAGATAATGACAGGCTAACATACTCACAGCAGCAGCTCTGTTTACAGATGAAGACAAACCACAAACAAGACACAGACGTGCTGAGCGATTTAGTGTTCCCCTCTTATATGCTTTCTTCTCGCTACTTTCCTCTTCTCTAGCTGTGAGTTTGTGCGTTAGCCAAAACTTAGCGAGAATAACAGGTGGGGAACATCTAGATGTGTGTGTTTGTGTGTGTGTATGTGTGTGTGTCTTATAGACACACATACGCAATAATGAGTCAGGCGCTATAATGTGGCTGCAGACCAGATTCCCTAATAAGAGAGGAATGTTGTCCATGGCATCCAGAGTTTTCCACTGGAATTACACATTCATCCAGCCTGTATTCTTGCCCGGGGTCTTCCTCTCGGCATGAACACACAAGGAGAGGGAACCCTCTGTCTCCATCTCCGGGCACTTGTTATTGTCCCTGTCTCCCTCTCCTCGACGCATCCTTTTTCTTAGCCTTTTCATCACTTTTTCTTTCCCCTCCATTACTCAGGGTCAGTTAATTTGGGCTATTGGAGCTCTGTCTTTTCTTTCTCTCTGTTGGATTGTGCTAGTCTGGTTTTGGAGTGACACAAGCACATGACTCACAAAGTGAGTCAGACCAATTCAGGCTTATTGCTGAGGAAGTGGTGGTGGATTAGGAGGAGAGGTGTCTTTCTCGGACTGGTACAGGAAAACACACACATACACACTCTCTCTCTTGCTCACACACGCACACATACAGCTAAGTAAGAAAAAAAAACATCTGTGGTTCGCTGAATTTTCAAATTAATGGAGCTCTAGCTGTGGAGCAACTTTAAACAAACCAAGACAGAAGTTTAAAAATTCACATTCAAATACTTTAACCTTGAAATCTCCCCTTGCCAAGGCACCAGCTCCCTCTTTTTTTCATCTGTTAAATGTTTGAGTGTTTGATAGTTTGAGGTCTATAGCAGAACCCGCCCGGGAATTAATGTCATTCATATGCCCTGCGGAAATTACTTTTGAAATGCATATAATCTAAAACATGCAAATGAGGCTGACTTTGTGCACCCTGTTTAATATGAATTATCATTTTCTGAATACCTATTATTACTGCGTACATTTCTCCAATTATATTGTTCTTTTTTTGTCACTTTTGCATACGGACGCACATGTGCACATCAGGAACACCAGAAACGCACACTTGCTTGGTCACATGCGTATGTGTGCAGGCACAAACACCAACACACACACACACACATAGCATAATGTCTTTGTGATGGGTATATTTTAATGAGGAGTAATAAGGACGGTAATGACCCAGTCCACTTCTCTCTCTCTCTCTCTCTCTCTGTCTCTCTCACTTTTGGTCTTTGTTACTTTCCCTCTCGCTCCATCTATTTCACTGCCTCTCACCCACTGCCTGACACTCAGCTGTTACTTTACATGAAGCCAATGGGAAGAGTAAGAGACATCTCATTTAAAAAATAACAACAACTAAACATTCTGCTTTTTCGAGGATTCTGCACAAATTTACCAGTCAAAAGTCCTTAAACAGCAAATGAAAAGAACAAGGCAGGAAGACAAGTTGCTCATCCAGTTTTCATTAGCCGACTGAAATATTGATGTATTTTAAAAGTGAACAGTGCATGTTTGGTTTGTTTCTTCCTTTACTCTTTTGGGGATAGAACACTATTATTAATGTCCTTTTCCAAGAGATTTTTTTGCTCTTTTCCCCTAAATTGAAATGAAGGCATCCCTTTTTCAAACGAAATACTCTATTAATTTATTTATACTGTGCTATAAATTATTCTATTAATATTAGCATGTTCCAAATTAGTATGACTTCCCTCAATGTCCCTTCTGCTTCTATTAATTAGCATGTGTGTCACTATAACAAAGATTTTTCTTTCTCTGATAAATTATAAAAGAGACATTTTTTAATACAATGAGAACTGCCTGAGAAATTATTAATATTTTAGTTGGGGCCTGTAAGACAAAAGTAAGGAGAAAAGAGCAATAAGAACAGAAAACTAACAATTACATGGAATACATTACAGACTATCATTGGTGTGCAACAGTGTTGATTAGCTTTTGATTTAGCTTTTTTGTAAGAAAAAATATGCATGCATTTGTGTGTGTGAGTGTGTGTGTGTTTGTGTGCACCCATAGTGAATGCTCAGGGATATCATCTTGTTTTAGCACTTTTGGATAGGATGGGAATTAATTACCTCTGTAACAGCTTGGACCAAGTTCAAAAGTACTAAAATTCAATTAATTTGAAAAGTGGACATGCTATCATTTTCTCTGCATGTCTCCTTTAAAGTCTGGCCTGTTTTTACTGTGGACTTATTCAATTATATTTGATTAAACTCGCTCTGATCCAATCTATTAATTAACTGGGAAATGCAAAGTGCCCGACTTGAAAGCCAATGTATAAAATTATATGTCCACTTTGATATTTATTTATTTATTCATTTTTTATCTGCCACATTTAAAAAAAAATCCAATGTAACCCTTTATTATTGTAAGTCATTTACAAGTAATACTCAATATATTCACTTTATCTTCCTTGTTATGTGAATTTTGATCATAAATGAATTTATGGCTCCACCAAAGGCAACTAAAACAAAGTTACCTCTTTAGAAAATATAGTCCCTCTTTCTAGTAGAATAGAAATTATCCCTTGTAATTAAAGTTAGTCATTTATTTGGCAAAGGTGGGAAATATCATCGGATAAGGGTCGTCATGGTCCCATTACACGTTCCCTTCTGCGATGCCATGCTACATCCTGCCACTGCTGTGCCTTGTAATGCTGCACAGTGCCCTGCTATGCCACAAACTACAAAGAACTACTACAAAACTACTATTTTTTTGGGACTGTTACTGCCACTCTTCATTCTAACCCCAACCGGTCGTCAGACACCGCCGACCAAGAGCCTGGGTCTGTCCGAGGTTTCTTCCCAAAGGGGAGTTTTTCCTTGCTTGCTTGCTTGCTCTGGAGAAAACTACTAGAACTGTTGGGTCCATGTAAATTCTGGAGTATGGTCTAGACATGCTCTATCTGTAAAGTGTCTTGAGATAACTCTTGTTATGAATTGATACTAGAAATAAAATTGAATTGAATTGAAATATCAGTGTCGGGAATGGAGCAATTTCTTGTAAGAATGGTAGGGTCTTTTAATATGAATTGAATGCTAGTCCACTAGTCCAGTTTATTATTGACAGGTCAGACACACACACACACACACACACACACACACACACACACACACACAAGAAGGCTAAAAGACTGAAGACTGAAATTGTGTTTGTTGTGTGCGCATTTCTGAATTCTTCATTTCGTCACCCATTTCAATCTGGATTTTGGTACATGGTGAACTGAGGGTCAAACAGATCAAATTCACCACACACCCTTCACCTTAATGTCATTGGTATTTCTACTGTCACCTTCTCCATTTCTCTCTGACTCTCTCTCCCTCTCTCTCTCTCTCTCTCTCCTCTCTCTCTCTCTCTCTCTCTCTCTCTCTCTCTCCTCCCTCCGTCCCCATCACAGTGAAGGTCATTCTAATAAAGAGCTCTCATAGGACAGAGCTGATAATTGCTCCGCGGCGCTCTAGCTGGTTTCAGATCCAAATAAAGGCACGTTGCCTTTCTTCCAAGCTCCTCTCCATCTTGCCCTCCATTCCTCCAGCTCTCCTCTTTATCTCTGTTCCACCATGTTAAATACAATCTGAGCATTAACCGCGTGGACTGTCATAACCTGACCTCAGCCTTCATTACCTCTCTGGACAGAGGGGAGAGATTAAGGGGAAAGCGGCGAGTTTTCATCCTCATGATCACAAGATGATTTCCAACTGGCACATGGGAACACGCAGATGCGCGAGCTTTACTTCTTTAGGAATGTACAACCCGTGATTTTCGCCTTAGATAAATGAGGTGTGCATGAAGTCCGCTCCTTCTATAAATATTTGTGTGTGCGGTGTGTATCTTTGTGTCTGTATCCAGTATTTCGAACAGACAGCAGTCTGCAAGGTGGTAAATCACTTACTGCACTCTAAAGGAAGGTCGAGGTGAAGGCAGGAGTGTATGTTTGCCCCGGTCATACACACATACAGAGCGATCTCATCGGTGCGGAATGTGCTGTGTGTTTACCTATGGCTCCAGAACCCACCTGACCAAGGGAGGCTAATCTTTATGGGCTCTGTAAACAGGGACTTTGTCTTCAGAGAACTGCAGGCGGGCAAGCAGACGCACAATTCACATTGCACACTGACAAACACGCCAGAGGGGAGGGGAAAAGAACGTATATGGCAGGTTGCATACTGTACAGCCAATACACAGAAAAGCACACATGCAGATGCTACATGCACACAAACACTCACTTAAATGCTCAGACAAAGTAAACTCCATAATGGCAGACCTACAGACCTGGAAGTATAGAAGAATTCCCCATGTTTATATAGCCAGATTTTCTGCACCCTAAACCCCTCTCTTCTTTTCTCAACTACCCAACAGCAGCACTGGCTTCTTCATTAGCCAGCTGAACATCACACTGAAGATCAGACCATAGGCCAGTGCTGCTAGCTTCATTTGCTGGGTTGATGATGCTCTTTAAAGCCAGCCAGCAAGCGGGCCAGCTGGTAGTAGATATTGGCCCACATCTGACTGACTATCTGTCTGTGGAATAATGGAGTTCACCTGTTAGCTCTGGAGCAGGGCCAGGGTAGCCGCAGCATTAGCCCTTTACGGTTAGCCAACCTATTAGCGCTGGCTGGCAGCCAGAGTAGCCTGGAGCAGTGCTGTTCAGCTGCTAGCTTTAGCTCTGTGTGGAAGACAACCTGTGTGCTATGGTCTGGTATCCTTCTGCAAATCTGGCTAGCATGTAGCAACGGCCAGCTGCTGAGGAAACAACCAAACTTGGACCAGGAAGTGATGGAAAAACAATGTGTGCAGTATGTTTTTATGTGTGTGCTTGCTTGTATAAGATTACATGTGCGTTATTTCTTCAGCTTTCCCCTGACCTCATTCTCTTTTATTGAAGTCAATACACGTCAGCACAGAAATGCCACGCAGATATCCTTACTTTCACTCTTCCTCTCCTTTGTCCTTCTGTCATTCCTCTAGAGTCAGGAAAGTAGGCTACAGAAGATTGCCGAACACATCTAAAACATATAGATCTACAGAATGGGGCTATAGTTCTTAGATATACTTTTTATGTATCTTTTTATCTGTGTGTTTTAAGCCCAAATCACCACATTATTTGAATACATTTATTTTTTACACAAAGATCCAAAATTTGAAATGTTTTGAGATTGAATTTAAAAAAATTATATAATAAATAATATAATATAATATAATAATATATTTAAAAAAAAGATTTCTTAGCAATTCACTAAGAAAATGTTGCTATCTCAAGTCTTCAAAAGGAGCTAGTACAAACGTGTCTCTCAATTAGCAAATTGAAAGATTAAAGAAGACCAAAAGTGTGGAAAAAAATAATAATTTTGAAACAGCTGAATTGCAATAATGCAGCAGTGCAGATTTACTTAACATGAACTGTCTGCCATTGAATAACATTTAGGGTGATGCTGTTCTGAGGATCAACATGTCTTGACAAACACAAGGTAGCATCATGAGTTTGATATTTGAATGTGCTTGCATGGAAAGATAAAGCAGAAGATGATTTAATAGCATGATATATAAGAGGTGCAGGGTTACATTGGAAATCGTGTCTTGAAACTAAAATAATACAAGAACACCTCTCTAAGAGTCACCGCTGCTGTATCTCTGCTGGAACGTTAATAACACAAACCATATTTACTTTTTTCCTTGTACACACAAAGCCACTAAGTGCCTCACTGTGCCATTTTATTTTTTTAATTGCATTTCATTTTGCTCAGTGTTTCTTGTTGCATCTCTCACACGTGAACCTAAGAAGTGATTAATGTAGACATAGGAGCCCAGACCTGATAGTTGGCTTTGTTCTGGGGTTTGGCGTTAAAGCAGATTCCCTCGGGGCCAGTGTCACGGTTTATTTAGTGGCAGAGTTCTTGCGAGCGTGCAGGGTTAGAGTGTGATAACATGGGTGTGCAAGTGTTTACTATTATTTCATCTGTCTGTCTGTGTCAGTGTTCATGTCCCTGTCAAAGCATAGAAATAAAACAGCTTAGACTCTTTGTGCAGCTTTTTAAAAAATACAAATCCTGGAGCAGTTCCACCAAAACTAAGTAGGACATTTTGTGGACACAATGACAGCAACCATTGTCATTTTTTTCATGTGTTTTTTTTAGTTCGTGTCTGTCAATTATAACAAAATGAAGCCCCTTTGGGTATAACAGCTAGACCAAATATTTTATGAATCCACAGAGCCACTCATTGTCAACATAGGCTCCTCCAAATTCTGTTTCCTGATTACAAAACAGGTTAGAGCTCCACTTCCTCAGATTTCTGTCTCCGGGAACACTTTTTTTTTGCTCACAAATATTGATTGAACTATCAGAGATCATAGAAATAACCTATGTGGATTCTATTTCAGGGTGAAAACTTTAATGTTTTTCCAGGGTTGAACTTGCCACTAGGTACCAGGCATAACCAGAGGGAAAAAGACATGCAAAGAGTAGGAGAAAGACAGATAATTCAAGAGTCAGATGAAAGTAGATAGATGATGGAGTGTAGATACTGGTACAGAAAATTTCCTTCCTTACCACCCCACTTTTCCTTCTTTCTCCCTCCTCCCCCTACTTTCCCTCCCACCCGTATTCCCTCAGTTCTTTGCCTAATAAGCAGCGTTCCTGCGAGCTGATGCAAGGCGGAGGAAACAGAACAGGCGTTCTGGGACTGCTGGAAATATTCCCACATGAGGCATAACATGATAAAGACTTATTATCTCACTAAGCTGCTGTAAACACAGATGCACACATAAATCCACACTGTACACAACTCACACACAAACACACACACATTCACAGAAAGTGAAACTGGTCTGGCTTTACGGTTCTGACGAGCTGTGACCAGGAGGAATCTGACAGAGCCAATCCTTCCAACAAAGCCTGAGAGTCAGCCACTGTGAGCCAGCTCACTGGGCATTTGGCACGGCTTGTTTGAACTCAACACACCCAAAGCAGTGGGAAGGAACAGAGGGAGAGCTGAGTTCTGATTATTATTAGGGCTACATTTTCGGGAACATCTGAACAAGCTTACGTGTCGAAACAGGACTCATCCCAGCGCCTCTCCACTCATCAATCACACCAGACACACACATAAACACATGCACCTAGCGTTTGCTGTGAGCTAATCCGTTACAGTACAAAGGTAGATGTCAGCCTCTTAGACAAACACACACGTATACACAAGAGTCATCAGAAACATGTTGAGTCCCATTTCCCTTCTTCTCTTCTCCATCCCAATTAAAAGGCAATGGAGGCCTTTTATTTCCCTCTCCTACAAACACATTCTTTATCTCTGTGATCTGCTCCCCTCCCTCTCTCCCTCCTTCACTCGGTCCCCTCAGGGTAGTGGGAATATCTCTCCCAACACACTCTCAGGTCAGGGGTTCAGCTGGAGGGGTCTGAGCATGTAGAGAAAGAGCGAGAAAGAGTAGTAAGAGACGCAGAAAGAGTGAGTAGCGGGTTGAGGCAGGCCTCTGCACGGGCAGCTCCTCTTCGCTGCCAGAAACACTTAAACTTAAAGCACTGTGTGTGTGTGTGTGTGTGTGTTTGTGTGTGTATCATAGCTCTAATCAGAGACTTCATGGTAGATTTATGCCCCTGCCTTTTCCCCGACCTCCATTACACCATCTTATATACACCCATTACAGGATATGACAGAGTACACACCCTTTAGACGAGCATATACCACACTGCCTATGTGTGTGAAAGAGAGGGCATGCACTCACGTCTATACGCACTCTCCACATTCCCATTAGGTCCTTGTCCACCTGCAAGCTCTATCTCTCTGTCTTTATCTCTCTTCCCTTCATTGCTAATAAGGTCAATGAGGAAGAGTAAGAAGCAGATGGGTGTACAGTACATTACAGCACAGCGCAGTATAGTGTGGGCTAGATAACAGGCCGGTGATTCATGCTTAGTGAGACGTGTGATGATGCGAGGAGTTTCTACTGCAGTGCAAAGTTAGTGGACTGTGCGGCGGGATCTGTTGATCACTCAGCACTATGCCTTGCTTCATAATATTACCTCAGGGAGCAATTTGGCCTAGCAGAGATCTGGAAGGTGAAAGGAGAATGAAGAAGTGAGGAAGTGTTGTGAAGAGGAATGAGGTTGGAGATTAAGTGTCTAGCTTTAAATGTCACAATGACGCTTAACTTCACCATCTTAACTTCACAGGTGGATGGGTGCCAGGAGGGAGACAGGAGAGAGTCAAAAGGAAGGAAGAATATAGCAGTGTAATTTGTGGTTTTCAAATTGTGCTACTTGTTAGGATAGAACTGGTGAAATCTGTTCATAGGCATCCGGTACTTTTGAAGGTTTAGTTCAACAAAAAGAAAATAATACATTTGACAAAAACAGGCTGTTTTTGTCAGCTGCTCTTACCGAGGCCAAGAAGGAACTTTCAATGGCAAGAAAATACATATTTCTTTCCATGTGCCCTCAGTGTTTTGTTGGCTTTGAGAAATGTACCTTGGAATGGTCTAAACTATCCAAATATAATACAATGATAGTGAATGGAATTTAGTCTGTGCTGCTCAAAGAATTACAAATAAAACATTTGCAGAAAACACATCTTCAATTTTTTGGGATAAACCATAGACCTTACTGATTTCAGACTAATATAATATTATATTCTATATATTCTATTCATCTCCATTGTATTGAGGCACCAGCAGAAAATTCTGTGGCAGGTATCTCCAAACCTAGCATGGCTCTTGTGAAATAACATACTTTGGGGGGGGGTTTGGGTTAACTGACCCTTTAATTAGCACACCCACCAGCCCATCCACCTGCACACACTTGTATCCTACACACACATACACACAAACAAGCTTAGGTCCCTGTCCCTCAGCAAGCATCTGGCAGCATTCCAATAACAGCGCTCTTTCACACCCTCACCTGCTGGCAGAGTCTCACAGAAAAAATACACACACACACACACACACACACACACATACACACACACACACACACACACACACACACACACACACAGCTTCACTTGCTCTTACCTCAGAGAAAAAGAAAAGTTAGAGTCTCTCATGAAATGCCTTTTATTGTTTCCCCAGAAGGCATTGGTTGTATGCTTCTGAAAAGCATACACGTACACATACACAGTCGCACAGAGATTGCGGGTACAATGCCTCGATGGTGTTTTGTACCCACCCTGGGTTGCTGAAACAAAAGCATTAGAACTTTCCACTTAAAACTATGCGCTTGTGTGTTAATTTCTAAAACTGGATGAGGCAGAAAGACGAGATTGAGCTTGTCATTAGGAGTTCACAGCCTGCGTGCGTGTATGAAGGTTTGTTTTGTTTTGTGTTAGCTGCCTTGTGTGTGTTCTGTGTGTGTATGTGTGTGTCTCTGCGTCTCCTCTCTCCCACGCTCAGGCTCATAACGATGGCAAATGCGCCTGTGTGTTTGCGAGGCGTTGTTTCTCAAAAACAACAACACATCCAGGAACGACTCGTTTTGTCGGGTTTTGTGGAAGGAACACGCTCTAATTAGAGAGGCCCTGTGAAGGTGCATCAAACAGAACTTTCTCAAAGACCAACCTGCTCATGGCTGTCACACAGCGCACACATGCCACCTCTGATTATTGGAGAAATGTCTGTGTTATTTAACTATATAGCGTATATAGAGTATTAAAAGCCTTGTCAGTTTAGATTTGCTGCACTTCTGATCTATAGCCATGCGTACGCTCCTAGAAACACATTTACATACAGACAAAAAAGTCTCTGCTTCATGTGTTGCTTTGTGGCCACTTGGCCACGTTTGTGTGTCGGTGATTCATGACCAAAAGCACTTTTCACAAAATACACATGCACACACACGCACATAACTACACAATTCACTTCTCTATCTCTGCGTGTGTTAACTTTAGTTTCCTGCCTTGTTTGTTCACTCAGATGGGAGCAGGCTTTCTGCTCAAACTTCCCAGGTCACTTTTGTTCAATCAGTGTGTTGTTTTGACCCCCCCGCTCTCAGGTGCCAGTGATGATGGTGGAATCAGCCTCTGAGACCATTCGAACAACACCGTCCAACCAGAACGGAGTCAGCAGCCAATCAGATGGAGGGGGAGGTAGAGAGGGCGGGTCTAACGGAGACACCAACGGAGAGATCAGCCCAGTCGACTTACTGCACCTGCAACAGCAACAGGTGTGTTTGTATGTTTGTGTGTGTGTGTGTATGTGCGTGCGTTTGTGCGTGCGTGCGTGCGTGCGTGCGTGCTTGCGTGTGTGCGCGTATGTTTTGGAGCCTATATGTGTGCTTCTGTGTACCTGTCATGCATGCAATTGACATTATGTTTATACGTTTACCTGTATATGTGCCTGCAAGACTTGTTTTGCAGCACCTTCCACTTGTGCAACTCGTGCATATGTATGGTACATTGTCTGGAACAGCATGTACACACCAGGCTGTTACATAATGTACAGATGTGACAACACGTAGTTGGCCACACTGTGGTAAATACTCAGCTTTGCATGTGCAACACAGTGAAAAGCTCTGACAAGGTTGCTCTTAGGTGCTTTAATTACCCAGCATTCATAATGTGCCAACTAATTCCAAAGGGACAAAGTCCACCATAATAATTCATACGCAGGAAGTTCCCACTGATATTTTATTACACATTACTGGTTGAGACAATATTAATAGTTATACCTGCTGTTTAAGTCTTATAGGCGAGCGAAGCCATTTTGTCCTGTCGTGGGGATCAGACATACACTTACACATTCTCACAATGTAAACACACACTCGATATAGGACTCA
>CM049374.1:3752514-4035014 GCA_026937815.1 Etheostoma perlongum | reverse complement strand
GAACCAGGTGTCTTCAGTTCTTTCCTTTTCTTCACGTCTCTCATCCCCCCCTTATTTTTTTTTTTTGCCGATGTGAGAATATCACCCTCCCTAACCCCTCTCCTTTCTATTCTCACTCATTTCATTTCAGCAGCTACAGTAGTCATGGCCGGTGATTTTGGGAAAGGGGGGGAAGGAGGAGGGAGCGGAAAGAGGGAGATGGTGACAAAAAGGTGCCGTTTCCTCTTAGGATTGCCACTCATCGGTCAGCTTAAACAGTGAGGGAGGTTTTCCCCCTCTTACTCTTTCTCTGTCTTTTTTCTCTCTGCTGCCCTTAACTTGCTCTTATGCCCATATAGAAAGTGAGAGGCTGACTGTAGTGGTGGTTTCCCTTCCCCAGGGTTTTAAAAGAAAAAGAAACACTGGTTGAGGAAAAGGCAGTTTTAGAAATTGGTTCAGAGCTTTGATCCCAATTCCTATTTGTCATAATCTATTTTTTCCTCAACGCTTCCCTCTTTTTGCGGTCTCAAATGCACAAACTCGCATACGGCAGTATGTGTGTGCAATCTTTTTTTTGCTCACTCTATCATATACACACACAGACACACATGCTGATGTTAGTTAATGAAGGGTGTAATTAAGGAGCCACAGTGATGACTGGAGATCAGGGGGAACCGATACAGATCTCAGATATCCACAAACACTGATGGAAGATAAATGTTTTTTGTGTGTGTTTGTGTGTGCGCATGTGCAAGACTGTGCATTTAAGTTTGGTGCCGGCAATACTCTGTGGACAGATGTTTGAGATTGGTGTGTGTTATAACAGACGATGAGAGATGCTGGATGATTTAGATAACGTATGGCTTCCTGTTAGATTGGCCAGGCTGTAATTAAGGCCTGTGTGGAGGGAGATGGGGAGGTTTTGGGACAAATGTGATTCTATAGCTCTGGCTGCTTGGCCATTGCTAAATTATGGGGGGTGAATTTTGGTCACTGGGGCAGTTATGTCCTGTTTGACCTTCTGCTCTCCACCAGAGTTCACTTTCAGGTCAGGAGTGCATAGGAGACGGAGGTGAAGGGGTGGCTAGAGAAGAAAAATCTTCAGACACATTATCTAGTTTGTCAGTGCAGTGGGATTTAATTTAATTCCATTATACTTGCGTTTTTTGCATCGGCATGACGGGCTGTATCCAATGTGTGTCTGCGTGTGTCATGGTCCTGTCTAAATGTCCGTCTGCATGTGTGTGGGTTTGCATGTGTCCGTCGTGTGTGCGGGCCAGTAAATCAGTCCCATGCCTCTCTCTGAGTGCTGTCACCTCCTAAAAGCTTTCGCTCGGTATGGGCCAGGCCTTCCTCTTTATGTTTGAGGTCAGTACAGTTCACAGGTCACCAAAGGCCATGCTGAGACAGAGGAGGGGCCAGTTGGGTTGCCTAGCATCGCAGAACACCCACTGCTGTTACCACGGCGATACAAAGAGACCTATAGAACGCCAACTTCCTCTAGGAGTCTTAAAAGCACCACTAGGTCCCTTTATCTTTCTTCTTTGACTTTTACTTCCCTTTTTTTTTTGGTCTCTCAGCATATAAATCTGCTCATATTGATTGATAAAAACTATTATACTGTTCAGAATTGTGTGGGGGATTTGAGGCATATGCACTTTATCAGATACATGTTTGCATTCCTGCACTCCAGACATACCAAGCACATGCAAATCTCATGGTCAGTTATGCATTTTACACGATTCTCTTTCCTCATATGTCATTCAGTGATTTGTCACACATTTAGACCTGATTCCTAGATGCTGAGATGTTGTATTTATGGGTGTCTATAAAATTGTTTTATGGCTTTTTTTCAGCAAGACTGTTGAATGTTGGAGATCCACTGAGGGTGATTTTTTTTCTTACTATTGATGTCCTTTCAATTCATTTCCTTTTGTATTTCTCTGCTGTATTACATATACTCTTTCACTCTCTCATTAAAGAGTAATGTTCTTGTGGGACAACCATGGGTTGACAAGTTTCTGAAATCATAGCTAATAATTTTGACTTTGACTGGAGTAAAATTGTAAAATCTACTTAATGATGAAGTTTATTGTTTATGGGACTCGGAAGAAGCATGCTACAAGGCTACGAGTCTTGTGGATAAAGAGTAGACGGACAGTAGACATGGTCCACCAGTCCAGATCAGCTAGCATGGACACAGTCACGGTTGGTTGACCCAACCAGCCAAGAGGCTCAGAGACAAGAATAGACAGATACCAAAAGAAGAAAGATGTGTGTGTGTGTGTGTGTGTGTGTGTGTGTGTGTGTGTGTGTGTGTGTGTGAGTGTGTATGTCTTGTCTCTGTTGTGGAGACTGAGCTATACACACATCCCCGGGCACCTGAAGGGGTTAGGTTAGGTTTGGTTGCCATGGGAGTGTTTGGAAGCGCTTACATTGGGCAGGCCTGGCTGCAATGTAAGGTAAATAACACACACACACACACACACACACACACACACACACAGAGGACGGACACTATTCATGAAAAATGTCTGAGGATGAAAAAGTTGATTGTTGACTCTCACTCTTTAGAAGGTATCGCCATGGTGACTGAGGCCTTTTTAAGGGATCGTAGGTCAGCGAGCAAATCTGCATGACCTCATTACTACTAGTCAGTGACACTGAGGTGTGACCGTGTGTGTGTGTGTGTGTGTGCATTGATGTCTGTTCACATTGGTCACCATCTTCTGCTTTCTCAAAAAGAAACAGCCGTAATTGGTTTTAATTGACATGTGCTTAGATGCAATGTTTCGGAGTTCAATAGGGGCAAGGCACTCAAAATAGAGAGCATCAGGTTACAACCCCCATCCAAAAATCCCCATATCCTTAGACCTAGTCTCCTCTCTTTTCATAACGTCCATTACGCCTTCATTCCACCACTCCGGACTCAGAAAGTCATAGACACCGAGAGGGGAAAGAGAGAACGTGAAGAGTAAAGACAAAATGTGGAAAGCTTACAAGGCTGCTAGGCAAGTAGTTACCCTGGAAACAGTCGAGAGCCCGGCGTGCACACATATACAAACCACACACACAATAGCTGCAGAGGCCTAAAGTGTTGCTAATTAGCTAGTCTGCGCTGGTTCTTTGTGTGAGCCATTTTAAAGGAGAGATTAGAGTCAACAGGGAGGAGGAGAGGAATGTAGCTCTTCTCTCTCTCTTTGCTTTCGTCTTGAGCTCTGGGACAGTGTGTGACAGCATTTTTTTTCACCTGACAGACAGAATGCATTTGTTGTCTTGCCAGTTAAGTTGATATAACTAAAAAGATCTGAAAAAAGTATAGTGAAGCTTAATTTGAGATGAAGTAAGATAGCACTTTGTCGTCTCATTAAGACAAAGTCAAGTCAGCAAATGACAAACTCCTAGATTTCTTTGTGCTACAATACTGCTATATATTAATATGGTATTCATGAAAACTTTTATTTGAAGCTTTTTCTCTGTTGTCACTTTTTACTCACCATTTGTATTGCTTTATAATTAATATCAGACAGGTTAACCTCCATTTTAAGAACTTTAAGAACTTTGTGTACATTATGTACAATAGGTCAAAGTTGAACCAGGCTGTATTGTTGCAAAATCTCCTCACCATAAAAAAGTTTGAGTAATTACATTCTATTTACTTTTGTTAAATGGATAACTTAGTGATTGGTGACTAAAACCTTATGTCCTGTCTTTATGAACTCACAGTTGTCTTGCAGAGTCACCTCTTTCCTAAATCTCTAAACAAAATTGTTAAGTTAAGAAATTTAATAATAGCAATAAAAGGATATCCACATCAACAAAAGACCGTGTCAAACAAGTTTTAAAGGAATAGACTGAGCTTTGAGTTATTCTAAATTGAAAAATGTGCCTGTTAACATCTGGTTGTATTGACCCTCTTGCTAAATCACATAGTCAAGCGCACACACATACTTCCCCATTTCCCCTTTTTGGAACACACCCCTGCTTCTTATTTGGGGAAGTTAAAGATTTTGCTCTTGTTTAGAACTTCTGGTAGAGCAGCAGGCCTTTGTTGTGCCTGCCCACTTCCGGTGTGTGTGTGTGTGTGTGTGGGTGTAAGGGTGTGTCCGTCTCCTTCTCCACAGCCACAACCAGGTGTAAAAACCCTCTGAACCAAAAACATGAAAGAGATTTATTTCCATCGAAGAAGGCAGGCTAATACTTTTACAGGCCACTGACTAGGAGCGTGTTTTTCTGTTTTACCAATAGGCGTCTGTGTGTGTACATTTGTCTTGATGTGTGTATGTGTATGTGTATGCTTGTGCACATGGCAGACAGTCTCTGTTTGTGTATGTATGTGTTTTCCCTCTGTCTCCTGAGCTGAGTCTTGGCAGTGTCTTGCATGTGTTATTAGTTTGATTTTTTTTTTGGGGATATTAATAATAACAGTTAAACGGTTTCCATATGTGAGGCCTGGTTGCCAGGCTAATGCTATCCTCATCATGGGCTGGCCTTGCCTCGCAGTCTAGCCTCTCAGGACTTGCTCTTGTTGGGCAGAATAAGCAGCTTAAACTCCTAACACCTAAGTGGCCTTGTCTTCACAGGAGCATGACCAAACTACTTAACTGTCCTATCTTATACAAGATGAGGGCTAAATATTACGTGGTACACTGTATGTGTGTGTGTGTGTGTGTGTGTGTGTGTGTGTGTGTGTGTGTGTGTGTGTGTGTGCATGTGTGTTTTTCCGCTGTGGGCTGGGTCTGTCTGGAGTGAGACCTTTCTCTCTTGCCAAACGAGCTGTGTTGAAAACCGCAGGGAAACTGCATATGTGTATATAATGTATGACGTGTGTGTGTGTGTGTGTGTGTCTGTGGAAGGAAACCGCTTTAGAGCTATTTGCCATCAATTAGCCGCCTGGACTAAGATGAGGCCTACAGTACAGAGGGAGCTGCTTTTATTTTATCAAGAAGGGAGTTCCTCTCTTTCTTTCTATCTCTGCTCACCTCATCATTTTCTTTAATTGTCTATCTCTTTATGCCATTTTCTCTTCACTGAACAGAGAAAAGCTGACAACATCTCCTTAGGAAGATAGGTAGATTTCTTTCTCTGTGTGTGTGTGTATGATGATGAATTGTGTAATGATATAAAGCAGTCCTGGGTATTCAGTCAGCTCCTTTTTATGACTCTGCTTATACCCCTGTGAATCAATAGAAACATTAGATGGGTGTAAGGACATAGTTGAAGGGGAGAGGTTTTCTCGTCCCACAAAACAGTTTTGAACTGAAGAGAACCATCTGGAAAACGGCAGGGTCCTCGTAGTTTAGAACAGGTCCCTTTTGTGAAAAATAGGATGGGGAAAAAAAATCTAAAATGGCCAGGGTTTTCAAACATTACGGCATATTTTGAAGTTCTTTTGGAGTTTGTGAGTTTTTATTGCATTGGCTCTTGAACACGGTCTTTCCTCTTTTTAATGGTCAGTCTGGGCCCAAAGTAGCTTGCTTCAGCCGTTTTAAAACCTCAGCTTTCGAACGGTGCCTTTATATTGCGGAAACATTACATTAAATAGCTGAACGGGATTGTGGCTGGCTGGTGTTTCTGAAGGTGTCCCAGATAGCTCCATCTCAGCAGCAACCTAAACAGATTGAGGTATTCAGTGCTCTTTAAGCTCAGTTATATTGGTGGACAACTGGTTTAAATTCCACGTTGCTATGAGCAAAAACAAATGGCAGGAAAGCTGGTGAAGGAAAGCCGGAAAGACCTGATTAATACCAGAAGAAGAAAAAGAGCATGTGAGGAAGAGTCAGGGGAAAGGGGCGAAGTCTTGGCAGAGCATAGTTTATTTGTAACCCACCATGAAATTGTGCAGCTTTAGCAGGCTTTGGTTCAGACTGCCCCTTACCACTGTATGTTTACCCCTGGAAACCCCTATTCTGCCCTAAATATGTAAACCACTCCCCGTTCCCTTACACCTTTGACCTTAAGTAAAGTTGCATCTAACTTCAAAGAATTTAAATATGTCGTTAAATCAGATGATGTTTGACAAATGACTTCTTAAATTGGTGTAATTATTATAAAGTTTTCTCCCAGCAGTGTTAGTTAACGTCAGTGCTGACAGTTCTCCAGCTACTTTAAGACCACGTATTGCTTACTGCAACAAAGTAAATGCTGCTACCTGCTCAGCAGACCTTTCCATGCTACAGAGCAACTTACATTTTTGCCCAAACGTAATCCCGCAAATTTCCCGGAAAAATATAACGTCTGGAGGAAAACATGAGCATCAGTGAAACCAGCTCCTATAATGTTTATACAAACATCCAGACTTTGGCCTCCATGGTTGCACGGTTAAGAACTACAACACGCTTTGAGACTGTCAATCTTCTCAGCAATTTAAAGTAACAAAACTGTATTGAGAGTTATTTTCATTGTTAAAGTGCGACACATCTGTTATAACCATCCCTTAAATGTTGATTTGCTAATCCTAAATACGGCTTTACCTCTACCTATCCCAGTCCCACAGCTGCCGTCATGCTAGTGAGTCTTTGTCTGACAGTCGAGGGATGGCAAGGCTCCTCTTATAAGGCCAACAGCTGCATTCACAAGGATTGGTTTCCATTGGCCTGGACTATCTATTTTAGGCCTCCGTCTAACCCATATCTGCTCTCAGAATTTACTGTGGTGAATAAGGCTATGGGTAACAGATTTCTAAAGATGAGAGGGGAGGGGGGAGGGCACAAGAAAGACAGACTATACTTGGAGAAATGAGAGCCAAACTTTTGTGAGTTATACATTTTAATGGAGATGCTGAGTGAAAGCAAGAGACAGATCGGGTGATATAGACGGAGAGAAAGAAAGTAGCAGTGATCTGGGAAAGCAATCTGGTTTTGTGGTGGCTGACTGTGATGCATTTGATACTTGAGATTCCACCGCGGCTGTAACCAAGCATTCACTCACATATGTCCAAAGTCACATTGCAATCCCACTAACTGTCACCTCTCCAGTAATCCCACTTTGAGTACAGTGTGTGTGGGTGTAAATACTGGGCCAGCTTCTGAACACAGGTGAGCTGGTGGTACTGTAGTATCATCATGCTTTTAACAAATTGACATGCTTTGTAGATTGCGTTACATCTGTTCAGTCTTGTTTCATCTTCTTCTCTGGTCGTGATACTCCAAGGAGCATCCAAAGAAAAAGAGAGGATCAAAGATAAGAGAGATTTAGAGGCAGAAAAAGCTAACAGAGAGTAGCACAGACCAGAAGGAGAGAGTAAATTAAAGTAGGAGAGGGGTTTATTGGAGTTTGGAGGTGGTTTCGTTTGGTGCTAATGTGAGGAAGTGTAGTGCAAACGGATACAACGGATCACAGCTGGGTGACCCAGGAGGACGGCAGCATCGACGCAGCTTTAGCTTGGCTTTCAGCTTCAATGACAGCACTCAAGAAAGAAGATAGAGAGAAAAAGGGAAGTAAGTGTGAAAAAAGAAGATCCACCGCTCCTTTCTGAACCCGGTCTCACTCACTGATCCAAAAATCAGAAAGCGTGCAGACCTGTAGAGAAGCAGCTGGGTGTGACGAGCTCTTTCCTACGTCTTCACCCTGTATCCTTCTAGCCCTCTCACCATCTCTTGCTCTCTCATGGGAAGGAAAAGGGGTTTAGGAATGGCTACTAGACTATCTTTCCAGGCTGCTGTTGAGATCTGTTGTGTCCGACGCTGCCAAAACATCTGAAGCACGCGCTTCGTCTAGCCTGGTTTGGCTGTGGTGCGGACAGATGCAACAATGAGCTTCTCACTCACCCTCACTTGTGCTCCTTACTTTTTTTGTACTCTCTTCTTCTTGGTCTTAGAGCAAAGAAATCTGATACCACCTGCCTCCCCCTTGCCCTTCCTAACTCCCTTCCCTCCTCCTCCTTCTCCCTCAAGGACAGCCCACTGTCTGCCCCGGGGGCTGTTTATCTACGGGGGGAGATGAGGAGGAGAGGGTAGGAGGGGGACCAGTTTGTTTCTTTTCGGCCGTCAACAATGGACCTTAGTCTGTGCTGACGGACTACTCCAACATATGGTACCCACCTGTCTCTCTCTCTCTCTCTCTCTCTCTCTCTCTCTCTCTCTCTCTCTCTCTCTCTTTCTTTCTCCCTGCCCCCCTCTTCCTTTGCTACATCTCTCTGTTTAGATTTCTTTGCTTATTCCTGCGTTTTCTCTCCCTGTCTCACCCAAACATACTGGGCGGATTAGAGACCAGATTCATCACACATACAGACCTGTTTGCTTTAGCAACCTGAGCCAAGCACACACACACACACACACACACACACACACACACACACACACACACACACACACACACACCACACTTTCACACAGACTATGGGCATGTGCATGTACACACACACTCCCATATGTGCTACAAGATCCTCATACACACATAGCAAAATGGAATTCTCTTCTAATGGATCCTCTAACTGCCTTACCAACCCTCCCCCTTTCAAAGAAACTTATTTGTCAGCCATTTTCGGAATCCTGTTAAGGATTGAAAGTCGCCTTTGTGTGTGTGTGTGTGTGTGTGTGTGTGTGTGTGTGTGTCTGTGTGTGTCTGTGTGTGTCTGTGTGTGTGTGACCCTGATGAATTAAAAAATGCACTGTTATTAAAGGCTGTGTCAGAGGCGATGATTTACAGAGGAGAGCGATGACAAGTCAGAAGAACTCACACACCGAAATGACACACACACACACACACACACACACACACACACACTCACACTGTGCTCTCAGGCCTCCAAGCTGAGCAATGACCTCCTCACCCCTCCTTCCCTTTCCTCCTCCTCCTCCCTCCCTCTCTCACTCTAATAAAACCTGTCTGACACCACTGATGTGTGTATTTGTGTGTGTGTGCGTGTGTGTGTGTGTGTGTGTGTGTGTGTGTGTGCGTGCATGTGTATGTGCTCTGCGGCAGCACAAAGACTCTGTTGTTGGGCCTCCCTCTTAGGCCTCCCTCATATTTTCTTTAAAGGTGCAGTGCACCCCCAAGAATGCCACAGGGGAGCGGGGAGTTGGGGTGGGGGAGTCTGGGAGGTGTGTATGTGTGTGAGTGGGTGGAGGGAGAGGGGGGAGGGCATACTTTACAATACTACAGCTCACCCAGGTCACAGAGAAGAAATGGGAATAGTGAATGTGAAGAGGAGAAATTAAAGAAAAAGGGTCAAAGCAGCGAAGTGCTTCTTGACAAGGTATAGTTTGGCACTGGCTTTGTGTTTGTCAAAACCTGTTGTCCTCTTTTCATTTCATATGTTGAACGTTCAAGGTGCAATTTATTCACCCATAAAATATCCAAAATTACGGTGCTCCCATCCCAAACAACCAATGCTGATTTCAGAAGACATAAATACCCATGAGATCTATAGGTTTGGTGAAAACGGAAAAGCAGCTTTTGCATTGGCGCAGTGAAGTAACATTACTCCTTGTAGACAATTAAAAAATGAGACAAATAGAACAGATCATCAGCTTTTGAATATTTGTAAAATGTAATGTACTATATAGAGTTTTGAATCGATAGTGCAAAAGAAGATGTCCTGATATAAGAAAATTAAGGATTTCGTGAAGTTAGCTGAGTCCATTATTTTTTTAATAATGCTTCATAGTGTATTATTACTCTACTAATTCAATATTACCATATATCGACTTTCATTGGGATCATTTCATGATGATCATATAGCGTGATACCTTTACCAAAGTCTGTATTTTACTTGTTTGATTTCAAGAAAATTATAGGTGTAGAAGATTGAGAGAGAGTTGTGTGTGATGTTTTGTGGTACACATTCAATCAATGCATTACTGTTTCTATATACTGTATATTGTATACAGTATATCAGCCAATAATAAACACTTTTCCTCCTGTAGTTATAGTATAAAACTACACTTAAAATGTATCGTTACAGTATCTCATTTCAACAGCTTTGCATATAAGCTGTGGCAAATCTGAATAAAAAGGAATTGAAATCTACAATACAGACTTAGTTTAAGTATCTAGAGAATCGCATTGGTTAGTTGGTCGTTCTTGTCTTTTGCATAAAACCACATCCATGAATACAGGCACAGGAGAGGAGACAGGCATCACCTCTGCTTGGTTGTAGCGTTTATGAAAGCCATAAATGGCTCTTTAATATAGTGGTAATCAGGGTGGTAATTTGGGTGGAATTGTCCCTTATTGTTGCCAGACATGCCTCCCCAACTCCTGCCAACGCACACGAATATGCACACACACAGAAAAACACACACACTCACACTTGGGCAGACATGGTGTTCAACGAGTAATTCACACCACATGCCAACAAACTGGGCGGTTGTGTTTTTTTTGGGTTTCTATGTGTGTATGTCTGTGCCTGCTGCAATGCTGAGGTCAAACCAGTAAATGGGAGGGGGTTCCCAAGATTTTTGTAAAAGTGTTAAATATGTGTGTGTGTGTGTGCGTGCGTGTAGGCACATACACATCCAAGTCTGTGTGTGTGTGTGTGTGTTTTAATTGCGGTCTCAGCAAAACTAGCAAGTGTGCTTGATACAGATGGTTTTGATCACTCTGACTGCATAGAGGACTTCTCTCTCTTTCTGTCTCCCTCTAATCTCTTCTCTCTGTTTTTGTAATTAAACGTTAGTTAATGTACCCGAGCTTCTAATTTGACAATTCATTAAATATGTGACAATATACTGTAAGTGTGTGCGCTGCACCGTTTCACAGCGTTACAATTTTCTGTGGTTGTGAAATGATGCAGTAGAACAGATTTTGGGTACTGCATGATTGAGTAAGAGCTTCCATGGTAAAGAACATCCCTCATTTTGGCCGTTAATTTGTGGTGTGTACACACACACACACACGCGCGCACACACACACACACACACACACACACACACACACACACATACACACACACTCTTTCATAAATCAATATTTACTAGGGAACCTTTCCCCTTTGAGTCAGAGGAAGCAAATGTGCATCCTGCTGTCTCCCCTCGCTAACCCTCTGTCACGTGTGTGTGTATGTGTGTGTGTGTGTGTGTGTGTGTGTGTGTGTGTGTGTGTGTGTGTGACTATGCGCTTACAGTAAGTGCAAGGCGGCTCTTGTGTTTTGACATGGGTGTTTTCTTGTTTTGTTAAAGGAGCAGCTCAGACATTCCAACAAAAATGCCCTTTCCTCTGCAACTGATTTGTTTTAATGACAATAAACTGTGTAACTGCTACACAGTTACACAGTTTATAATAAAATGAAGGGTGAGGAGGAAAGTAGTAGTGGGGGGGGGGGTACGAGAGAAGAGGCAGTGGGAGGGAAGGCTGAGGTAGTGGTGTCGGAAGGATGAATCAGCAACACTCAAGGGCAGAGTGATTGAATGGAGACAGAGAGCTGGATAGGTGGTGTCACTGGTTTGAATGGATAGCACTGGAGGGCAAAAAAGGTAGACATGGGAGAGGAGGAGAGCTGGGTGGTGGTTAGTCAAAGCTCTTTAGGGCACATCAGGGCAAACGGCTCCTTACATCACTCTGACACTCACACACATAAATATATGCTGACACACTTCTGCCTCAGAGGATGTGGAATACCCACTTTGCACCTTCAACCGGATAGAGTAAGAGGAGGGGAAAAGGGGCATAGAAGAGAGAGAGTGAATCAGAGGGGAGGGCAGAGAAACATAGAATGAAAAAGAAAGAGAAGGTCAGACTTGAGAGTTAAAGAAGGTTTTGAATTAGTTGGGATTAATTCTGCCACGTACACGCACACACAAATGCAGATTTTCAAGCATGCTGTACGTGCGCCAGGTAGATGTCTCAGGTTGAGGAAACCCAACCTGACAGCTTGGCAAAGAGAGTGCAGAGAGTGGCCAGTAAGAGAGTATTTCTGCTGCTCTTTTCTCTTAATTGAAAAAAAGTTTGATTGTATGGGTGTTTGTTGTTTGAAACTGAACCTAACAATGTATCTTGTCAAAATATTTGAAGTAAGGCATGTTTGAAAGATGTATTTCTTTTATTAGTGTGCTGTTGTTTAATTCTGCAAATAATTCACTGTATGACAACGTGTGCACTATGAACAACTGATTATCTCTATTTCTCCCTCTTAGGCACTCCAGGCAGCCAGACAGTTCCTCCTCCAGCAGGCCTCTGGACTCAACTCCTCTGGCAGCAACGAGGTCAAGCAGAGCCCTGTGCAGGTCAGAGCACACGCACAAATACACACACACACACACACACACACACACAAACACACACACACATGCACAACCCAGGTGTTGCTTTGTCAGAATCTGAATAATATTAAGCCCCTGGCTGCTGCAGCTTTGCCTTCACCAACTTGCCACGTCAACTACATAGTGTGATATAGGCGCATACTTTTCTCTCCCTTTCTCTCTGTCTGTGTCTCCCGCTTTCTTTATTTATATGTGTGTGTGTGTGTGTGTGTGTGTGTGTGTGTGTGTGTGTGTGTGTGTGTGAATGAAGTCTTTGTAGTGATTGGGTAGCAAGCTGTTTTCAGAGTTGAATTCCACAGTAAGCAGAGAGAGTGGGGTTAGCTGGAGTGCAGGAATCCCACTAAAAGACACTTGGGGAGGAAACACACACACGCACACGCACACAACACACACACACACACACACGCACACACGCACACACCTATTATTACTATCAATGTACGTTGATGAATATCACACATGACATTACTTCTGGCAGTTCTTTACAATTATGTGATGTGCAGAGTACATGCAGAAGTGTGATTTGTAGCCATGTCTCATATCAATAAAGTAGGGCCATGGGTCTACTTGAGCAGCAAGCAGTGTGCCTATTGCACTGCTCTTCTCATTAATGTGCCACATGATAAACAGACAGCTGGACGAACACAGTATGGACAATGAAAAAATAGATTGAAGGTAGAAAAAGGCAGATGTGAGAAGCAAGGATAAGGTCAGATGAAATCATTTGCAGCCAGTAAGCAGCATTTGCAGCCAGTAAGGTGCACATGGTAAAAATTAGAAACTTTTCTTATTTAAGGGTGATAATACAGTGTAGGTCATCTAGATATAAGGCAATTCTGTTTTAGAATGATATGCTGCAACATTTACATGTAAGTGATAGATCATAAAATCCATACTTCATGGAAACATTTTCATTTGTTCTCATAAATATGTGGTGTTGGCTCATATTTATCCAGGAAAATTCCTCTGGTGAAAAGAAACTGCCCTTTTTACAGTATGGCCAGCAGCAGGAAGAGGGTTTTGTGTGAAATAAACAGAGGAAAAGCTGGGATTTTAGTATGAACAGCAGTGGCCTCCATGACAGAGAAGATCTCAAAAGACAGAAACAGAAAGACCAAAGAAAAAGATTTTTCAGTGTTGGCCACACAGTTTAATTGCTGAATGACCTCTGGGAAGTGCAAGAAGAACACAGAATGAATGACTGCTTATTACTAAGGATGTCAGAAATGGAGTACAATTTTATAGAAGGGGATCTGGCGGATTACACGTTCAATCAAAACCAGAATTAGAATCAGAATCACTTTATTTACTTTGGATAAAAACTGTCAGTTGGAGACATTATGGTTCATGGTGACTTTTAAGGGGTTAGGGAATAACATAGATACTGTTTTGTTTTAGATCTGTATTATAAAAGTATCCCAAAGATTGAAATTGCATTTATACTGTTAATCAACACAAAATGGTGCATATGTGGCCTAAATTAATAATAATACATGTGTCACAGTCGGTCAGCCATTCACCTAAAGTGCGTTCTCCTCTGTCTCGGGCTTGCCCTCCAATACTCTTATCAGCTGATACACATGGTTGAAATCCACATTGAAGGTCAATCCAAATGGGTCAGTGTGTGTCATCAGACCCTCCTTCTGACCTGGGTCAAACACATATCGGACACTACTCTGCTTTGGCATTGGAAAGGGATTTAATTAAATGTTGCTGATGTTTAAACATTTGTTTTCTCCCTATCTGAAGAATTACAGACAGAGAGAGAGAGATAGATAGAGAGAGAGAGAGAGAGAGAGAGAGAGAGAGAGAGAGACAGAGAATGGGGAAGTAAGAGACCGCAAGCATGTATAGGGAACAGAAAGTTAACATTTAATGTAGATCTGTTGTTTAGCAATGATGTGTAAGGAATTACTGTTGAGTTTCTGTGAACCCGACAAGGGATTAACCTGTGACAGTATTCTCACATGAAAGGGGTCAAGTGCAGGTTTAGTTGAACTGATTTATACATACATCTCTTATATTACCTTCCGCTACCGTCCCTCTCTCTGTCTTGAACACATACACAGACTCACACCACACTACCCCTCCTCAATTCTCTCCATATCTGTCTTGTTTGTCTTGTTTGTTGGTGCTTGGCCTGGCCAGCCTCTCTGTACTCTCCAGGGCATCCACGCTGCATCTCTGTTGTCTGAGCTGTCAGCTCGCATGGCCCCCCATACCCTGCCAACACACACATACAGGCACGCACGCATGGATTTACATTTGTGTGTGTGTGTTTGTACTTGGATTCTTGCAGTCAGAAACACAGGCGCAAGCACCAATGCACATTGTTTGTATGCAGCAGCAGCAGCAATGGATGTGTTTACCAGACCTCACAACACATCTGACTACTAAATTGGCATGCAGAAATCTCTTAATTACTGTAATTTCCAGTTGTATGATCATTTTTAAATTGCAGCAACTGCACCCAGTTAATTGAAGCAGTCATCCGTTGGCCATAGAGAGGGTGAGTGAGCGATGGAGCGAGTGAAGTCCAGACATTTGATCTGGACATTTCTGAAGGTGGCAGTAAGCAACTGTACAGTGACACAGTGGCTCACATCAGGCACAAAATGGCCGTCCTCACGTTAGTTCCTGCTGGGCTGCTCTCACACATGCAAATGAGCCCCAGCCAATAATGAGATCTTTAGGAGCTCGATAATTAGATTTTTCCCTTCTCTCTGAGGGAGAACGACAGAGGCAGACAGGGAGAGCGGGAATACTGCCATTCGTGTCTTGACTTCTCTGGAGAAGACTTGGTTTACGCTGACAGCCCCCCCCACCCACCCACCCACCCACCACCTCATGCCCCCCCTTCCCCATCATATTTCTCTTCTTTTCTTTATTTATAATAGAGGGGAGGATCTGAGCTGAAAGAAAAAGAAACTCTGAGATTATATCTGCTTTTTGATTGGTTGTTCAGAGATGGTCTCTGTGTTTGGCTGGCTGTGTGAGATGGTATCAATCCACTCTGTGTGTGTGTGTGTGCATGTGTGTGTGTGCATGTCACTGTCAAGTGTCAGATTTAAGAGAACCTAGACAATAGCTCATGTCTCTAGACAAGCAATTGCAGGAAAAATTGATTGTGTGCAACAAAAATGTAGCTGCAGTTGCTGAATAGCACAATATTCAGAACTGTTTGAGGAATTATTTGGAAGATTGACGATTCAAAACTATACAGGTTTTTATTTGACATTAAAAACAAATTTTACTAAGACAGAAATAATACTTAATAATGCTGGTAGATAATGAAAAGACTTCATATCTGGAAATAGGAGAAATATTGCCATTTTGTATGGACGTGTTACAAAGATTGTTATGCTTATGGTCTTATTGGTCTGTCACTCACTATTGTATGATGTTTAATACATAAACTAGATGTTTAAGGTTGTTTACTCAACATGGAATATTACATAATAAAATGAGGATTCTTAATAAAGAGGTAAGAGATGAAAAAGTATACACAACCACACAATCACTGGCTTGGAAAGTTAATAGTTGTAACGCTATGTCCTTATTTACCCACTACTGCTAATGTTCCCATAAGCAAGGCATGCATTAACAAGTGGCTAAACCAATTTTTTTCCTGAATAAGAACGTGAAAAAGGCCATTACTTTGTATGGGATATCCATACTCTCTGCGGTATTTAGATGATCTCTTTAGGTCACTTTAGGTGTATGCTTGTAGTATGTCTTGCACATAAGTGGCCACAGATACCGTAATTGGACGTGGCAAGCATGCGACTGAGTGAATTGGTGGGCACACAGTTGGCAGACAGTGCCAATTGGGGGATTACCCAGCTGGATGTGTACCATGCTTCCATGACCTGCCACACATTCTCTACAATGGACACACTTGGCAGGCGCTCATACACTGGGGGTGCACAAGCAGACACATACTGTATACACCCACTTGGCAGACGCACGCCTGGCACACTTAACACACTGCCACTTGGCATGCACACATACAGATTAACGCACGTGCTTGGCTGTGGCCCATACGTATGTAATTGAATAGCGCAGTGTCCTGTTTTCATGTATTATTGAGGAGCTCGTTTAATTAGGAAAAAAATGAAAAGACTCATTAGAGATATGTTAATTAGCTCGCCCCTCTGCTCTCTGAAGAGGGCTAGCACCAGCACAGTGGGATGGAGGAAGAGAGCGAGCTGCGCGGGAAGAAACTGAGTCATGTCAGTTTATTTCAATGAAAACACTTTTAATCAATATTACAACTGTAATTCACCCATTTTCTATATGTTGCTAAATATTTTTCTGCCTTCCCCAGCTGCCTTATTTGGACACAGATTTATTAAAACTATCGAACATAAGGATTCTGAGGCATGGTTCAAAGTCTTTTAACTTATCAACAAAAGTATGTGGAAAGATGATTGTTTAGTCCCCCAGAGTCTGCGGTACTGAAGCGGTTCCTTCTCTCCTTCCCATTTATTTCCTTTCAAAGTGTTTTTCCCAAAGCACTCCTTTTGTCCACTCAATGAAAATGCTTAGTTGGCAGTTTCTCTTATTTGATGTGGAGGGAATTGGGGCTGCGTGTGCCTGCGCAAGTGTGTAGGTTAGTGTGTAGGTTAGTGTGTGTGTTAGGGGCTAGTATGGGGTCCTGACAGTTTGTGAAGGGTGTATAGGAGGAGGTTGAGCAGCCAGTGGAATGGGTTTGGCTATGGGCAGAGGGCTGGACAGACAGAGGGGAAGGATGGAGAGGAGAGGTTTGGGTCTGGCCACTGAAGTGTGAAACTCTTATTTTGTGATTTGAAACATGAGTGAAATCAGTAATGAAATATGGTCGATAACGGCCTCTCACACTTCCCAATGAAATGCCCTGAGTGTGTGTGTGTGTGTGTGTGTGTGTGTGTGTGTGTGTGTCTGTGTGTGTGTTTCTGGAAATGTGTTGTCATTTTTATTCTGAAGCACTGGGGCGTTAGATAGAGGGAGGCGGCAGACGAGGAAAGAAGAAGGGAGAGTGAGGGGGGAAGAGGAGGAGGATTTTCCACTTGAACTTACTGGTCTTTCACTGTCCTTTCTAAAGTTTTTTTTTCATTTGTCTGGCCCCTGTCAGGGAGAGATGAGCGTCATGCATAGTGTATGTGTATAAGGATTGGTGTCTATGTGAGTACAGACCAAGGCCCAGCTCAGCAATAGGCCAGTTGAGATCCCAACCCGCTGCTCTCAACAGCCTGCCTTCCTCTGTGGGCTCAGGTCCCTCTACTATCCTCACACCTTTATAATTTTATCTATTCATCCATCCTTAAGTGTATGCATTAACACAACCAGTCATCCATCCACTAACCTTAACTCCACTTCAGTTTGTTTTTAGAAAGCTGTCAATATTTGATGTGAAAACTACCTTATTGCTTAATGTATGCTGCCAACTGTAAGCAACTTTGCAAACAATGTAATACTGCAGTAAAGCAGCTCAAAAATAAATAAACATACAGTATATCTCCAAAATGTCAGTTTTTCAAACATTTTAAGAAGTTGAGGAACCCATAAAAAATAATTCAAATACTTAATAATAATAATAATAATAATAATAATAATCAACATCCCCACATTTGGTGATACATTGTTTTTACTGAACAGCGACAATATATGTATATCTTCACAACATAAAACTTGTATGCAGAATAACGTGCAATCACCAAATAGCTAATAGAAATACTGCATTCTGTTAGCCAAGCTTGCACAAAATACATGAGATATAAAGGGAATTAGTAATACTAGACAGAAGCACACACACACACACACACACACACACACACACACACATACATTGTTCATATACAGACAAACATTACTCAGCAAAACGGCTGAAGCAGTAAGATGCCTGTCTCATCCTCAACCCCACCTGGCTTCGCTCATCAGTTCCCCCCAGAGTAATGTGGCCCCTGGCCCCACTGCAGATTAGCTGGAGGAGGGGTACTCACCACACACAATGGGGCTCTTTTACTTCGCGTGAAGGCAAGGCCCTGAGCTCCAAACAACGCTCTCAGCACAGTGGGTGCTCCTTCCATTTCTCTTTTCTACTTAAATGCTTTTCTCTTTCACTCCTCTGCTCTTCTCTTTCTAGCCCCCTTGCTCCCCCCCTCACACCTCCTTCACCCCCACATGCTCTCCTTTCATTTTTTTGGCATGATGAGCAGAGACAGGCTATTTACCTGGAGGGACTGAAACATGGTAAGGAGTGATAGTGATGATAGCTGGTAAATAAACAACCAAAAAGAAGGAGAAGAGTTCCATCATTAAAGCCCTTACACACCAAGACACGGCCAGCGCTGTGGTGACTGTATTTTAAACGGGAGGCTCTCATTTACCCCACAGCCTGCAGGCAGCTACAGTAGCAGAAGAGGGTCATGCAGTTGCCATGTGCATGAATAAGCACCAATTTCTCCCTTTTCTACCACTGCTGCTAATGTGTCAAAGTTTTTACACTGTCCAATCAGAAAAAAGAGAAGTTTGTGGCAATAATGGCCTCCAGGAAGGATTTTAATCTTTTTAATAAAAGATGCCAGAAAAAAAACATAATGGCAATTTATTATTAGGTGGACAAAAGACTGGAAGTCAAGTTTTTATGCGCATCTAGGGGTGTGTGTGTGTGTGTGTGACAGGAAGAGAGGCAGGCGTCCCATCCAGGATGAGTTGGTAATGCTCAGTGACAAGGATAAACAGCGCTGGGGTTTGTTCCTACCAGAAGAGGGGGATGCGAAGGAGGAGGGGATGAGGTCTGTGTCAGCCTCTCTCTCCTGCTGCATTCTCCTCTGTCATTTTTTCAATTATCCTTCTCTCCTGCGTGTCCCCATAGACCCAGAGGCAGGGCCCGCATCATTTAGACTGAGAGCCTGTTTAGATTCTGATTATAGCCTTTTTTCTTCTCACCACTTACTGCCATCACACACACACACACACACACACACACACACACACACACACACACATTTACAGTCCACGTACTGGCTGCCTTTTTGAGCTAGCATGAGGTGAATATCTGTAAATTAGCAGTAAATGTATCTGTTGAGGGCACACTGGATGTTGCTCTTTGATGTTGCTTCAGCATCTTTGTTTATTTTAAATGTGACAATGTGGTGTGCATACTTAAGTGACGATTAAGGATGCTGCGTATTGGGTGTATTTGTAGTCAGAGATCTCAATTAGAAGGAAGGTGAAGGTGTGAAATCCAAAGTTCAGTCATATCATCAGCATGTCTCTATATAAACATGGTGCTGAGCCGCACTGGGCTTATTCCCCCAGCTGCATGCTGGTTTAATATCAGATAGCCCTCCTTCCTCTCTTCCCGAGGTTTCATCTCAAATGGAAAGTGGGGCTTTCCTCCTCGTTAGAATGAAAAGTCATCAAGGGAAGAGAAAAGAAAGCGATGAAGGCTCATTGAAATGCAAGTTACATCCCCCTTCCATCTCTCTCTTCACTCCTTTGGGACTCCATGCCTTTCTCCTCCTTCTCCTTCCCATCTTTCGGGCACTCCCTCGCTCCCTCTCTTCCTTTGTTAATCAGTTAAACTCCCTCTTCAAACAACCCCTCTAATTACTGCTCCACTCTCTGTAAACGACAAGGCTGTCTCTCGCTTCTCCTCTCTTCCCTCCTTCCCTCCCTACCCCCAGCTCCCTTTTTCCAAGACAGGGGTTGACCTCTGTCAGCCCCCGACCCCTCAGCAGTGTGTGTGTGTGCGTATGTGTGTGTGTGTGTGTGTGTACGTGTGTGTGTGTGCGTGCGTGTATGTATATATTTATGTGTGTGTGTTTGTTTGTGTGTGTTTGCATGTACGACTGATTCTTGCATGTTAATGAAAGGAGTGACATATTAGATATTATTTTAAAATACTTATTGGTAGTTCAACTTTTATATTTGTCAAACACCTTCTGTACAGGATTGTGCGTTTGTTCACCTGCATTTGTGTGTCTTTGTTATTGCAACCATCTTAAGATACAGATACATTTCTCCTTCAACAAACCTGCTGGTTAGGGTTGCTTTTGTCTTACATCTTTCTATTTGTCAACCATTCTTTTTATCTCTTCCCCCCATCTCTGTCCCTTCCTTGTCTCCTTTCCTTTCTTCCACTGGGTGGATGATACCCTTCCTTCTCCTGTCTCTCTGCTCGCCCCTCCACTTACTTCCCCCCAAGCTTCACCTCTCTCCCACTAATCTTCCACGCATCTCTCTCTTTTAAATTAACATGCAACATGAAAAAAAAATGGAACGACAGCGGAAAGAAAAATTAAATGCATTTAATAAATGGCTGACTTCAAATCGCCCGGCCTTTCAGACTCTCCCTATTCACAGTCCAATGAAAGGGGAGAAATCATTCACCAGGAGAGACAAAGCCGAATGAAAATATAATTCCGCATTGTGAAGGGCTTTTGTCCTGGCCCGTCAAGTCGCTAATGGTGAGGCTTTTGTTTTGTGGCGGCGCTCTCAGGCTGGCGGTGTCGTATGGTGGTGGCAGCGCATGCCCCATAATCACCACGCTTTGTGATATTAGATTATAGGGGCAATTAATGGCGTCAAACCTTAACTACTCAGCATTCAGCCTGCCACACGCATTGAGTCCTAAACACATGCATATGCACACACACACACACACACACACACACACATATTACAGTATATCAGCACGAGCAAACATGGACGCGCGTCAGCCAACACACAGAAAGGTGCTATAACTCCAGTAATTATTACGCCTGTGACTTGAAAATGTCAATGGCGGTGTGTATAAAATAGAATGTATGAGTTGTCAAGGCGGAAGAATGGGATGCACAAGAGCAATTAATTACAGCTTTTCATTTGGCAGCTTAGACTGACAAGGCCCAGCAGCGGGGGCAAGCTGGCATGACGCCAAGCGGCACCCATCACCACCCCCACCTTACTCACGACACCCCTCCACCCAATCCTCTTTGCCTCTTCCTTTACCAACTGCCACAACACCACCCTTCCCCTGTCTCACCCCACTCTGACTTTGTCTTTTCTTCTCCTTCTCCCTCAGCTCAAACAAACACACACACACACACACACACACACACACACTCTTGCGCTACAGCTCATTCATCTACATACCCTATTCTCCATCCCTTCGCTGTCCCTGGGGCTGGGAGTGTGTTAGTTCGAGAAGTCTGCTTTGATAAAGGCAGAGTGTGGGACCACTGACAGACACACAGAGAAAAGAGACAGAGAAAGATGGAAGAAGAGAGGCAGGGAGGGGGAGACAGAGGCCAGGTGGGTAAAAGAGTGTTAGTATTTATGGCCAATCTTCTTTACAAAGTCAAATCAGCTCTTTACCTCTTTACCAGTGACAGGGGTATAGCTTGTCTCCACTCTTGCTCCCTACTGCACAATTTCCTCTCTCATCACCCTCCCTACCGCGCATGGTGAAGGTAGGTGGTGAGAAGATAGACTGCTGTGAAGAGAGCTCTGCACACACTGGCACTTGTGCATGCCCACACACACAAGCCCACACACAAACTCACACGGTTTGGCCATGAGAGAGATTTATATTTCACGACGGAGTGAATATCGATAAATGGCCAATTTCAGATGTGATAACTCACCCTTGTATTTCTCTGTAAAACAGACATCCCGTCTTAACCGACAGGATCATTTGTATTGAGAAGGCAGTATAGTTTATTGATGTTGAGGCAGGGAGGGAAGAGTCTGTAAACGTAGAGAAAATATCAACTCTGACTCAATCTCACTCCCTTTCTCTCCCTAAATATCTCTCATTGTCTGCTCTGTATCTTTATCACTCTTATTTTTTTCTCAAACCTTAACTCAGCAAATAAATACAAAACCTTTTTTTTGGTTTTGGTTGTTTTTTATTATATATATATATATATATATATATATATATACAGTATATACAGTATATATTCAGTCTGCATTTAGGCATGTGTGTGTGTCTGTTTCAGATTTTTGTCATTAGTTTTGCACTGTTTGTCATCAGATTAGCATTTCTGCCCATCTCTGTGTACAATGCATGTGCAATAAGAATGCTTTCACACAACACATTTGCAAGAGAAACCACACTTTTCTCTCAGTCTCTCTCTCTCTCTCTCTCTCTCTCTCTCTCTCTCTCTCTCCCTCCCTCCCTGTCTTTGCCTGCCTGCAGCCCTATCTGATGAGATAGACATCATCAGTTAGCCACTTTGTTGTTTCTTTCTTCTTAGCCAGGCTTGACTGTGTGGAAAGAGAATTGGAGGCAGTCCTAATCGTGTGTTTATAAAAGGAGATATGATTTTATATTTTATAGTGAGATTGTATATCTCTCCTTTTATCTGCCTGTTGTCACATAAATTGCCAGTTTTTTTTTTTTACAAATACAATGCCAGCCTTGTGGAGGAAAGTGTCAACAATATGTGTGTGCTGTGATGCATCTGTCTATTTATCTTTGCCTGATGTTGCCAGCTTTTCTTTGCAGTGACTGACAACAGAGAAGAAGAGACAGCACGCCTCTCTAACTTTACCTGTCCATACCAGCCTATTGTACAACCTCCCTTCACATTGTTTGTTTTGAGTTGAGCATTCAGTCGCAGGCACAGTCATGCTTAAAGCTCGCTGTGCTGGCTGGGCCCTTTACACAAAGCTTAACCCATTGATTGAGTTGTCCTACTTTTGCTAATAAGTATATAAACATGTCTGTGTGCTGTACCATCTTTAGGTGCCTGTGTCCATGGCTATGATGAGTCCACAGATGATCACTCCTCAGCAGATGCAACAGATCCTGTCTCCCCCTCAGCTCCAGGCCCTGCTGCAGCAACAGCAGGCTTTAATGCTACAGCAGGTAAAACACACACACACAGACACAGACACACACACACACATTTGTATACTCTGGTTGGACCCGGTCCCAGGCCAGCATGTTTGGATGTGTCTGTTTTGTTAGGTGTTGGAACACTCTGGGCGTGATTGTATCTTATTGAATGCTCAGAGATTTTTGAAGATCAGAACAGATCCACATATCCACTTATACACACATTGTCATTCCAAATATCTTCTCTTTAGCATTGTTGCTAGGAGAATGTGCACGTTCCCGCATGCAAGCACAAATGTGCACACATCCACGCACACACGTTTTAGCATCATCCAGTGAATCATTGTGATTCAGGAGTGTGTGTTGGTGCCCGGTAGGAGAGAGAGGTGTAGCCATGTCGACACAAACCAATAAACACTCTTCATCTGCAAAAGATCAGACAAATACTCAACCACACCAACCTTTGACCTCATACCTGCACATGCGAAACACAAGCAACCTTGTAAAGGCTGTGAAGAGGGCTATTAACAGAGTGGGGATAGAGAGGTAATTTTGGCATAGCGAATGTCTAGAAAACACATACATACATACACACGCAGGCAAGATTTAATAAGGAACGGTAGCTTTAGGCGAGTATAAATTGCAATGGAAAGATCTGACAACATGTATCATACGGGAAATGGGAAATGTGCTGGCTTTCTGGAAACAGACATGCAGATGGCTAAGAACCTCTTCACCAGCTCTTTTTTTTCTCTTAACGAGAAAAAAGGAGATGGGGAAAGGGGTTGATAATGCACACACACACACACACACACACACACACACACACGTTATTAAAACCACTGAGTTTAACATTGCTCTCCCACTTAATTAACCACAGTATGGACTTGCTCTTAGTGTATATCTGCAAATCAGGCACTTTTACACACACATACACATACAGAACAATCAACCAACATATCACTCAAGCATTAAATTTCATATTATCCCCATGGCAATACAGCATTGCGTAAGACTGTGTAAGTAAGGTTTACGGCCCACTGCTGCACTGGGCACTCATTTGTGGATGTGTGTGTGTGTGTGTGTGTGTGTGTGTGTGTGTATGCGTGTGTGTGTATGTGTGTGTTTTAACCTTTACTAAGTTTCCTCTAACCTTTACTTATGCTACAGCTGCTCTGCCTTTTGTTTCTTAGTGTGTTCACTAAAGTCAAGGTCATGGTAATAGGCTGAAGAGGTGAGTGCCTCACTTACACATAGTCTTAATGCACAGAGCCACTGAATCAAATCATTAAAAAGACCTTAATTATCACTTAATTATTCCCTCAACTCACTACTCTCCAGCCAAGTGTGTGCGTGTGTGTGTGTGTGTGTGTGTGTGTGATGAGGGGCGATCAGGGCTAGTGACGCGGAAAAGAGAGATTAACTTGGCCTAAGGAGTAATAAAAGAGAGGAGAGACAGATGGAAAAGAAAAGAAAGAGCAGCAAGAAGGAATGAGCCCTTTATTTCAAATAAATTAGGAACAAGAAGGAATGTCATCGTACTAAAGCACAGTAAATTATGCAAAATTGAAACCATGGCTGGGATAACATTGGAACTGGAAATGTTAAACAGTCTGCACAAAAAAGAACAGGACCATCACATTATAAAGACTGTGTGGTGAATACGGGCAGTGGTGTGTAGTCTGTTCACTGTAGGGTCAGACGGATGAGAGACTGAAACAACTGCTGCACTGTGAAGTCATTCTCAGCTGAAAAGCCTCTTTGAACATTTGACGCACCATGAAACAAAGACAAACTGCCAACGGACACATGTACAGGCTGTTCTCAAGAGGATAACCCCCCCTTGCACACACACACAGACACATTGACACACACTGTGGTCAGTGTGAGTTTTTCTGACCGCCTTGCTCTCCTCTCAGCAAGATTAGAATCTTAATGGAGCTTCCTGAGTAAATTAGTGATTAGTAACTCAAACAAACAGACAAGCTGTGGCCAGTCAGAGGAGACCATGTGTGTGTGTGTGTGTGTGTGTGTGTATGTGTGTGTGTTTTGAGAGTATATGTGAATCAGGAATTCATGTGCGTGTGTTTCCATTAATCAGACTGCAATACTAAATCCTGTAGTTTTAAATGATTTGGCAGTTTCAGTCTAGTTTAGTCCAGAAAAGTATTTGCTAGCTAAGATGAACACGTTGGTGGCCAGTATGGCCAGTATGCACACACACACACTCCAGGCAGGTCAGTCATGCAGACTGTGTGTGTGTGTGTGTGTGTGTGTGTGTGAGAGAGAGATCCTCACATACACTTGAGTGTGCAGGTATATTTCTTGACCACAGTCAGATCCAGATATACAGCGTCTGAACTCTTTGTAAATAATCCAAACAGGTTCAGCAGCATTAAACAGTACAGTAGCATTTTCATACCGAACATTCACCTTCACGACACAATTTAGCACACCATATTAGCTCCATAATATTGTTCAACAGTCTTTGTCAGACCTGTAATTCTCTGTAAAACAGACATCCTCTCTTAACCGACAGTATTATTTTGTATTGAGAAGGCAGTATAGTTTATTGATGTCGAGGCAGGGAGGGAAGACTTAGCCTGTAAATGGAGAGAAAATATCAACTCTCTGACTCAATCTCACTCTCCTTTCTCTCCCTAAATATCTGTGTGGTTTGTCAATGAACCGCACACTGCCACAACAATAAACTGCGGCCTTCACTGAGAAGAATAGAAAGCAACTGCATTCCTTGAGACTCCCATTGAAGTTACGGTGTCTGACTATAGTGGGGCGTTTCACTGTTGGATGACTGCGCTATAGTTGAGGTTGATACAAATTGTGTTGTGACTCACTCGCCTCATATTTCTCCATCTCCTCTCCCCCTGCCTGCCCCTTTCTGTGTCTGTCTCTAGTTACAGGAGTACTACAAAAAGCAGCAGGAGCAGTTGCATCTCCAGCTTCTGACTCAGCAACAACAGCAGCAACAGCAGCAACAGCAACAGCAGCAGCAGCAGCAGCAGCAGCAGCAGCAAGCCGGGAAGCAAGCGGCAAAAGAGGTGAACTTCACCAAGTACACGCTCACTCAGCTCAAGTATACTCTGAAGTACAGAAGTACCCTTAAACGCATTAAAAGGGGTTGACATGGGAGCCAACAGAAGGGCAAAAAAATCACATGTCACATATGTTAGCTCTCTTTTTCCTTCTCTCTTCTTATCCTCCATTGGTCCAGATTATTGTGGTTTGTACAAGCTTGTCTCAATGCAAGGATTAGTGAATATGGATTTTAATTTTTTCCACAAGCATGCCATTTTGAGGCAGTAAAGGAGTTCTGTGCTAAACCATATGCTACCCTGCCAAAGTTTCCATGCCTTCAGCTCTAAGCCTGAGGTGAAATCTCTGTGTAGGATGGGTCTGCTACTCTTTTAATTGTCAATTAACCCTGCCAGCATTAGGAACCTCACTTTCCTTTCTCTCTCTCTCTCACACACACACACACACACACACACACACAAAGAGGATATCAATTGATCAGACGAGACTACTGTTGTAACCTGCATGTACAAGAGTGTATGTATGTGCATGTGTGTACTGTATGTGTATAACAGAGACTTTTTTTGTCACATAAATGCTCATTCGCCAGAATGACTAAACACACAGAGGGCCATGCAGGAGACAGATTTAAGGGTAGGGCCTCATGAGACTTTTCTGATAAACGCATGAGGAGACACATCCTAGATTTCTCCTACTCCTCACACACACACACAACCTCCACTCCGACAGCGGTCAACCAACTCGACCGTGACCAAAGCAAACCAGTTGTGGTTGACTCGCATGTTGAGAGAGTGTCTAAATTGCTTTCCCCTCTCTCCCTTCTCTCTGAGGCTGTCCCAGTTTTCAGGTTTGTTGTCCTGTAACAACTAGACAAGTGCAAACACTGGTCACACAGCTACACATACACGCAGAGAGGGAGAAGCTTGATGTGTGATGGTTCAATGCACAAACACATACACTTGAGGGAAAATGCCTCCCCACAGAGCTGCATACAGCTGATATGACTAAGGCCATTTCTAGCAGTCAGTGTTTTTCAGTTGCCACAAGCCATCAATCAAAACCAAAAAACACCTTTTAAGTCAACTCTCGTATCTCTCCTTGTCTAGCAGGTACTGTCAGATATTGAGGCAGGGTTGTGTTTCATTTATATACTGTGTGTAAGCCTGTCAGACGGTGTGAGATAACCAGCCATCAGCCAGGAAAATTGTCTCTTACCCTATAAACTGATACTGGTCAGAGTAGTGTTCGGCAGACCAGGTGTGGAATAGGATTTTAACCAACTTCAGAGTCCAGCAGGTCTTGAACACAGAAAACAAGAGAACAGGAAGAGACACAGAAGTCAGAGGAGGAAGGAGGGAGAGAACAGAAAATCTCTCTTTTTTCCTTCAGTGTTTGTGCTTGAGTGGCTGTGACTTTTTGCCCTTTTCCCTCTTTTCTGCAATTCCTCCTCATTTTCCTGTCTGTGTGGAAGTGATGCATTGAAAGAAAGAGTATGTATGTGTAGGTTGAGTCAGTGTTTGTGTGTGTTGCCGGTGCATTTGGGACTGGTCAGGAGTCAGCTTAATGAAGTGACTCTGACCATCACAAGAGATGTGTGCATGTGCGTCTACGAGTGTCTGTCTACAGTATGTGTGTGTGTGGATGTGTGTGGATGTGTGTGTGTGTGTGCACGTCTGTGTGACTGGCAGGCTCAGACAGTGTGTGATGTGCTCATAAATCACATTGACAGCCTGTTACTGCGCTAGCTTTGGCCACTCAGCCACAGCTAATGTAAACAGAACACACACACACACACACACAATGTATGTGTTTTAAAGAACCATCCCAGGAGGGAATGAGAGACTGGGGGGGGGACTGGAAAATAAAATAAAATGGACAGACAAGTAGAAAACGGTGGGCAGGAGGGATGAAAAGTGATAGAAAAAGAGGAAGACAAGAGGAAACATTTCAGCCAGGACATTCAGATCATGATAGACCGTTTATTACAACAAATGAGAATTTGGCATGACACAGAAACCAAATTCCATTAAACCATTGGCAAAAAAGGTGTTTTCTATTTTTTTCATCCTTCTCTGTTTTTCTTTTGTAAAGAATCTTAGTTGTTAATTAACAGCCCCTACCCACACACAAACACATTGCCATCACAATTCTTCTCCCCAGGCACCAAGTCTGAAAGGAAGTGACCTATCTGCCCTTCCTGTGAGAGCCTCTCTGTTCAAAGAGTTACAGGCTGCCACTCTCTCTCTCTCTTTCTCTCTGTCTCTCACACACACACACACACACACACACACACATGCACACACAATGAGCAATTCCTCCAGTTGTATTTATTTATTTTTCCTCTCCACTAGTTATCTGTGAGAGATAAAGTCCATCTCTCTTGGGGTTGGTCGCGGGGAGACTTCAAACAGCACAGTACAGGCCAGGTTTGCCCCAGACTGTGAGGGCAGGAAAGGGGACATTTATCACCGTAACACACACAGACATTATCGCCACGCGCCATGTAGTCTATCCCACTCTCCCTTCAACCTCACTCATTCACTTCTCTCTTTCTCTTTATCCTCAGGGTCCTCAGGCTTTGGGCTTTTCTTCATTTTAATTCAGAACTTTATTTCATATGGTGTTAGTTGACTTTATACTTGAATTTGTTGAGACTGAATCATGTAATGGGCGAAGCAGACCAACTGAAAGCATTATAACAGAACAGTAGATATAAAAGAAAAAAAAAGCTAAATCAAGGGAAACTGTCAAAATCTGGCATTTGGTTCAAAAGATTTGTTTGTTGTGGGTGCAAGCAGATTCCGCACTGATTCAGTATACTATAACAAAATGATCAGAAGTCTTATTAATTCACATTTTGGCATGCTGTGCTAATTTTGGTCACAAATTTGGTCACAAACAACAAGGACCAGTGGTGGTGTTTGACTTATTTTCAGAAGGGATACAAATTTTAGAATGAATAGATACAATGAAATAAGTAAGAAAAAAAACTGGGTGTAGATGGAAGTAACCCTTAACTTGATAACCTTTTCTACCCTCTGTCTGCTGGCCCATAGCAGTTAGGAAGTAAGCAGTTGGCCTTCCAGCAGCAGCTGATCCAGATGCAGCAGCTTCAGCAGCAGCACATCCTCAACCTCCAGAGACAAGGTCTAGTCCCACTGCAGCCCACCGCCGCCATGCAGTCTCTGCAGCAAGGTACGTGCATGCACGCACGCATACATTCATATATACAACCTCTAACCCTCAATACTCACACACACACACACACACACACACAGGCCTGTATCCAATGCCGCATGTGAAGCCTGTTAAGTTAATCAGCCTATAAAAGATAAAAGGAAACCTGATTGGTGGGTTTGTGGAAGGTACTCATTTGGATAATAGGTAAAATATGCCACTAAGCCCCCCGCTTGGAGGTGTGTGCATTTGCTTGTGTGAGTGTGTGTATGCTTGTGTGTGTGTGTGTGTGGTTGAGGCTAGCCAGACACAACAACATCATCGTTTTGCTATTGCTGGGCCCACTGAATATTTTTGTTCCTATATGTAACTTCACCCACAGTCCCTTCATTTTGTCAACATGATTTTAGAACGATAAATGTTGACCGTTGACTGGCCCGCCCTTAGTGAACATGTGTGTATGTGTGTGTTTTTGTCCACTTTTGTCTGTACACAGTAATGTCTAATGCACACACACATACACTACCTCACAAGTGGAGAATGCTTTAGGGGCTCTAAAGTGGCCGTAACATTGCTAAATCGCTAACTGAGTTGACCAAACAGACCAGTTTCCTTCCCGCCGTCCGTCTGATCTTTCTCTTTTTCTCATGCGCAGTCACATGGAGTCACATACACACACACACACACACACACACACACACAAGAACACAAACTCTCATACTCGCTCTATACTCTGACTCTGACAAAAATAAAAATAAACTCAATCAGTTTTATTCCTAAAAATCATACACCCAAGAGTGGCAAAGAAACCTTTTTGTGATTAAGCTAAATGGAATTAACAGTTTACAGAGAGAGTAGATACAAATTGAAAACAAATGAAAAGACAGAGGTCACAGTTTTGGATGGAAGAGTATTATTTTTCAGACAGTTGCAAACATTTGGCATTGGCATCTCCTTCTCTTTCTCACTCTTTCCCTCCGTATCAGAGTGGAATTTCCCTGCAGTGTGAAAGAGCTGGTCCATTGTGACGGCTCAGCCAGGCGTGAGCCAGCGCATTCCTCTGACCAGCCATGCCACACAAACACACAAACACACATGCATAAACACTCGCAGTTACACACACAACTGCACACACTGTTGCCCCGCCTCAAAGGGCTGTTGTGTCCGGTGAGTAGTCAGTAGGGGGGGGTCCTGCTGTGGTTTTTGTTTATTTCTCTTACTGCAGTAAGATGGAGGAACTTTGATATCTGATAACTGCAAAAGTTCATTAATGAAAACACTTAAACTAATTTTAATGAGAATCCAACTGTTTTTTTCTAAGCACAGGTCCATCATTGAGAGTGTCTCAGCAGTTTCTTCACTCTTATGTAAAAAATCCATTAGATTTTACTTAATCCTTTTAGATCCCACCTTCTAACTAAAGTCTTATGTCCACAGTCATCAGTGTGAAAAAATATAACCCTAGCAGCCAGATATGGGTGTGTATGTTTATAACAGTTAGCACAAACACTCTCATCCTCACAAATACTTTGTATCTTTCAACACTAGCTGAGTAAAATTGTGAGAGTACATTTTCAACTAAATGCACACAAAACTAAGATTTCTTTTGTTTCCAAATCTGTTCTGTTCTAGGATCAGGTGTGAGTTTGCTTACTTTGCACTCCTCAGTAAACTTCTGACTTTCACCAGAATCCAGAATCTCTTTTTTTCCTCTAAAGTTACATATCAACATGTTTGTATTTATGTTTATATGTGTTTTGATTGAATGGAGCTAGTCTGAATAGGAAACATTTTATCTATCAATCGTTAACTTCTTCACACTTTCACGTTCAGGGCGTGTCCACAGATTGGTCAGGTTTCTTGGATAATACGCACACACATGTACAGAAATCTAGGCACACACTGCTCTAATTCCTCCAGAGTGAGAACTTTTGTTTTGGCGGGACCACAGAAGAATGCAGACAAAGCAGACATAATATTTGGATTGCTGCGAGGTCCATGTGTGTGTGTGTGTGTGTGTGTGTGTGTGTGTGTGTGTGTGTGTGTGTGTGTATGTGCAGATGTGTATGTGCATGCATGGTAAAATCCATTAGAGTAGCTGTGGCATTTTAGGCATCTCTCACTGTGAAATAGGAGCAGAAATAACAAAGCTGCAACAAGAAAGAGCTCAAAGTATGCACCCACCCTGTCAGACAGACAAATAGTGGTAGTGACAGGAGCAGTGGTGCTGGTGGATAGTAGCAATTGCCAACAGAGATTAGGAAATAGTTAAGGAATAGTGGATATCTGGAAAAATAACAAAAACATGCTGAAATTAACCTCTTGTCTTATATAGGAGACTGTAATAGTTGCATTTCTGTTTTATGTGGATTAGCTTAACTTAAATATCATATAATCATATTTGCATTGAACGTGAAATTAAGTTAACTGTGCGTTCCTTCTCTGCAGCAATGTGTCCGTCAGACCTCCAACAGCTGTGGAAGGAGGTGTCAGGGGTGCAGAGCAGTGAGGAGGCCCTGAAACAGGCCGAGGGCCTGGACTTGAGCACCAATAGCTCCAATTCTACCTCAGCCTTCCCCAAAGCTGCCAGTGCTCACATCCCATTGCACAGCCTGGTCAACGGACATAGCCACACCCCAAAGAGAGACAGGTACAGTAATGTACAGTATGTTAAAATATTTCAAATATCCACATTGTGATGGTGCGTCTGTCCTCAATGTGACCTACAGTATTTCTAACTCACACACTCTTGCTATGTCTTTTTCAGGCTTTTAACTTTTAGCTTTAAGCTGTACATCCATACCTACGCAGTAAACACAAAACATGCACATGCATCATATCACACATCACCAGGGTGTAAATGTCTTTCAGTTCATTTGATAGGAGGTGTGTTGGGTTCAGTAAGTTCTGCCAATATGCTGTCAACCACATGCAAGTATGGTATAGAAGAGAGGACAGGATGGTGTGTGCAGGCCATCTGTTAGAAAATGGCAATTATTTGTGAGAGTCATCCATATTTGTGGATCTGAGTTTGCTGTAGACATAAATTCCTTGTTACCATGTTAGCATATTGGGGATGCATGTGCTAGGAGTACTATGTTGTACCATTGGCTTTTTGTTGGCTGCTCATGGGCTCCATCTCCGTCTTTCAGAGCCAGACTGTTTGAGTGGATATCCTCCTTCACCAAGTCAGACAGCGGAGATGACCATGTCCCCCTTTATTCCAAAGGTGGCCAACCCCCCCAGCAGCCAGTGAGTAGCACAAACATACTCACACATACATAAACATTAATGGACAAGACTTAAGTCCAATTTATAGTCCAGAGTTAAATTAACGCAGTAGGTACATCGTAGCCTACGCCGTAGCCTACCCCATAACCTGATGTGCACCTCTCAAAAAAATGTAAGAACACGTTGCGGCGCCGCAGACCACATCAACTGTGATTGGTCCGCTTGGTTGTGGCTTGGTAGCATCACATTTCCCCCTATTCATTTCCGGGTTATCCTTCTCCATAAACAAAGAAAACTCAAGAAGGGGGTTAACTTTAAATTACAAGAGCTTCTATTGGTTGATAAAATATGCCACAAACTGTTATACTACATGTACAATGAGCTGTTGGTAGCCCAACTGAGGTGGCTTTAGAAGACACAAAGAGGGTAGCAAGTGTGTTAGCCTGTTAAGCTAATGCATGGCTGATGTGGAGGAGAATGTGGTTGCCAGCAGTTTGTCAAGTCTGCTGTCTGAGCTGCTTCTAACTTGACTCAACCACAGCCAACACACACACATATGTAGACACACACACACTCCAACCTCAGCCAGCACATATGATTAGGAAGAGGTGAAAAAGCAAAGGGAGAGAGAGGGAGACATGTTTCCATCTGCAAGACAAATGTTTTTTGTTAGACAACCTTCTGATGTTGATTTGGGAGAATCCCCATCCCAGTCCCCACACACACGTGCACACACACACATACACACTCGTGTAAATATTTGGAGACAGCAGTTGCAGGCGAAGGTCCAGGTCTGAACCACATCTGCTACTGGACCTGCCACACACGCACACACACAAACACACACACACACACACACACACAGTTATTTTACTCCAAACCAAACCTGGTTACGGCTTTTATCGCCACACACACATACAAATACACTAACATTTATAAATGTGCACAGATGCACACACAAAACAAACATGTCCACGCACACGTAAGCTCACCACAAAAGACATGCACATGTCACATGACGGCAGCCACCGCCAATCAGTCATGGCTGGTTGGTACTGTGCCGACTCTGTGTCAACTCCTCAAACATAAGAACACACACATATGCCTAGGAAAGAGAGACAGGTCATGGACTTAAGAATGTGCCTCTGGGGTTGCTGGACCAATTCCCTTATTTGCCTGGCTTCTGTAACTAACCCCACTCTGCTTTATCCTCCTCTCTCTGCACTTGGCTTCCTGAACTGTACAAACTAAATGACTGCTAACCAGACTCAGATGGCTGTATTGATGCTTCTGCTGCTACAGTTAGTTTAGCATGTGTGAGTTTATATGTGAAAGAGTTGAATATTTAGGCTTGAATATTTAGGCTTTGCTATTTATTATGTAAAAGTAATCACTTTTATTTGCTGAATGTGTTATGTACTTAACAGCATATGAAAAATGTAACATCTGTTTTACTAGCTCACTCTTTCTGTGTGTTTCCTCCCCCCACAGTCATGAGGAGCATGCCGGCTCCCATCCTCTCTACGGCCATGGAGAGTGTAAGTGGCCAGGCTGTGAAGCACTGTGTGAGGACATGGGACAGTTCATCAAGTAAGTTAACACCCACCAAAATAATGGAAATATGATGCATAAATTGGGTTTACAGATGGAAGTATATATATTATATAAATTAGGCTGAACTATCAGTACCAGCATTTATAATTGCTGATAAAATAAATAAAATATATATATACATATATTTATATTATTTATTTATTATATATATTTATTTATTATTTTATATATATATACATAGATATACATATATATACACTGTATATTTTAATATTCATTCATCAGAATCATTTATAATGACAAATAAATTATTGTGATACTATTCTGGGAATATTTAAAAAATAAAATATAAACGGACGGTCAACCATGTTATGAATGTTGACGCTGTATAATTTGTCCACCAGGGGGCACTCTAAAATCTATCTCTGTTGGCAACAGTAATACATTTTTTTTGTTATTGTGTTTTTTATTCAAAGGACTTTTAGTTTCTTGATCTTCATATCTATTTTATTTATCAGAACTTTCATGAATTTTGATGTCCCTCTGTTCTGTTGTGACAATAAAACAAAGTATTATCATATTGTTTTAGTGAGAACTCATATATAACTACAAATAAATAATGTTAGGGAAATCTGTTTATGTTTTGTTATATGTTTTTAAATAACCAGATATTTGTATTGGTATCGGCCTTAAAAGTCCTTTATCGGTCGGGCTCTACGTGGTACCTAGTAGCAATGTAGGAAAAGGACACAACACTTTGATTGAGATTACCAGTTGGAACTACAGATGAAGCAAAGCAAAGTAAAGCTACTGTTTGTGCTAAATGTGGAGTGTCAGTCACATACAACACTGGTGTTTCACATTGGCTCACTAATTCATCAGTTGCAATCTGTTACATCACATTTGCACCGAGGCGCATTTATGCATACACACAAACACACACACACACACACACACACACACACACAAACTCAACATCTATGTAAGTCCTCTGTTTATGAGGAATACTTTGGAACTACAACTCTGTCCTCTTCCTCTTCGTTCCTGTGTTAGTATTTGTCACCAAGTCTTTCCTTCACTTGGTTGGTGTTTTTTTGTTTTATTGTCTGTGTCTTGTATGCGTTTCCTCTGAAGGTCAGAGACATTGTTTCTTTGCTTAAATAGAAAATTACTCTGAATTAGCTCATCCACATGAGCATCTTTTTGTTTTCACAACTAAATGGCATCAAACAATCTTCTTCTCTGTCACTCATTCCCGCTCTGCTTCCATCATGTTATATGCCAGTTTGGAGTCACTCAGGGGGTGTCGATGCAGTCACTGGCCTTGACATTCTGATACCTCCTCTTCTGTCACACACAGTACAGCGGACTTCCCCGTGGCACTGTGGATGCTAACGAAGGCTTCACAAGCCTTTAATGAAGCCCTAAACAAACTCACACTCTCATTATCGGTGTGGAACTCTTAGTTATTTGAGCAATGGAGATATTAATAAGCCGTGGTGATGAAATACGTTCTCATACACACACACACACACACACACACATACACAATCACGGAAGCGTGCGTGGTGATTGTGATGCCATCGGTCAGTCAGATCAAAGCATGCAGGCAGGCTGGGAAAGTTTGGAGAGGAAAGCTGTTGTTTGGTGTCTCATTTCACACAGCCCCGGGGCAGATGGAAGGAGAAAGAGACAGATCGAGTGAAAGAGTGTGTGTGTGAGTGTGTAAGAGAGAGAGGGAGATGAAAAAAATAGAGGCAGTGACAGATAATGCCGTCAGACCGACAGTGCGCTCCCTTCCAGCCAGCCTTAGTCATTGCCCCAGGAGGGAAAAGGGTAGAGCAGAAGAACAGAGGAGGGAGACACTCCACTATTTCAGGCCTTTCTTCTCTTCTCTCTTCCCACCTCCTTCCCTCCCCGACTTCTGGTATAATACTCTGGCTGTGGTCGGTGGAGTTGGGTGTAATGTGGGTTAAAGCCTTGTCTGCCAGCACTCAAAGGAGTAAACAGAGCCTCATTGTCGGGACACTTCGGGAAAAAACTGCTACTGTTTATGGCCCGGCTATAGAGAGGGGGGAGGGTTTTGGGGCAGATTTTGTTTGGAATGAGTGTGAATCATAGGCATTTGGGGAGTTGCGGGGGAAGGCGAGTGGGAAGGGGAGATTGTACAGAAGTGCAAGCAAGAGAGAGAGAGCTTAACAGAGAGTGAAACAGAGAAAGAGAGGGGTGAGATCATGTTTTTGTTATTATTATCGTGCACTTGTGTTGAGCAGTCTATCTGACTGGATTAGCCATGCCATGACATCATTGTTTTTGTTTCATTTCTAGACTTTTCCTGATATTGCCTAACTTTCTGGTTTCTTAAAGACACACACACACACAAACACACACACACACACACACTCAAACAGTCATACACTTCGCGCGCACACGCACACACGCGCACACACACACACACACACACACATATTTGACATGACTTGTTTATTTGACATGACTTGTTTATTACATTCCGCAATAAACAAGTCAGAAAAGTGGCTTTATGAAGATTACACAGACTTTAAATTAACACCACAGGATATAGCAAAACTCAGTCTGATATACCAGCACTCACAACTACACACACACTCCCACACACACCGGGCAGGCAGCAGCAACCTGTGAATAACCTTGGCGATGACAGAGCAGAGAGAAAGGGATAGAGGAAGGGAGACAGGGAGGGGTGGGCCGGGAAAGATCAGAAGGTCCTGGGTCCTCCCACATTTGAGGAGACAAACAGCGCCACCATTCACACACACACACACACACACACACACACACACACACACACACACACACACACACACACACACATGCGCACCAGTGTTAATATGTGGAGTGGAGTTTAGCTAACAGAAAGTCTGAAGATAAGGCTTTGTATGATAACACATGAGCTCATATCCAGGTGGTTGTCTTGGATCATGGCTCACTGAGCACCAATGAAGTATACACACACAAAACACAGCTGCTGCATCCTTCACTAGACAAAATAAACCTCCAAGTTTATGATTTATTTTTATATTGCTGAAACAACTCATAACTCAGTTTAAATGAAAGTAAAAGAGCTGGGTTTTGTTACTTCATTATTTAGGACCTGTGAATGGATTTAACATGGATTCTGTTGACTCAGTGTAACTTAGACATTATCATTGAATTAGAACTGGCAGTGCTTTCATCTTTTTGTAGAATATATATTATTTGTAGATATCAATTCATCATCTTGCATTTTTCCTTCACCTCTAGGCACTTGAACAATGAGCATGCCCTAGATGATCGCAGCACTGCTCAGTGCCGAGTCCAGATGCAGGTGGTTCAGCAACTGGAGATACAGGTGAGTAACACACACACACACACACACACACACACACACAAACAAATTCATCCTGTCAATGGCAGTAACTTGTCTAAGGGAGGGGGCAGAGTTTATGGAGAGCAGTGGAGCTTGTAATTTAAAAGGAGCAGTCAGCAGGGAAGCTGCCATCGCTGCTCCAATTATAAAGCTGCTCTGTTCACCAGCAAGAGAAACCGGGGCTGAGAGGGGAGAGAGAGAATTAAGAGAAAAGAGAGAGAGAGAGAGAGACACATGAGCTAGAAAGCGGAGGACCAGGCTGCATGGCCTCTCTTGTTCTCAAAGTGGCTCATGCACGCAATGCTCTTGAAACATCTGAATGCTCCAGCAAAAGCCAAATACCAACACTGGACAAGAAGTGAAATGTTGTTCCTAAACAGTGAGTAAGAAAAGTGAATGTACAAAGGCTGCCCCTTCACACGCATCTTGGCACAGTTTTCAAAACTTCAGAAAACCCCGTTCACATCACTGCGTATGTGTGTCTGCTGTCCAGCATTAGGGTTAGCATTGTGTTTGATGGTGGTGGTAAACAGCGTTTAGCTGAGCCCCTGAAGCCACCACCAGGGAACACAAAGTGACAGAGAGGCAGCTGGTGTCACATCACATCAGGACGACCGTCTCTCTCTGACATGTCACCTCATCCCTCAACAGTCCACAAGGCAGCCCACCACTCGACCCTCTGATAGGCACACACAAACAGCAGCAGCACATGCACTGTGTTTGAATGTCTCATATTTGCACATCTCATCAGTGTGTGAGTATGTTAATGGTGCTATCTGTCTTAGTGTAGATCCGTTGTTTCTTGAGGCTACACGTGTGTATGCTTGTACTCATGAACAAACAGCCACGCAGGATGCAGCGTTTCCACAGGCTGTAACAGCCCCCATTAAATGGCAGTTAACAATGTCAAACGGGGACGAGTGTGTCTGCAGGCTAGTGTGAGTGTGTGAGAGAGCTCCGGGTGCCTAGGCGGCTGACTTTTATATTCATCTCTCTGCCTGAGGTGTAATTGTAATTGTAATTCTGTGTCAATACCACATTATATCAATCTAAGACTTATGAAATGAGATAGTGTTTTTCATGGTGATAACCATCCTTTGTGTGTTTCACAGCTGGCAAAAGAGAGCGAGCGACTCCAGGCCATGATGACCCACCTGCACATGCGCCCTTCGGAGCCAAAGCCTTTTAACCAACCTGTGAGTACACACTGGCACCCCAAAACCCAGATTACATGACCTTTTCATCAACTCTCTGACCCCAAACATTTGGGGATTATATATTCACCTACAGACTCTTCTTTATCCCTAAACCTTCTTGGGATTTCACCTTCCTCTCTTACTGTAGCTTGGTATCTACGCCCCCTATTGACCAGTGAGGGTTACTTTGTTTTTTTTAGAAATCATAGGAACTACTTTCTGTCTTTTTCTTTTCCAAACTTAATCTCGTTATGATACCATGCATTTCATTTACCAGAAAACTATGCTTTCATATTGTTCTCATTCCACAGAGAAAGTTGTAGATTCCAACAATCAAACTGCCTCCGGGTTGAACTGCAGTTTTGTATTTGATTCAGAATTTGAAAATTGTAATTTTTCAGCTTGTCGGAGAGAAAACAGATAAAGTGGTCTTTCACAGTATTTTCAGTCTGTGCCCACAAAACCAGAAATTTGACGTGATGTGTGTTAGTGTGTGTGTGTGTGTTAGTGTGTGTGTGTGTGTGTGGGTGGGTGGGTGTGGGTCTGTGTGTGTGTCCACACTGGTTGGTGAGGTTGTTATTAGGTATCTAATGAATATTTCATTATTCAGATTGACGAGGAGTCTTATTAAAATATGAAGATGTTGAAATTAATTGTCAATTAGAGGCAGAGTGTCTTAATTTGAGGGGAAATAAATGGGTGCAGCAGAGTGGCAATATGTGTGTGTGTGTGTGTGTTCTTGTGTGTCTGGATGATGCGTTGATCGCTGGGGGATCAGCTGCTATTAACATCTAATGGGAAATCAGGAAGAGGCGTGTTCTGTCACCACCGGAGACGAGCCTCGGGGTCAGGGATTGGAGGAGGAGGGGCAGGGGAGGAGCATCAGGAATGGAAACAAAGCTTGGCCTCAATTAACAGGGTTCGACTGTTGCCGTGGTGATGTGGCAGGGTTGCAGCGTTAATGAAGTACCTGTTAAACAGCCTTGCCTCCTCCTGACTGCTTAAATGGTACAGAGAGGGGGCAGGGTAAAGAGAAGGCAATTCACACATTTAACATACATATAGACGACGACAAACACACAGAAAGTTGTTTTAATTAGACCTAAATGAGCAACCTTGCAACGGCTGTCCCAGAGAGACTGGGAGTACTGGTTCTGTGTATATGTGTGTGTGTGTGTGTGTGTGTGTGTGTGTGTGTGTGTGTGTGTGTGTGTGTGTGTGTGTGTGTGTGTGTGTGTGTGTGTGTGTGTGTGTGTGCGTGCATGCACATGTCATATGTGCATGCGTGAGTTCAAGGCTCTTCCTAATTGGGCGGTATTGGGCAGGGTAGAATTTACCACTGCAGAGTGCATGTATGTGTTCCCTTCTTAAAAACATGCTGTCATGTGGTTTTGTATTTGTAAGTGTTTAATTGCAGCAGCCAGCGCTGTGTGTATAAATCCAGTATATGTGCATGTTCAGTGTGTGCAAGTGTGTGTGGTTCTGTGCAAGAATACATTTGGTAAATGGTTGGGACACATATTCATCAGGAGCGTTGGGGACTTTATTTTTAATGTAATATGGTGCCCTATATTGCTTTAGGTTAAATATTTTAAAATTAAGGTAGTAGTAGGCTCGTGGCCCTCTGGCCTTTGGTACTGTGTGTTTGTATCATTTCTATGCTCTATGTATTGTAGAGCAGTTACAGTACAAACTCCGATGGTTTAATATTATTGCGCAACTTTTGAGGGAATTGTTTAGAAACTCTTTCCTAAAAGAGATTTTATTTGTTTGTTGTGTAACACATCAGCATTTTCTAATACATTGATCACCTGGCCCTGAACCTGTTTTATGTAGATGATGCCTCACTGTAAACAGCAGCAGCACTCAGCAGATGGTTAAGCCTTAAACATGAGAGAAGCATTAGTCATATAGAAAATCCATTTTATGTCCCTGCACTAAAACAATTCTCCACCCTCAGTAGAGAAGTTATACATTTTAATATTAATAATGGATAAGCCCAACTAAAGTTAGTTTACCTCATTTTATTTGCAAAGTAAAGTTTCTCACCTTTTTTAGGATGGCATCAGTCTATGTTATACAAATTTATTCACACTGTAAACACCACACTAAGTACTAATACTAATAATTCATAACTAATTTCTCTGTGTCTCCAGCTGAACCTGGCTTCCAGTGGCTCTCTGTTAAAGCGGGACAGTGATCTCTACCCAGAGGGTCTTCCCCACCCCCCCACCTCAGCTGCCACCCCTATCACCCCACTGCGCCAGGGTCCCTCAGTCATCAGCTCCTCCAGCCTGCACACACACTCTCACTCCCACACACACGGTGTTGGGCCCATACGTAGGCGCAACTCCGACAAGTACTGCACCCCCATCGCCTCAGGTAGACATACACTCTCTCAGTACCTGCCTTGTTTTGCTATTATTATTATTATTAGGCATGATATAATTATTGATTCATAATGGACTCAAATTTTATGTTTTTTTGATGCAGTGTTGATGACTGCTATAGTCTTTTCTTAAGGTACTTGTTGCTGTTTTTATGTGCATATGTTTTTTAATTTCCTAGAAATCACTTTCATTCATGGCTCAAAGAAAGCCATCTCTTGGCTTTCTTGCAATATTACTGGAAACTTAGTTTTAATTCCAGGTATCCCAGCAATATACTGTAGTATGTGGCTGAGAATTAAGTCACAAGTCTTTAAATGGTAAAACCGTGAGGATTAAAATGTGCCCAATAGGAGAATAATATCAAGTGTGTATCATCTAGATACACACTGCTAAGATACTAGTTTTCAAGACACATTACATTTTTTCCACTTTTTTTATGGATTTAAAATACCACTTAGAATTGAATTTATTTTTTCATTTTGATTTATTATCATTTCAATTTGGTATACATTTTACATGTGTTACAATACACATGTTTAAAATTGTCATGCCTTATTTTCAGAGCTGGCTCAGAACTGTGAGTTCTATAAGAACGCTGATGTCAGGCCTCCCTTTACCTACGCCTCTCTTATACGTCATGTAAGTCTCTCCAGTGATCCAGTTTCACCATCTCCTCTCCATCTGTGTTCTCCTCTTCTAAATCTGGTTGTGTCTCTCCCCATCCTCAGGCCATTCTGGAGTCCCCAGACAGACAGTTGACTCTCAATGAGATCTACAACTGGTTTACACGAAAGTTTGCCTATTTCAGGAGAAACACAGCCACATGGAAGGTAAAAGCTTATGATATACACATTCTCCTTTGTACTGCATCCCTCACAGGACATTATTTTGGCTAGATGTAACTAATGCAAATTCTAAATGTGAAAACTAAATGTGAACTCAACTGATGGAAGATAGAAGAAGAGACTAGAAGTTAGAAAACTGGTTTGGAGTCATTAACGTGATGTCGAAAACGAGCAGCTTCAGATTTATTTGAAGGTTTTCACAGAAGCTTGGATAGGTTTAAAGTCAGCTCAAGGGTGGCCTCTTGCTCACCCAGTGAGAGCGTTCGCCCCATGTAGGCTGAGTCCTGCAGCGGTGTGGGTTTGAATCCGGCCTGCTGCCCTTTGCTGCATGTAGTCCCCCGTCTCTCTCCCCCTTTAATGTCTATCCACTGTCACTATCCATTGAGGGGAAAAGCCCCCACAAAAAATCAAAAGTACAATCAAAGCACAATATTTTGACTAAAATGTTGTATACAACTCTGGCTGCATAAAGCTGATCTAATTGACTGCAAAGTAATTGTGTTCTGTGCCCACTAATGAAGCCCAGAACCCAAGCAGAGGCAGGCCACAATGAGAAATGAGAAAAATAATTTACTGGAAGGCTTTGCAGTGTTCTTTGAAACATTAGGGATTGGCCAAAATGACCTCACTTTGCAGAAAGTGGATTCATTTTGAAGGCCTACGTTTAGCACTTGTACACATAATGATACAAATAACACACACATACACACTTGCACACAAGTTTTAAAGCTGACTTTGCTCAGCTCTTAAATATATGACTGATTTGACAGTTATTGGCTCTTTCTGTCCTTTATGAGACACTTCCCCACTGCTCTCATTCTCTCCTTCTTCCTCACTCTCTCTTTCCCTCCATCTCTATCTCTCTTCCTCATAGCCCTAAACAATTCTCTCACCTCTGACATGGCACATGGAGAATTGGCCCCACTTAGCCTGGTAGAGCCACATCTAGCCGTTATACAGCCTCATTACAGAGATGCACATAAAAAGCTGACACACGCACACTGCTTATGATCACACACATTGAAGTCTCTCTTGCTCAACCTCCACTCTCTCTCTCTCTCTCACACACACACATACACACACACACACACACACACACACACGGCCTGATCCCACCATTGTAGGTGCTGACCCATTTCTACGGAAAACTCACACTAATTTAAGTGTCAGTCCTTCCAGAGAGGGAAAGTGAGAGAATGAGCAAGGGAGTGAGAGAGACAGTGAGAGGAGGGGTGAGGAGAGACCTCATCCTTCCTCTAATAGCCCTAAACCAAGAAGGGAGGGATGGGATGATGATGGAGGGATAGAGGGAGGGAGGAGAGGGTTAAGAGATGGGGCAGCCAGGAATATATTTGCCTCCTCATCTGACTTTTATGAATTTTAACTATTAATGTCTGGTGTCTGCTTCCTTTGCCGTTGGCCTCTCAGACCTTTAAATATAGCTTGCCATGGCCTTATGTATTTATATAGCAGCTCAGTGAGTCAAATAGGGCCGTAGAGATGTATGTCCTGTAATAAGCCGTTATATTTCATGAGGGGAGCAGCGGTGTTAGGGAGTGGAAGTCATTGATCATACAAACGAAAGGGACGAGATCGAGATTGTGATTTTAAGGTGCTGCATGATAGGTTGGAGGCTTTCATGCTGAGGTTTAAGAGAAGTATCCTATTTGTTTATTACCATTTTTTTCAGACACACCTGTGCAAACCACTTGTCTGTGGACAATTGGTCTGACATTTAAAGACAATTTGAAAAAAATAGAAGAATGAAAAAGAAGTGCATTAAAGACTATATAAGATGCTTCACTTTGATTTCCAGTGGTGTAAGTAGTTAAGTAAAAATTTGAGGTTCTATTTTATACTACTTTATACTACTCTAAATATTGTACCTTTTACTCCACCACATTTTTTATTTATTTTAGTAACAAGTTTGCCTGATTTTATGAAATATAATAATAATAAGCATTATGCATATATGCACATGTATCAATGTGTAAGCAACACATTGACACATAAGTATATCATATCATTATCCAATGTAATATACAGTGTGTGTATATATATATATATATATGCATTTTGAGTACTTACTTTGGATTCTTAAAGCACATTTTGCTAATACATACATACTTTTACTTACGTAATTTCCAAATCAGGACTGCTACTTGTAATATTTTTGTAGTATTTTCAGAGAGTGGTTAGAAAAGGATCTGAATAATTCATCGACCATCATTTAACACTAAACTGGTGGCAAAGTTGTCACTAATGATTGTTTATTTTGTTTTATTCATTATTCTATTCGTCATCATATGGGCCTATCCCAGCCTGCATCCGGTAACCCCAGAAATACAACCGGACTCATCACAATGCTCAAACAATATAAAGACATCCATGCTTCTAGTAACACCTGGGAGAACTTAAAATGAATTTGGTCCCTTGATTTTTTTTCTTTCCGTTTTTTGTGGTACACATCTTTCTTCCCAAAATTCTGCCTCCAGTTTCCCCTCCCCCCTCTCTCAGCCGGAGGGAGTTGAGATGAGTGGCACATGTGCTGTGACCCACTGTAAATGACTGCTAATGTTTTAACTGGGAGAATTAGGCTTTCATCACGGAGACGAATGCAAATAGCATAGCAATAGCACTGGTGTCTGGCACGTTTGTGTGTGTGTGTGTGTGTGTGTGTGTGTGTGTGTGTGTGTTTGTGTGAATGTGTGTGTTTGCACTGTCAGGGTGGCGGGCGCAGATTGGGGTCAGACTCATTTACAAAACTTAGCATCACGGCTCGGGGTTGAGGGGATACGGGGGAGAAAGGGTTCCTCCTGATTATGGCTAGTGTAATTACGTGTGTGTGTATTTGTATGTGTGTGTGCGTGCATGTGTGTATCTGCGTGTGTAATTACGGCGAGGAGTGATGCACGCCTGGCCTGTCCCTCCCTCTCGGCTTAGAACAACGTGTCAGAGAGAATATGCAGGATTTAATTATAGACGAATTAAAATTGGTAATGAAATTGGGCATGAACAAACTACAAATAGCAGATGAAAAGGGAGGCCTGTCCCTGGGGGGGTGAGACGAAGATAGCGGTGTGCCCGCCTGCACGCCTGTCTGAGTGCCTGTGGATGCGTGTGTGTGTTTCTGTGTGTGTGCTGATGGTGAATGATTAGAAATATTTGGAGATAAAACAACGCTACTAGAGAACTGCTACCCTGTATTAGTTCTGTACATGGAACATGTGTGTGTAGGCTATATAAAGGATCCTCAGGTCACCCTACTTAAAAGGTAACTTAACATCGAGCTGGAAAGCATTGTTTGTAGTGAACACACCCTAAGTGAGTGTTATTAACTCCATCTAAGTGAGAACTTCAAGTAAAGGATCAAAAATAATTTTTTTAGTTTAGTTACTATTCAAGGACACATTTCCCACTGGAGTATTATAGAAGTCATAGAATAGCATTTATATAAGAGGTGTAGCTCAGATTATTTAAGTTAGGGAATTTGTAAAATGAACTGGAGACATCCAAGAATATTAGTGTGTAAAATATGTCACTTTAAAGATAAAGGTTGGAATGCTGTTTACAATTTTTTCATGCAAGTGTTTTTCTTTGCTACAAGCGATACTCTTCCGTCCGTTAGAAAGAAAAGAAAGAAGAAACTCAATTTATGGCAAAATAAACAAAATTCAAGTTTCTGTATAGAAACTAAAAAAAATTTAATATTTGATTAAATACTCATATTAAGGACCTGTTAATGCAGTCATGTTAACGCTTTTCCTCTTTCCTCTCTCCTTTTTCACAGAATGCTGTGCGCCACAACCTGAGTCTGCACAAGTGTTTTGTTCGCGTTGAGAACGTGAAGGGAGCCGTGTGGACTGTGGATGAAGTTGAATACCAAAAGAGGAGACCACCAAAGATGACCGGGTAAGTGTCACGCGCACACACACACACACACACACACACACACAGTGAGTGCACAGTTAAGGTTGATGTGAGTGTAAGCTTATGGGTGCTGGCACTATGATTGCTTAAATGGACCCTCTATTATTAGGAAGAGGCCAACTCAGCAATAAAAAAAAAAGTGCTGCCGGCTTATCGTGTACACACTGTAGTGTATATGTGTGTGTTTTTCCCTGTTTTTCCCTGTTTGTCGACACCATTAGTAAGCAGCTGTGTGAGATGCAGAAGAGAAAAAAAAACCTTGTTAGCGTATGTAAACAGATGTTCTCTCAACCGCCAGAGAAACCAGGGATAATCACACACACACACACACACACACCTGCACGCCAGATATATTAGACGCTTTCAAATGTGTGTTTTACCATCTGTTTACAGTCTGTGTAAGTTACCACTTGTAACAACCATATTTGGGAGCCTTGTCAGAGTGCTTTGGCTGAGGTGACATCTTTTTACATATGCGCTCAATCTGTGATTCTTACACCTCTTTCTCTCTTTCTCTTTCTCTCTCTCTCTCTCTCTTTCTCTCTCTCTCTCTCTCTCTCTCTCTTCTCTCTCTCTCTCTCTCTCTCTCTCTGTGTATCTGTGCAGAAGTCCCACTCTGGTGAAAAACATGATTTCAGGCCTGGGCTTTGGATCCCTAAACGCCAGCTACCAGGTAAGGAATGCCCTCTCAACATTTTTCTCTATCTCTCTCACAGTCACACACTCGCATACACGCACACACACACACACACACATGCACACACAAGCAGCAAATCACAATCAAGGGCACTAATATCAATTCCCTCTTATAATTAGCAGATTCCCTAACGACGTTAACACCACCTCCCGCCTCCTCCACACCTCCCATCTCACTTTCTCACACATGCAGCACCCCCACCTCGGCAAGCACACACACACGCACACACAAACACACGCTAGACCCATCTCTTCACTCCTACGCAGACATACACAGGGAACCCACACACACTTGCAATTTTACCACTAAGATGATTTATAGCAGCAAGTAGTTGTCAATTAAGGTTAGTGCATAAAATTATCGCCTGTCCCAGAAAATCCATCTCTGAGCCAGTTAGAATTTCCCTCCTTTTTTCTTTTTTTATGTTGAGAAGGGAGGTGGGATTTAGTCTCTCAGCTAGTGTCCAACTTGTCTCATCTACAAACAGCTGGAAATGAGCGTTTGGAGCAGTGACAGAAGTTGGTCCTGTTGATTCAGTTGGTTTCCCTTCTGCAGACATTGACCTTTCACTGTGTTTGCGTGTGCGTTGAGGTTGTGGCTCAGTCTTGCTTACCATTCCTGTTGAGACTTTCTCATGAACACACATTTTTTAACAGGGAGTTAAAAGCCATGATGGGGGGAAACATTGTATATAAGTGCCCCCTAGTGGTTTGTCAAGTTCACTAGCAAGTTAGTGGATTCAAATAGAGAAAGACTGTCCATTATTCATTGTGCCTGTGACAAGTTCTTGTACTGTGTTTTACATGTAGTTATACTTACAAACACATTTTTTGCCAATGCCATTTAGATTCTTTTGATTTTATGAATATTTTTTTTAGGAAACAAAAACTGCAATGCAGCCCAGCTTCTATTTAAATTGATTGGACAACTCCTTGCGTGTGTGTTTGTGTGTAGGCAGCTCTGGCAGAGAGCAGTTTGTCTCTGCTGAACAGCCCTTCCCTGGTAACTCCGTCTGCGGCCAGCCTCAACATGCTGCATGTGGGCCACGATGATGTCAGCTCCACTGTGGAGCAGGTCAATAGCAATGGCAGCTGCAGCCCCACGCTCAGCCCTCACCAGTACAGGTACACATGGACATATGCACACAATGGAAACGAGCCAGTGTATTAGACTAGTGGCTAATAGTGGCATATACTAACAGCGAGTCAGTGTTGTATGCCTCTATAATAAATTATAATATATATCATTTTTGTGCTTTGGTTGCTTTGGAATAATGTAAAAAAGTAATAAAAATAAATAAAAATAAAAGTCCAGACACAAAACAAATACATGGTTGATATACTTTGGTGAACTAACTCTGAATGTGCCAAAACATATTTGGCATGAGAAATTCTGCTATTGGCACCTGCCCTAAAAACTGCAAACAGCTGTTTTCCCTCTCCTCCAGCCACCAGGTGCATGTGAAGGAGGAGCCCACTGAGGTGGAGGAGGACAGTCGGTCAGTATCCCTTATGGCCGGCATCACACACAGTGTGAGTGATGAGCGCGACCTGGAGGAAGATCTTCCTACTGAGGAGCTGGAGTAGGACAGATCCCAGATGGACCAGAGGGACGAGACATAGCGAGATCAATCCCTGAGCCCTCTCGTCAGTGTGAAGAGGAAAAGATAGCTACAGTACACTTAAGAGAAAAGAGAGAAAAAAGACAATGTTTTTTTAGTTTTTAAGAAAATGCAAGCAACCAAGGACTACATTGAGAAACTCCAAACAGGGTTCGATGACCTCCATTACTTACAGACACAAGGACAAGACTGCGGAGCACTGCTTTACCTCCATGTGTTTCTTTTCCAACACTTGGCTCAAAGATGTACCACTCGATGCACACACACCTACACACACACACACACACACACACACACACACACATACACACACACACATGGTCACTTGTCACACCATGTCTTGTCATCCTCCCTGGTCATATCAGCCTCTGTGTTGAGACCCTTAGAGGTTTGGACACACACTCTCCTCCTTGCCCAACCACTCTGCATATGCCCTCCTTGCTGTTGTTTCGGGCTGCCTGGCTAGCATTTTTATCTCAAAAATCAGTTGAGAAGACGCACAGATGTGTATGTGTTCGAAAGAGAAAGACACACACACAGGATCATGTGTATATAGATTTGGAGCAGTCACCAGGGGCTGTGCAGTAGGCCTATACCTCTCCTTCTTCCCCATCTTTGAGTCAATCACTTGCTTTTCATTTTCTTTGATTTGATTGAAATGAAACTGGCAGGCTTCAAGATGGGAAGGAAGGAAGCGAGCTTTCAAAGATTACCTCCATCAGTGCTCCAACACTTCTGCAGAGCAGGCTCCTGTCTCCACATGAGTGTATGAGCCCACGCCGAGGTTGTGGCCCTGGTCCCTGACCAAACTTCTGCCCCCAGCAAAGACACTTAGTGACTGACGTCTTTTAAACTCTTTGCTTCTAAGTGAGAAAAAGACCCCCCCACCACCACCACCCCATCCTTTCCCATCCCCAAAAGACTGCAGGAATTGGACCATTTGGTGCTGTCCTTCTCCTCTCCTCCATCTGCTGATGGAGCGATGAGCTTGGAACACTTTGAGAAAGAGAAGAAAAGAGGGGAAGCAGAGAGAAATGAGGGAGAAAATGTCTACAGAAATATTGTGACTAAAAAAGAAAACTGTTCATGATTATGGAATATAACAAGGAAAAAAAAAAGTGTGGTAGCTTTTGTCATTTCCTTTTTTATTTGATGCTATTATCATTGTTTATTTTTGAGGATCAATATTTCCACGGTGGCGTTCTGTTTCAACGTACCTTTTCTAAGAATGCTGTTTTTGTTTTTGTATTGTAAATTGTTTGATTTACTCTGGCTGTTCACACCATTCCAAATGAGTATTGGCAACAACAAAAAGCGCAGTATTGTCCCAAGTTGTGATACCCCACCCCTTTCTGTCCAAAGTGTAGCAGGCAAGAAATTTGGAAATGCACTTAAAGTTGCCATTATCCAAACAGATTATTTAACAGCAGAATCATTTATTATTCTCTCTCATTCGCTTGTTTTTGGTTGTGTATTTAGTTGAGAAATGTCAGTAATGCTTTAAAAATATTGATATATATATATTATTACTGCAGTCAGAGAATACCTCAACCCACCAAGGTTCTGCCTGGAATGGTGTCCAAAATAATAAACAAATAAGGGGGAATTCTTTTAGGGGGACACCAAATGTGGCAACTCTGCTCAGCTTCGATTCAAAGCTCTATGGTTGTAATAGTTACTGTTTAGAAGCTATCTGAAATTCACTGTGTGAGTTTGTGTTAAAGGAATAGCACGTGCGATTTATGTTTTTGTTTGTTTTCCGTGAGCATAAAATCATTACTTTTCTCTACAGTGCCATACCAAATTTAACATTTATTTTAGTCTATTATCTGCTTATTCCCATTTTATTTTTGTTACAGGTAACCAAAGAAAGATGTAGAAAACCAAAAACCCTGTATTTTATTTTGCCCTTTTTGAGTTTTTTTTTTCCTTCTTCAAGGATTGGCCAAAAGACAACAAACCAGGAGTTTTAATTCTTATTATTGTATTCATATAACTATTATGTTGAAATACATTGGTTACAGTGCTGACCATTCCAAAAACCAAAGTGTGTAAAGCAAACTAGAATTTGGAGACATCAAAGCTTTTACATGATAAGCGGTTACGAATGACTCACATTAGGTATGAGTCCAAAAAGTAGTATTAACAAACCTCACACAGTTCCTCTGAAAAACAAAAAAGAAAGAAAAAAGAAAAAAGCACTTAGAGGTGAAACCCTGTCTCTCCCACGCTCAGACTAAACTGTGTTCCAAACACAATCCTAGGACTGGCCCTACTGCTGCATGAGCAGGCCTAAAAATGAAGCACTCGAGAGGCATTTGAACACTTTTCGATTTAAAGGATACTTTTCTGGGGCTGTTGTAGCGAACATTTGGAGTTTTTTTCAATCTAGGGAACAAACATACATCTTGATCTGTATGTAGTATTTCCAAGAAGAGGAAGTGTACTCTAATGTGGTTACAAAAGTCACATCTTTGGACAAGGAGGATTTATTCCAAAACATCTATATTACAATAAAGAGGGAACAACTCAAAATAAAAAAACCACCAAGGGACATCATGTAATTGAAAGTTGGGTTCATATTTTCATACTTTTTGTCAAACTATCTCTTGCACTTCAGACGATCTTTCTGATGACTTTGAGTTCAAACAGGACTGTTTCCTGTCACATTAGAGACTGATTTCTAACAAAGTACAAAGTGGCAGACAGACATCTTGAAACAAGATAAAAACCAAAAATAACACTACCTCCTTTTCAAAACGGTTCAACACATAGCCAATGGGAGACTGACCTCTCTAAAGTATTTTTTTTTCTCCATTCTTACTCGATGATAATATTGAATGCCAAAATTGTTGTTACACTTACTGTATGACTGACACAAAAAAAGCTATTTGGCGATCTGGACTCCCTAACACATCTGCTTGAGCCCAAAAACATAGAGACGTTTCACTTTCCATGGAATTAAAAATGACTACCTCTCCTTAAACCACATCTAAAGCACTCTCTATGTCTCAAAGTCTGTTGTGAAGTGCTTACTATATATGAAAAGTTTTCTATCAGCTGTGTAATAAATGACCATATTCCTGCACCCGTTTAGCACTGAGCTATGTGAACAGCCTCTCAACTGTGTGCTCTGACTATACGTGTGTATATTCATCATCTCAGCCAATGAGAAACTGGTCATTAATGGCTTTGTTGTGTTGTAGGGAGCTGGCTGTTGGGGGTAATGATGGACAACATATATCAGTGCCACCACACACACACACACACACACACACACACAGGCGTATGGATTAGTGCAACAGAGGCTCTGACCATCCAGAAATCCAAAGACCCACAACACAGCAGCACCTGCTTTGCCAAACACTCGCAGAGATGCTGAGAGGACTAACACACACTTAATGAAACTCATCACTACTACTAGTAATATCCAGACCAAGAGGAACTGCTGCATACAGTACATAGATGTAATGTACACCTGTAAACAAAGTTGTTTTATAAAGATGTAGATTGTTCACAGGTCGCCATGTAACACTTCTGTTCTTTCTCCAGCTTGGCATAACATGATGTATTCTTGTATATTATTGCTTGACTTATCTTTCCAGGGCATTCTTTCCCATGTTGTCCTTTGATTTTCTCTTCTTTGTTTTCTGCACCTGTTTAGCTATTGTAAAGCTTTCAGCTCTGATTCCTATACTGTACTGCTAATGCTGAAGTATATGTATTTATCATATTATGTGCTGCAGGTATCTTGGTTTATTAGTTTTGATTTTGTTTTGTTTTCATTTTTTTCAGTTCTTCATAAAACGTCTGGGACGCTGATTTTTTAAGTGTATTATCTCAACAAAAAAATGAAAATAATAAAAGTTAGATCAGTGGTTTAGGTAACACCTGTTTGTATATTTATCTTAGCTAGGTCTATTTTGATACTTTTTTGTCTCTGTACTGCATTTATGCATTTTTAAGGAAAGAAAAAAACAAATGGAAAACAAACTAAAAAAGTTACTTCATTATGTATTGATACCTCAGAAGGACTTTTTTCAAAGACAGGACCAAAACCTCTGAAAAGAAAAAAAGAAAGATGAAAAATTGTAACAATATGTAGCCCCTCTCTTGCTTTAAAAAAATTGCGGAGCTCTAGAAAGATATTGCTGTTGGTCCTCTCAGGTGCCAATATGTGTCCCAGCTCCCTGTGACCCCTCCCTGTGACCCCTGACCCCTGTCATACCTGTGCTGAACTGAACCGACCCACAGAGCTGTCAATCATCTGCAGGCACCGTGGGGGTGTCACTGAGTCACACATCTGTCTGGTGGTGACCAGTCTCAAACCTCATCTTACAGTCCCAGAGAGACAGATCAAAGCCTGGCCTTGTTGCATTTTTGATACTCCTCCTCTTATGTAGTCTCAATACCAAAATGTGGAATGACTCTCAGAGATGCAGCTCATCATCTGACTACCAAAGGCATTGAACGCAACCCATTTGCTTAGTCCAAACTTCGGAACTGTAACCAAACTGTAACCAAACCAATGCCACAACCTTAACCAAACAAAAACCAAGCTACATCCAAAAGTCTCCATTGACTTCACTGATTACCTTTACTGATAGCTGTTATCTCTCGTACATCCACGTAATAGTGTTTTACTATTGGCTGGTGACTGACTCAAAGGACACAGGGAGCCCAACTCCTGACTTGTGATTTGACAGTTCTGAGGTGTCATGTGAGGGGGAAGGGACTCTCAAAGTGGAGCATTGCCTGACGGTATTATCAAGTAGACAGCCTGAATCCGATGGAACTACCACTTCTCTCCTCTGGTTAAACCTAAGGAATGTGTGTACATTTTCAGCAGTGACTCTCTGTATTGTTTCTTTTAGTTTCAGTTTACCTCTTTATCTGTTTACCTCTCTTTATCCTTTCTGTTTCTTGTTATTTGAAAGTGTGACCCGAGGAAGAGGCAGAGACAGGGACTGGGTGGTGGCTTTAGACAGACAGTGGAGCCCAACCCTTTGACCCTCCACCCCGGGTAGCCATGTAATGCCAGTCACTGCCCTTTCCTTCATGCTGTATAAAAACACACACATATATCTGTGTATTTGTAACCTGAATCTTCTTGTGTCTGCCCATGCAGACAATAAAAAAACTGTACAGTAGGTCTAGTTGCATGTAATCTGTACTAATTATTGACAATGGCATTATAAAATGCAATAAAATACTTATTACACTGTCCTATGCTGCATCCTTGTTGTATTGTCTCCAGAGTTATATATCTAGCAGTGGTTCCCACATTGTGCACTTCTAGGGCCAGAAGTGCACATCATCTAGGGCCAGGGCTACAAGATGATGAACAGAATAGGAAGGCAGAAAAAACTGATTTTTGCAACAAAGATTTTTTATTTTTCTGGAACTGCTTACAATGACGGAAAGTTGAATGTTTGGCGCAAATTTCCACTAAGCTTCCTGTTGAATCATATTGTACAGGTAAAAATTAAAATTTCTTGTAAGAACTCTGTATGAGTTTCATCCTAATGTGGCATCCCAACCGCTGTCCCAATCCGTTTGCTGGTGAAGAGCTCATTATGAATGGAGCTTTCCGAAGGACAGTTGATAATATGCCATTTTAATAGCTAAGGCCCTAAGCTATTTAAAGAGAAGCATACATTTATTTTAGGTCATAGTCTTCATATAGAAAAAACATGCACCCTTATACAAACACAAAGCCTTTAAAGGATGTATCAACTTGTCCCAATGGTGCCATCACAGTATAGTAGTTATTTAAACCTATTATACATTGACTAACCTTATTAGAGGACAAACTGCTGCTCAAATGGTAACATTTCCATAGTTTAGCCTGTGTTAGTCATGCAAGGCCTTCAGAGAGGTCAGCATGTGTTGTGATGCAGAGAATGGCCACCAGGAGGAGTAAACAAACCGGACAACACAAGCAGCATCTCATAAACACAAACCCAGCAACAAACATTACTATGGTCCACTGACATGGCCCAACCAACAGGGTGGGCCAGAGAGTGCAGAACAGACATTACAGTAAGTGAACTACCTGTAGTGTGTGTGATGCAGTGAATAACATGAATGCAGGTGCCTGAAGTCTTATGAGATTATAGAATAGATGCTGAATATAGTAAAAACTAGTTTTTGTGACCTGTACTGATCTGTACTTTTCTTTTCCCTCACCTGCTCCATTTTCCTTCTCTTTCTTACCTGTGTCTCTTGAACTTGCAGGTTTGGCATATGTCCTACAGCTTGTCTTAACACCTGTGCGCTGCATGGTGGATGTGTTGCCGCAGGTAGAAAAAAATGGAAACCGGCTGGATATTTTTTGAAAGGTTGAAACTGTGTTTAATCTTGTGCTTTTAGTGAACTTCTCCGTTAGTCAGCTGAGAGAAAACCCAATCTTGACGCTTAAATCCCTGTGACATTTGATTTTGGGAGAGACCCCATCTTAAGCCTATTACAGACACATGCACACACATAGAAAAACACACTCACTGGCATGCACAAATCATGAATACTAAGCAGAAACCTAGTACTATACACTTGTACAAGGTGAGCCAGGGTGCAGAGCAATACACAAAGACGTTATTCTTGGTGTGGCACAGTAGTGTTTGGCAAAAGTGCTGAATATATTTCTCAATGCTCATCTGGACATAGTAAGTGGTGTGTACACAGGAATGTGTGTATTGCACGTTTGCAAACCTAGTTTTGTATATATGTTTATGCATCTGCTTGTCTGTACATGTTCATGGACTTACAATGCTAAATCAATAAGTGTATGTGTGTGTGTATAGGGCTGCTAATCCCAGCAACATGGAGAGCACTGAGGTCCAGGCAGACCCTATGAGTCACAAAATAAATTTACTGAGAGCCGTGCTAACATCTCTGTTCGTCTCTTCTCGTTCACTCACTCGGTCATCCTCCCTCGCCCTTTTTCCCCTCCGTGTCTGTGACTGAAGGAGTGGGCTGTCCCCCAAACTCACTCAAAACAACAAAACATACTGATAGCTGCTGCTGCATGCACCCACCCGATTTGTTTATTTAGTCTATTGAGTGGACACCCTCTCTCTTTCTCTTGTTTCTACTTTTATTGTTTTGTTATTCTATGGATTTAGAACATTTGTTGTTTGGTTTGTTGAGATTGGCTCTACTTCCTTATTGCTTGGGGTCATACAGACCCCACTGCTGTATGTGTACAGATAATATTAATAACTTAAAAATGATCTGATCATATATTAAAAAAAAATTTCCTCCAGAAAATGCTTGTGAATGCTGGGGGCGTGGCCGTGACCAACTGCCACTTTGCTCGTTTGAAAGCCATGATGTCTCTCTCTCATGGGTGGGCCAGTACAGAATGTTGTAAAAAGTCATAGTATAGTATAATGAAAAAAGTCGTAGTATAGTAAGTCAAAAAGTGATAACCTCGTAGTGCGTGCTCCCCATTATGTCCAAAAAATAATTAAAAAATCTTAGTATAGCATAGCATAGTATAGTCTGCTAGAAAACGTGATAAAAAAAGTCAGAGTATAGTATGTCAAAGAATTTCTGGAAGAACATGGAAATGTCACATAAAAAGACCGAGCCCAGACTGGGAACCAAACCAGGGGTCAGAGACAGCAGTCGCTACTTGCTGGAGCAGTGCTAACCACCGAAATGAGGTGCAACTACAGTACGTTGAAAAAAGGTGACAACAAAGTTATCGTAAAAAGTTTTCAAAAGTAATGTATAGTATGTCCCCAAAAGTCATAGTAGTGTAGGCCTTTATCAAAAAAAGTCTATAATATGTCAAAAATTGTCATAGTTTAGTATGTCAAAAAAGTCATAGTATAGAATGTTGTAAAAAGTCATAGGATAGTATGAATAGTAGGATAGTCAAAAACTGATGAAAAAGTAGCTCACCTTGTAGAGCATGCCCAGTATGTCGAAATTATGTTGAAAACAGTCATAGCATAGTAAAAAGTAATTAAAATGTCTGAGTAAGGTATGTTGAAAATTGTTATAGTATAGTATGTCAAAAAAAGTCTGGAAGAATATGCAAACTCCACACAAAAAGGAAGAGCCCTGACTGAAACCCAACCTGGGGACACCAAGCCACCGTACAATCACAGTACAGAAAGCAGAAAAGTAAGAAAGCAACAGAAAGTAAGAAAGCAACAACAAAGTCAGAGTATAGTTTATCGGAAAAAAGTGTTACAAAAGTAATGTATAGTATGTCCAAAAAAGTCATAAATAGTCTTAGCCACAGTAAAGTATGTCAAACAAAGTCGTAGTATAGCATGTTGAAAAAAGTCATAGTATAATATGTCAAAAAAAGTGATAAAAACTCATAGTATGTCAAAAAAGTCATAGTACGTTAAAGTAAGTCTGGAAGAACGCAAATGCATACTCCACACCAAAAGGGCGCATCCCGATCTGGGTATTGAACCTCAGGTCAGAGACAGCAGTCACTACTTGCTGGAGCAGTGCTAACCACTGATCCTAAGTCATAGAGTAGAATGTTAAAAATCATATACAGTATATCGAAAAAGTCATGGTATTACGAAAAGAAGTGATACAAAAAGTAATTGTAGTGAAAAAAGGTCACAGTATGTCAAAAAAAAGGGCCAGCCCAGACTTTGAATCAAGTCAAGTCTGCATTGCGTATCTGCAGGGTTGCCTGTTGGAGCAGTAATAACAACGGAGCCATTGTGCCACTAAAATAATGTTTATTATTATGTTGAAAATAGAATAGAATAGAAAAAGTAATTAAAAAGTCATAGTAATGTACGTCAAAAATTGTCATAGTATATAGTATGTTGAAAAAAGTCATAGTATAGTATGTCGAAAAAAGTCATAAAATAATATGTCAAAAAAAGTGAAAAAATTGCATGTCGAACAAAAGTTATAGTTTAGTATGTTGAAAAACGTGATGAAAAAGTCATAATATGGTCATAGTACAGTATGTCCAAAATAGTCACAGTAGGGTATGTTAAAAAAGTGATAAAAAAGTAATTGTGAAATATTATCTAAAAAAAAACTCATAGTATAGTATGTCAAAAATAGTTATTGTATAGTATGTTGAAAAAAGTGTTAAAAAAGTCATGGTATAGTATAAGTCATAAAAAAGTCAGTCAAAAAAACGTCATGAAAAGGGCCAGCCCGGACTGGTAATCAAACCTGGGTCAGAGTCTGCATTGCCTACTTGTTGGTGCTAGTTGGGGCAGTAATAACAACTGAGCCACTGTGCCACAAAATATTATGCTGAAAACAGTCATACCATAAAATCCCATTTAATTGAAAGAAAGCCACACAAAAGTCATAGTATAGTTTATCAAAAAAAGTGTTCAAAAAGTAATTTGTCCAAAAGTAGTAGTGGTTCAAAAGTAGCTTGTCGAAAAAAAAGTCATGAGAAGACATAGTATTGTATATAAACAAGTCATAGTAAAGTTTGTCAAAAAAGATGATAAAGTCATTGTATAGTATGTTGAAAATTTTCATAGTATAGTATGTCAAAAAAGTCATCAAAAAGTCATAATATAGTATGTCGACAAAAGTTATATAAAAGTCAATGTATATTATGTCAAAAAAAGTTATAAAAAGTCATGATATAGTACATCAAAAAACGTTATAGTAAAGTTTGTCAAAAACAGTCATAGTATATAGGATGTCGAAAAAAGGTAATAAAAAGGTCAGCCAAAAAATACATCATGAAAAATGCCAGCGCAGACTGGTAATTGAACCTGGGTCAGAGTCTGCATTGCCTACTTGCTGATGCTAGTTGGAACAGTAATAACTGATCCACTGTGCCACCAAATATTATGCTGAAACAGTCATAGCATAGAATGTCGAAAAGGTCATTAAATGTCATATTATGGTACTGTATGCCTAAAAACGTCATAGTACATCATGTCAAAAAAAGTGATAACAAAGTCAAATTATAGTATGTTGAAAAATGTCATAGTAAAGCATGTCAAAAAAAGTGAAACAAAGTTTCAAACCCCACACAAAGAAGTAGAGCCCAGACTGGGAACTGAACCAGCAGTCCGTACTTGACTTGCTAACCACCAAGCCCCCCAATTCACAGTAAATTGAAAGAAACAGTGATAGTATAGATTATCGGAAAAAAAGTGTACAAAAGTAATGTATAGTATGTCCAAAAAAGTCATAAAAAGTCATAGTATTACATATAAAAAAGTCATAGTAAAGTATGTCAAAAAAACATATGATAAAGTCATTGTATAGTATGTCGACGATTTTCATAGTATAGCATGTCAGAAAAAGTCTTCAAAAACTCACAGTATAGTATGTTGAAATAAAGTGATAAAAAGTCATGGTATAGGATGTTGAAAAAAGTCATAGTATAAAGAAAAAAAGTAAGAAGAATTCATAGAGTGTCAAAAAAGTCGTAGTACAGTATTTTGAAAGTGATAAAAAAGTCATAGTACAGTATGTATAAAAAAGTCATAAACCACCGTGCCTAAGTCATTGTATAGAATGTTAAAAATCATACACAGTATATCGAAAAAGTAGTATAGTATGTTGAAAAAAGTGATAAAAAAGTAATGGTATAGTATGTCAAAAAAAGTCACAAAAAGTAATTGTAGTGTATATCAAAGTGTTAAAGGTAAAAGTAACAGTTGTATCACTTTATTTACGAAAGTGGGTCAATTTAAAGTAGTGATAAGACAATGTCAGAGTCAAGTGAGCCTATAACCCAGGTTAGGGATAGCAGAGTAGGAGATCAAGTTGGTGGTGCTGAAGCCCAGCAAGAGGAGGCACAGCAGCCAAGAAAGTGTTATGACAGTATATGCTCATTTGCATATTTGTGAAGTCATTACGCAATCATGTGTATAAAGCTTAGTAGTTGTGTCAGCAAGTTACATAGAAATAAAATTGAAATCTTTAGCCAAATAATCACAAATTCAAAACAGGAATTTATTTTACCTCAAAGAAGGCTGGCTTTGGCCAGGGCCAGGCCAGCTCAGCTGCGTCTTTCTCTCGTTGCATCCCTTTTTCTCTCCTACCTACACTGGCCCCCGCACCCAGTCCCTTCTACGCATACTGGGAGGTGAGGGGCTGCTCCTCTGCTCCTCACAGAACGGATTCAGAGAGAGGTGACTGTTTTGATGGCCACAAGAGAGAAATGCCTTGCGTGCTTGCTGGAAAATACTGGCGACTTTTATCAGTATCATGATCATCTGGGGGGACTTTAATCTTGCAACTTTGGACTCTACTTTGGCCGTTTTTCACTAGGTTGTAGACTGTCCTACCAGAAACAACAGGACAATTGATCTCCTGTATGCTAATGTGAGGGATGCATAAAAAAAAACCTGGTTAACCTACAGCCACTGTACACCCCCCTGGTCCAAAAACAGCCGGTAACAACTCGCACCAGCAGGAGGTGGTCCCCTGATCGAAAGACTGCCACAACACCACAGTCTGGGACGTGCTGATTAACCCGCAATGGTGAGGACATAGAGGGGATGACACATTGTCTGACCTGCAATTCTGCGCAGACGTGGTCTCCCCCATCAAGACTGTCCGCTGTTACCCTAATATCAAGCCATGGGTAATGTGGGAAGTCAAGGCTGTCCTCAACAGGAAGAAGGCTGCCTTCAGGAGCAGGGACAGGAAGGTGTGAGGACCGTCACAGGTCACAACACAAAGACCAGAACTACAGGGGGGACAATGGAGAGGACAAAGGAGCTGAATGACTTTTTCAACATTTTTAACCAGCCCTTGCCTTTGTCCCATCCGCCCCCACCGCAGCCATCTCTCCTTCTTCCCTCCACACACCTCCCCCCCAACCATACCCCCCTCTACACCCCCCGACACCACAATACCCCCCTTTACACACCTAAAGCCAAGGATCTGATCAAGGAACAGATCTTGATTGGTCAAAAGCAGTGAAAGCAGTTGCCAGTTTGAAATGACAAGTCAAAGTATACAAAGGTGTGAATTAAAGAATCAATGAAGTTACAGGCCTATAAGAAAGGAAAGAAACAGAACTCGCTATCATCAAGCTAGTTCAAGAAGAAGCTTTCTTAGATAAGATATAGAGCTTGAAAGCAAAAAGGGTAGTTACCAAGACCAAAGACAGTAAGCTGCATAAGTTGAGTCCATACTTGGATGAAGAGGGTAGTGGGAGGACATCTAAGTCAATCCACATTACTCCCACATGTGAAGCATCCGGCAATGCTTCCAAAGAACTGACACATATCAGTCTTACTTGTTAAGCACTTTCACGAAAGAGTACAACATCAAGGACGTGAAATGACAATAAACGGATCCTGGGATGCAACAGTGCAGTCTCATCCTACATCTCCAAATGTGTCAAGTTCAGAAAGTACTGAAGAGGTACTGAGGAACAAAGGATGGGCAACTTACGACAATACAGAACAGAGACAACTCCACCCTTCACTTACACAGGCATAGACTACTTTGGTCCAATCTATTTAAAAGAAGGAAGAATAGATCTAAAAAATATGGTCTCTTACTTACCTGTCTATGTTCAAGGGCCATACACATAGAGATAATTGATGACATGACAACTGACGCATTTATCCATGCTTTAAGGACAGTCATTGCCATAAGAGGAAATGTGTGTCAACTAAGATGTGACCAAGGAACCAACTTTGTTGCTGTAAGGCGAGAGTTTGCAGAATTCATGAAAGAAATGAAAGAGTAAAGGCTCTAGGATGTGAATTTCTTATGAATCCTCCATTGGCAAGTCACATGGGCGGTGTCTGGGAGAAACAAATAAGAACAGTAAGGAGTATTCCAACTGCTATACTGAACCAGTCATCATGAAAGCTTGACAGCACCTCACTAAGGACATTTCTGTACGTGGTTTGTGGGAGTAGTATTATTTAGAAGTGGAAGAAGCCTAAAGAGAAAGATTGCTCTATTGACTTTTAATATAATAAAAAAGCTAAATATTTTAAGAACAACAAATGATGGAGAAATGTTGAATACAAGCACAAATGTCCTTAGAGAGCTGAACATTTTGATATTTGAGTGTTTTTTGTAACTGAAAGTATTCAGAAGTAGTAGGTGACCAAAAATCATACAGCAGAATCGGATACCAATACTGTGAATGCTGCTGAATCAGCATTTACACAAATATGTAGAAACAGTGAAGTGGTAACCCTTTTTTGGCACAAACTGGGCTGCACATTTGAAGGTGTCAAAACACAAAAATGAAGCATAGTGAAAACATATTACTATTGAACATTGTTATATTACATCATATTATTATTGAACATTAGGGTTCATTGTTTATTATTAACAATCACCTAATTATTTTAACAATAGTTGCATCAATGCACTGTGTATAAACATTCATTCATTCATCTGTCTTTAACAAGAGCCCTCCTTAGAGACGACATGAGTCGAATGAAAAAGTGGATGAAACTCCACGACTCCATGTGTGGCAGAGAGAGAGAGAGAGAGAGAGAGAGGGCCCTAGCCACAGAACAAAAGCAGCTTTGTGAGTGATTGGAACCACATTTTCTCTTTCTCTCTCTCTCTCTCTCTCTCTCTCTCCCAATTACACCAGACTGTTCAAAACCACTGAAACAATCAACATCAAAAGTTTAGAATAATACAAAAGACAGTCTCTGTAGATACTGTGTGTGTGTAGTTCCAATTTCACATCTGTGAACACACCTACACACATACACACACACACACGCACACATACACATGCACTGTATTTACACACATTTTGTGTTTCTCTATCTCTCTCTCTCGCTCTTCTATCTCTCTCTCTCTCTGCCTCTGACTGGACTCTCCCTATTGCAATATTTACATTTCCTCCGTCTGCCCCTCCCACCCTGCCTTTCTGCTGATCTGACGCTGGGTATAGGGTCCAGATGTGCCATCTCATTCAGTCTGGACAGAAGTCCTGGAGAAGCTCTCACCTCAGTCCTCCAGTGCTGTCGAGCTAGAGAAGTCAACCTGCTCTTTCTCTGCTGGATCTCAGTGGACTAGAAAGCCTTTAAAGCCTCAGAGGCCTAAGCCAAACAAAGAACAGGTCTATGTGTTGTGAGAAAGGTAGAATTGCTTTCACTATAGTGAAACATGACAGGATTGCCTTTGTGAGAACAAGTTTCCCTTGGTACAGTGTACAATATTTATACTGTTCACCCAATACAGTAACGTTAGATATTTAAATTAGCTGGATACATGGTTAAACGTAATTTGCTCTTTCTAGTGTATCGCCATATGTACTTTTTCCATAGCAATCCCCTCCAATCTGCCCCTAAACGTGTCAGTTAGATAGTAAATTCCGTAAACATATTCATTGTAAATTTTTAAAATCATTCACCGAAAGAGGCAAGCTGGCCTGCCTTATTGCACAAACCAAATTTTCTTCAAAACTTCAAAGCCATTTTCAGTGGGTGATTTGAGATTGTTGTGACGGGGGCCAAAGGCAAAGCTTGTCAGGCTTATCCTGGCAATGTACATCCGTCGATCAAGACTATATTTGCTGTACAGCAATGAGAGTGGTATTGACAGTAATTACATGCAGTTCAGGACCAGGGGACAACATATGATCTGCTGTTGCAGTTATTTCTGTGCCAATAAAATACGTATGTGGGTGTGTGTGTGTGTGTGTGTGTGTGTGTGTGTCAACAGCTGCTTCTGTTTAATAATTGGAAGCTGATTTGATAGAACTGTTGGAGGTGAGGAATGTGGAGGGACGCTGCCATATTCGTCTGCTTGGTGCATTAAACCCTGGATGGTCCAGAGTTCTTGTTCACCTCCCCAGGAAGCTGCCAATTACTGTGAAAACAGAACAAAGGCCAATGTAATCTGTGAGAAATGTGTTTAAGAATCATTAAAATTACAGCAAAAGTTTTGATTAAATTACCATTAAGTACATGCAAATCACTAGCATTTAAGTAAGTATGTAAATACCAGATAAGAAATAGAAATGAAAGCTATGACTGTATTGTAGAGAGGGCCCCGTGGTTGTGGTAAATGGTAAAGTTGTGAATGGAAGCAAGAGGATAGAGAGCATATGCGTTTTTAGGAAGCTGATGACAAGAACATTTCTCCTCTCACATTGTTGAGTGTTAGGTAGGATCTGAATCTAGTACAAACATACAAGACTTTAATGTAGCCGCAATGTAATGACAACAGTCTTCAGGGGCTTTTGGCGCTTTTATTTGGTTTGTATATATGCAGGACGTCTGTTTTCATAACACCATAATTGTACGGTATCATTTTTAGCTGTTGTGATGATATCCGATAAAAGACAAGAATGTCCTCATTAACACATTTAAAACACTTGGAATTAGATGAAATGAGGTTGACTTTTTGAAATGTGTTGATATGATTTAGCTCAAAGAGACTTTAAAATGCTGCCATTGGTTGTTGTCATACTTCCTGTTGGTGGCAGCTTTTGTTAAAATAAAAAAATGTGTGACATTTATACTGGATTAGCCTCTCTAAATCATCTGTTTTAATTTTATATCTATAAAAATTATGTATGACAAAATATTTGGATCATAAAGTGAGTCAGGTCTGATCAGCAGTAAAATACAGTATGTCTGGATTTCTTTCACAAACCAAAAGACAAACAAACAAAAAACAATCCAGACAGACGTTTTCTCCCACTGAGCACAGATCTTACAAATAGTTTAGTGTCAATGCCTGAATGTCTCGGATGAATGATTGTACACACAAATGGAACAGGAGGTTATCAACTTGTTAGTGAAAATAGAGCTTGTCTCAAGAAATAGCCTCAGACGATGTGCTGCTGTTATGAATGACTGAATTACTTGCGCCCCTGCCATGCCTTTAAACATAAAATACAGAAAACACTCTTATCAGCCACAAGCTTCAGGTGTCAATAAGGCCCGAGCAGACAAGGTTTTTATACTGTGTGACCCAAACAACAACACTAATTCTTTTAATTTAGGAATTTGTTTTTATTCCACTTAACTTATTGTTTGTAATAATAATAATTAAAGACTATTCTCAACAAAGTTGGAGATAAAGTGTGGTTTTATCCATCAGAAAGTTATTGCAAAAAATAAGACAAAAGATTTTGCTGACATTTAGACAGATTAGGCTTTTTATGATCATTATTGTTGGCCGTATTATTATAAGTAATAATTTAACTTATTGCAAAGGAAAATACACCACATAACATGGAGTGTTTATTTTTGATTTAATCTTCTTATTTATTTTGAAACATTTGTTGTTGCTGGAACACTAATGGTATCAAAAGTCTTAAAACATGAATATCAGGTCCTTTGATATGCACACCTACTGACATAATTTTTCAACTTAAGCACATCTGTTTAGCAACCATCATTTAATAGAAATCTGAGAACTTTATGAAAGTTAACCAGTTGACAATAGTGAATTAGGACTGTCAAAAGTCAATATCCAGTATTTACCATGAGTGTAATTGGCAAATGGAGAACAAGGTGGGGATGTGCTTTTTAGGGTCTTGTAATTGCTTTTGAGTACACAATTACTATTATGAGGATGAATCATAAGTCATAACCTAGTTTGGTCTTGTACTGGGACATTTTGAAAGATCTCATGCGCAACAGAATAATACAGCAAATTCCCACAGTGAGTCACAACAACATGCAAACAGTGTCCCTGCACTTGAAGAACAAGGGTTTGGTTGACTCATGTCAGAGAACAAAATGTTGCATGGGATTTTTAGTGAGTAGCCTATATACAGTTGTGATCTTAAATAAAAAGTTATATTCACAAACTGTTACTCTATCATTAATGACAAAACATATGGTTCCTGGGCTCATGATTCCTGATGAAAGCTACACTGTGTTAGTGCTGTGTCTGGTTCGGGTTAAGGGGGTAATTATATGACAGTATAGTTCAGCCCAACGAGTTAGTAGCCTGGAGGAAGCACAATCACTGCTGACTGTAGTTTCCTGTCCAATAGCTGCAGCACAGAAGTCTGAGGCAAGTATAGTGGGAGTAAAGAGAGAGGAGAGACCGACACAGGTCGGATACTGCTGCTCATTTTAGAGTTTAAACAAAATTGGGACAGTGGTGTAGCCTACTTGGACTTTGTTAGCAGAAACGCAACATAAAGTGAGTAAGCCCTACACTGCAGACAAAGCGAGCTGCCTGGAGAGACACACAAAACTTCCCAACATCTGGTCTGCTGGAGGACGGGGCGAGCCGGAGAGAGAAACTTAAGAGGCGGAGAGAATCTACCTCCACTGGAGAAAAATGCATTGAATTGGGAGTTTTGGGGGGACCTACATGAGCCAAAACGAGATTTGGAGGTTGTGTAAGGTGACAAGAGTGGAGGGAAAGAGGACGGGAAAGGTCTCGGAGGCCGAGAAGTCCACCTGGAGCGGTCAGAGAATGAATTAGCCGAAGGTTTGGCTGCACCGCGTTCCAGCCAAAGAGAAGGTAAGAAGTTGTTTAGCTGTGTTGTTGTAGATCAAAGCGAGTAATTCTGCAGCATGAATCTAAACAGAAAACGGATCGCCACACCGGAGGTGCGCTCGGTCTGAGCAAGCAGGGACTCGTTTATAAAAGCAGGGCGCAGACATGCAATACAGGTAAACAGAATACGGCCGTATAACCTAGCAGTAACATTTAGTAGCCTATTTACTTTCAATTTCGGCGTAGGCCTACATTTCTCTTTGAAAGTATGGTTAACTATTTGCAAAATCGGTTTTCACGCATGCTTTTTAAACTACAAGTGTGGCACTGTTTTTAAGTGTGCGTTGTGATGTCTTGTTATCAAAACGTCTTTACACTCTTTACCGTAAAGTATAAAACTAACCAATTGTAGTTGTTTAAGGGTGAATACATTTTATAAACTCGTTAAACGTCGCATCACCAAGCGCAATTACTAAAAAAAACTTAGAGATAGGTTGTCAAAACTTTTGGGGGCAGCGAATGTGCAGAGCAAAACCACGGGAGCGCGCAAACAGCTGTCCAGCTGAGCTGCTCTGGCAGGGTTGGCGCGCGCCAAACACACGTTGGCACGTGACACAGTTAACGTGTCCGGTGCTGCGTTTTGATTCCCTGCTCGACCCCTCTCTAAAATATCAGATAAAACACACGTCGGTGGGCAATTAAGCACGTATGAACGTCATAAGAGCTTATTTAGGCTATATGTCGCTTAGCAACCATTTAGTAAGGCTGCAGTCTTGGGCCAAAATAATAGTCTAGTCTTTAAGCCTATATGTTTTGATAGATTATTGCATCTACTTTAGAAACGACACTTGTATATTAAATAGCTTTAAAATAAAAAAAAACTCATAATCTTAACTAGTTGTAATAAATTAAGTAAACAAGAACAATATTTAGGCAGTTTTTTGTGTTGCATCCGTATTATTCTTTGTGGGTGTGTGTTCTTTACAATGAATTCTTGCTTTTATTAAGGTTGCCATTTTATCTCATGTTAGTTATATACTACCCTCATTGTTATTATTTGCACAACATAAGTTTAAAGAGTTTAAACACTATTAATTAAAAGTAGACTATGATTAGGCACATCCAGTGTGTTACCACTGTTTGATGAAAGCAGCACGACAGGCCACTGATTTTATAGCTGTAAGGGATTCATGCTGCTTCACGTTGTACATGATTACACCTCTCTCTCTCTAAAGCACTGGCCTGTTGGCGTGGTGCTCAATTTAAAAAGACAATAAGAAATCTTTTATGTGCCCCATGTGATCATCTCTGTAATAATGTGTTTGGCTGTCTCCTCTCTCTGCTTCAGGCTCACTCCTTGGCATCTCCACCTCCTCCCTCAAGAGCCAGGCCTACGCTCATGGATGAGGAGAGGAGTGCCCCTGTCATCTCCCCAGAGCCACCTGATGAGGTGGACCCCAGTGTACCAGCTCTACAACCCAGTTCACACGCAACCTTGACCACAGAGAGCACAAACAGCTGTCCGAACCCAAAGCCCTGTCCTAGTCCAGGTAAGGAAGAAGATGCAGTAGAAAACCAGACAGACCTACACAAACAGCTTTTTTTATTCTGGTGTGTAGCTGTTTGTTCAGTGTTTCTGTGTGTATGTACAGTATGTGTGTTGGAGAAAGAAGAGACAGTCCCTTCACGAAAAAGTTATGTGATGGGTCTGAACAAGCCTTGAATAGTAGATTTATAAATACTAGCCCAGAGTTCTATTAAAGGTCCTTTGTTGTTTTTTGGTGTGTGTTTAGTTTTAGTTTAGTTTATTACGATCCCCATTAGCTACATCATTGCAGCTGCTGTTTTTCCTGGGGTCTTCAAAACAGACATTACATAGTGTCAAAGCAATGATTACAACCTGCATCATAACCCTAACAATAATCAGATCATTTGAACTAGTCCATTTCACTTCAGCGACCTTAACACATTGCAAATCATAATTCAGACAGACCATCCACAGCCACAAGACCTATCAACACAATCAAACTCACATTTGTATTTTGTTCAAAACTTAGCCAAACTAGTTACTACATATTTCCAATGCCTCTAGTCAAAATATGTTTTTACTAAAATTAGAACTTTTTAGAACAACTTTTTTCTTGTGTGATATGTCTTCTAAGTAAATAACTGCATAGCTTGGTACAAGACCGTTTGTTTGATGTGTTGTTTTCAGTATTGTACAATTTCCTTCAATAGCATGTATGAGAGTAGTAGTAGTAGTAGTCATGTCTATCTAAACTGAATGATACATTATTATACAAAATATGTCTTTGTAAAAGAAATATTTCTGATAAATACAAGTCATGAATAGAATAATTTTCAACAAATAACTAAGATAGACAATTCTACATTGCAATAACATTCATTGTGTATTCACATGGAGTGTCTTTGTTAACTGTAAGTTTGGCTGCCTCAAAAAAGTGAGACGGAAAGTAGTTACGAAGAGTTCAAGCCATTTATTATGAAAAAGAGATGCTTGTGTATTTGTGCTGAGAGAGAATATCTCTCTATGCTCTCTTTCATGCATATGTACCTCATTATGGTAGAAGGTTGGCCATTGTGTGAGTGAACATACTGTATAGCTGGATACACATTTGCTTTTTTTCCCAAGCTACAGGAAACCATTTACCCCAAAACAAGAATAGACCAAATTATTCACCTTTGTGGAGGTGTATATAGGTTGATGATAGTTTTCCAGAGTGGAATAGTCTTGAGTCACTGTTATGTTTAAAGTTTTACAGACTGGTAATTACTAATCACTATTGGTAGACTCAGAAGCTGTGTTCTAGTGACTCTACCAATAATTCCTGCAAAATCATTGTGTGTTTTTGGTGGATGTCATGGTGATTCATTAGGTCAGAGGCCTTTTCACTGACAGATAAAAACAGTTTCTCGGTCTGTGTGGGGGACGTGCCGCCTTGGATGATCTAAAGGGGTCAGGACCAATTCAGCGCTGTGGAACGATTAAAGGCCGCAATGGGACCCATGGGAATTGGAGAATGAATCCATGACCCTTCCTCTTTGTGTGATTGGTCATGGTAAGGGTTGACCGACACTGGGGCGGAAACAAGGGAACTTGGACAAACTCAGGGCAGTATTGTGCTTGAATGACTCATCCAGGATCAAGTTCCCTCATCTTCAGTGACAAAATGACAGCAGAGACTTTAGATCAGAGCAAAGGTCCTATGGGGCAATAGGGGTAGGTGTGGTAACTAGAAAAGTGTGCAAAGATTTAAGTGGCTTGTTGCCATGGGAACCTGGTACAAAAATGGTTGATGGAGTTTTTTTATTTTGTTTTCTAAAGACAAGTCTCAACCCAGTTTATTATGATAACTGTTTTGAATGTGCAAAAGCATAGAATCTACACACGCACATTTCTGTTCTCTGCTACATTGCGGTTCACCATGATGAGTGTAAGTACAGCATCAGATTTAATGATAATACCTCTGCGTAGAGTTTTAGAGTTATTAAACTGTAAATTTGTGTCTAAACATGTTCTCGTGGCTGTGCTGACTTTACCTGTGCTTGCTTCTTAGGATAACTGTGGCTTCTCCCACTAAAGTTAGACTGCTTGGCTGGCTGACTTGTCTAATTTGTGTGTGTGTGTGTGTGTGTACGTACGTGTGCGCGTGCATGCGTGTGGGTAGGTGAACCAGGGTGGGGAGGAGAAGATTGGTCAGGCTACCACTGACAGAAACAAGGCACTGCTTTCAGTGCTATGCTTCATCCCCCACCCATCCCTCAGCCTGCAGAGTGCAGGGCTTTGGAACAACACAACAGGCACATATACAGTAGATCTAACAGACTTGAGTCATTTTTTGCCCATGGGTACATCATAACAAAGGGATAACAGGTCCCAAGATTGTATTTCAATCAAAGTTGCTTAGCCAGCGCATGCACAAGTTATTTTTCTTCCTGGTTTACTTCCATGATGTACATTAGTGTATCTTTTCCTGTTCTCGACTAGCCTGATAATCAGGCTGAATAATTTTACTTCATTCATTTGGCCTGACATTAAGTTAGTCAATGTCTTTAATGGGAGGGGGGTGTTTTCTTTTGTCACAGAACAATCAGTAGCAAATTACATATCCGTCCCACTAGCACTGTTTTTTATTTCTGCAGTGGCTGTTGCCACGCTGTGCCCACCTCTCTTAACTGATGCACAATGTGTTGTGTGCAGTGTGCACAGTAGATGTTTACCTGTCACAGTGGGGAAGGACACAGTATGAACGTCTGTACAATCAAATGCAATTGTATGCAACACATAATGGCTCTGTGAATATTTTTGTTCAGTCAGGGGTATTGATTCATTTCTGTGCTTATTTTACCCAGCAGTATCAGCGTGGAAGCCAGCCAATCACAAAGCACCAGATGAGCTCGGAGAGAGTTTTAGCCCTCTTATCACCCCACATTTGGATCGCAGTCTTTTCTGCTATAAGTCAATAAAGCTCTGCTCAGTCAGTCAAGGACACAAAACAGTGGTGTGTGTGTGTGTGTGTGTGTGTGTGTGTGTGTGTGTGTGTTGACAGATGTGTGCCTCTCGCTGTTGTGAGTGCATATAGGAGCCACTTACTGTACCACCACATGCTGATTCCCTCATTCTCTTTCACCACTGGCATCTCTCGCACTCTATTTTTTCTCTTCCTTTGTCTTTTTTGCCTACTTCCTCTCCTTTGTCTCTATTTATCTTTCTTTCTGTGACTCTGTATAAGGGCTCAACAAGAATTAGTTTTTATTTTGCAAAGAGAGTAATTTTCAAATCACTAGATATATGATTCTAACTAGGACTTGAATTATTATCAGTGTCTTAACCTATAGGAGGTTAAAGTTTTATTTGGAGCTTGTTGCTGGCATCAGCTATAAGACAGCTGTTGCCAGCAAATGTAGTCAGCTGTAGCTAATTGATTTTTAATTTAACAAGATGGCCAAACAAAATGAATATTTTGGCTGTTTATTATGATCTCTGGAAACCTGGTCTTTACTTTTTATTCTCACCTAAAGATGCATTAGTCAAAAAAAAATGCCAATCGGTATTATTTATTATTTGATGTGTTTAAATAAACAGTTTAGTATTAGCTGACTCCATGTTGATTTCAGTCCGGTAGCTTGCAGTTTGACTGTTAGTAATTCATGTATAAAGACTGACAGCTGGCAGAAAGTAACCATTTGTTAGAATTTCTGTCAAACGTCTGAGCACTTCAGATTGTTTTTAATTTTTTTTTATCTGAAAATCTCTCAATCGGGACCTTCAGGATTTGGGGTTGTGAAGCATCTTGTTCTTTCCGTCTGTCAAGCTCAAGTTAAGATTCAATACTGCCATATGAACATGATTTATTGGAATTTGTCTTAGTGAGTTCATTAAAACAAAAACAAAAATAGTAAACCCATTCATTTATAAAGCACATGATACATTAAGTATAAAAAGTGTATACAAAGTATAAAACAATAAAATCACAACCTCATTTGTCCAAAAATATTGGTCTAAAGGAAATGCTAATAGATATTTTCATCAAATCTTTTAGTACTGTCGATACTGTAACCTGTTTTTACAGGTTTAAACGTTTGCTGGTGTCTCTTTGTTTATACTAGATCCTTTAATATAATGCATACAATAAAAATGATAAAATCCCTCTGACTACTTTACAGTCTAAACTATATTTATTTGATCTCTCTCCCTCTCTGCGCTCCAGTGTGCAGATGCAGCTATTTGCCTACTTGTCCTTTTTTAGTCCCTGAGGTTTGTTGAGGCTTGTGTGTCTAATTTGGTTTCTCACAGAGATTGAAATAAACTTGGAGCAATTTGAGGCGTTTTTATAGCATATTTGAACTACGAAAATGAGCATGCTCTCTTTCTTCTTCACCACCTAGAAAACATTTGAGAAACTGCTGCTGCTCTGGTGGCCTGGACTCCCTCTCTCTCTTTCACCAACCCCTGACTTGAGTAGCGTCTCCAAATCCTCATAACCTGTGTCATATACTGTTGACAGTTAGTGTCAGCATGATGTGATAGTTCTAGCTACCCAGCAACTGTCTGTCTTGTTGAGACACTTGAGCGGGGGGCCCTTTTACTGTACAGTTACCGTTACAGTGACAGATGTGATGCTTACCCTTTAAGTGTGTTGCTGTTGTCTCTTCCAGTTTCAAGTCTACAGTTGTGGCAGAGGTGTTATGTAGAGACCGACCGTGTTTTAAGGCTGATATTGATACATTAGGTTAATACAAATCAGACAACAATATATCAATACTTATATCTTTAATACCTCCATATCAGCCTATAATATCGGCTTGTCATTGTGTGCATTAAAGCGGGGTATATATAGTATAGTTGCCACCGTAGTTTGAGATTGATGCTCTTCCTGAATGTGAAATACTGAGTTCTGCTTATCCTGTTAGAATGACTGTCCTTAGTTTCCATATGTTGCACAGTATAGTGTGTGTTTGTATGTCTGATGGTGGTGTCCCTGTGTCAGGCTCCTTGTGTTAAATTCAGCAGAATAGCACTCAGTTAGCAGAGCAGCTGTACTTTCCCAGGAACCAGAGGAATCTCAAAGACAAAGTAACACAATTAAATTCCCCTTAAGCCTGTTCAACAGCAGACAGTTTTTGTCTTTAATGAGCTTACACTGCTTCATTCTCTCAGCAGCTATAATCTCTGATTTTGGACATATTCCAGTGCTGCACTCTCACAGCCCCTCTGTGCTGTGTGTGTGTGTGTGTGTGTGTGTGTGTGTGTGTGTGTGTGTGTGTGTGTGTGTGTGTGTGTGTGGGAATGTGTTTTTGTGTGTGCTTTTGGCTGGATTGCAGCTAAACAATTGCCTCTTCTTTACTTTTTGTGTGTGTGTGTGTGTATGGGTTTTTGTGTATTTGTTGTGGGATACGGCTAAAAGAAAGGTTTCTAGTTATGTGTTTTCTTTGTATTTCCCTTCGTCATGGTCAGAACTCCAGTGGTTGTGTGTGGTTTCAATCAGTTCCAGTCATTACTGCTGGCCATAGAGCTGCTACTGCGTCGTCTCCACTAACTCCGCTCTGCTGAACATTACTCTGCTTCATTGCTCTTCACCTCATCTCATTGTATCTTCTTTCCAATTCTCTCAACTCTTATCTCTATCTTTTTTTAGGATAAATATTTGTATTCTTATTTATTTAAAACAAACAAAACACAAACAAAACATACAACTCACAACATTCATACATCACATCCTCGTCGGACCCCCCCCACCCACCCGCCATCACCACTATATCACCACTATCACCAATATATACTGTATATACAGTGTATATATATATAAATACATAATATTAAATACAAAAAAATAGACATAGACAGTTTCATCTCTGTATAGTGTTCAGTATTACACATACTGCACATATATAATATATAACATATACTTGATTGACCTTGTCTTTTCGTATCTCAGTGTGTCGTAAAATGCCCATCCCAATTTCTCTGAGCCTTCAAATTGCTTGTTTTGGCCAATCAGTCCAAAACCTTAATATAATCAATTTACAATGATCAACCCTACAATATCGGCGCAATATCAATATTTAGGTATTTGGTCAAAAATATTGTCAAATTTGATTTTCTCCATTTCGCCCAGCTCTACTTTAAACAGAGTTGCAGCTACATGATGATGATGACATTTTTAACTCTGGTGGATTTTGGATGCCTGTTTGCTCCCGTTTGTAGCTGGTGGTAGGGTGCATACGTACTGTATGTCTTTGCCGAAGGGTTATACACACCTAAGAGACCTCCTTTTCACATTACAATTCTGTGCCTCTAGAGAAGTTCTAGTAAAGCTGTAGAAACAGGGTTCAGGTAGTTTAAAAGGCAGCAGGTAAACTCAACTGAGCACTCCCCCCTCAGAGATAATACCCTGAGGAACAGCAGGTTGCACTCCCCTTCAGGTGATCCAGGATGTGTCACATCATTTGCCAGCTCACATCGCCTGGATCTGTGTGTGCATGTGTGTGTTTGGGTTGTGTTCATACTAACCATTGCGTTATGTGATCCATATGTTTTTGTCTGTTTACTAGGGGACTGGTATTCCTCTGAATCACCCTTTCAGGGCCCATGACACATGTACAGACCAAATTACAAACATACACACACACACACACACACACATACACACACACACACACACACACACACACACACACACAATCAAGCATGCACAAACAAATACACAGACTCACCCACACGTGTAAACACACAGCCAGATCTCCTCAGCGGCTCTTGATTGCTCTGGTCTGATTTGAATTAGAGGCTCATCTTTCTTAGATCTCAGAAATGGCTCTGAGGTCAAGCGGTTTGGTGGTTTGATGCTAATGCCAGCACACAATTAGTTGAAGGCCTGCTTGGATGGCACTAGGGGTTCGGTGGGGATGTGCTCCAACAATCGTGGTTTGGAACGTTAACAGAGGGAAGGCTTTGACTAAGTAACAAGACCTACACACTTTTAACCCATAGAACTCTCATTGACAACAGGAGTCTAAAAAAGGATACATAACAGACTACTGTACTGACAAATGAAGTGGTTAAGCTGACCAGATGATTGAACACATACTCAGGAGGAATGTGCAAGTGTTAAACAGATATTCAGATAATTGATATACATATTTATTGCATATCTTTAACATTATTTTTTCCAACAAGGGCAGCAATTCTAATACTTCACCTTACTACTACTACTACTACTACTACTCATCTACTACTAGTTTTGATAAATCTATATTTCTCAGATATAATAGTAATCGTTTCAAATTATTTGTTGTAGAGTCAGGAATCTTACACTGAAGAAGACTGTCCTTTCCTTTCCTCCCGTAATTTGCTTACGCTTGGCTCTCGTGCTTACGTGTGGCTTTGATAATGACATAATTGCACCCAAAAGCAGCTTCCACAGAAAGGGACCAAAACAACATGAGAAAGAGGATCGGTATAACCAGATAAATGCCACCTAAAGCACTTTTTGTTTGAATTATATTACTGATCTCAATATTTTTAAATATCTGCCAACTGACTACAGTCATTAAAGTCAGTTGTTGCCTGCAAGCACATTGTGAAATATTACTTTTTTATTATTCATCCTCAAATATATTTTTGATAAATGGGTACCAGCTGCATCGAACAATGGATGATGATTATAGGATTTTGATGAGCTAATTGATAACTGATTATAGGATTATTTAACATGACGTTGAAACAGATAATCAAAAAGAAATGACTACATGTATGAGTGGCTGGCTGGGCCTATGGACAGATGTAGACCAAGTTACATACAGTGTACTTTGCATAATTAGTTAAAACATTTTGAACACTGAGTGTTATCTAAAGTAATTACAAGAAATTAAAATAAGGATGGATGTAATGATAGATAGGCATATATACTGCTTGCCAGTGACATATGGAGCCTATAATACACACACATATCTCTAAACTAGACAATTGGCATTGTTGGGGGCAACAGTTCTCACTAGAGGCTTTTATATCTGAAGCTGGCTGAATGAGACTAACGGATACAACATGGGCCTTAGAAATAGCTTCCACATGCAAGAGGCAAGCAATGTGTGTGGAGCTGGTACTAGATATAGGAAGGTAACATTGGAGTATATATGTGTTTAATGTGTGTGTGTGTGTGTGTGTGTGTGTGTGGAGGGGGGGGTTGTGTACCACCGTCTAATAGAACGGTGGTACACAACCACACACATAAAGGCGAACACAAATCCTCCCAATGCTTGAAACACTGTTCCTCTTCATCAATGTTTGACCACCTTACATAACCAAATGATTCAATGTCATACCAGTGCTTTGATATACTTTATTATCTAAGAAATTAAAGCAGTGTTCCTTCAGACAGAGGCCCCATTCTGACCTCATTTGTATAAAGTTGGCTGGATTCAACTTTGATCAGTGGCCGGCTCGGCTCAAAACGAAAATCTTTTAAACTGACCTTTGTAGATCTGAAATAAAGATAGATTCAGCAATTGCATAGCCAATTTCTTGCTTAAAATGTTTTCAGAAACACATTTTGGTGAACTATTTCAGTAAAGAATTTCGATTTTGAAATCGGGGAGCAGCCAGCCCCCGTGTAACGCCATTGTCCAATCAGCGGCAGCCATTGCGGTTGTACGAGGGTGTAGACTGTTTTCTTTCCTCGTCAGTGGTCATTGAAAATAAAACTAGTGGCAAGCCCACTAGCGTGCAATCCTGGGAAGCAGGGCGATCCCATCCATGAAAACAACGTGTTTATGGACATGTACTGACAAAAGCCGATGTTTGCATTTACAATGAGCAAGCTGACAATAGTGTTACGTTCATACATGTCAAAACACCGCCGCAGGTCAATCATGGCACTGAGGTGAACATTCAACGTTACTTATTTACTCCTCTTGATCCCCTGTGGGATATAAGCCTGTTAAGAGATCTCTCCATTGCATTTATTCCTTGGCAACATGCTGCAAATCTCTCAAGATGCACCTGTGTCTAGCAGCTCCTCCAACTTTTAGACACACCAGCTAACAGGGTCGTTTCTAGCCCAAAAAGGCCCAACGTCTTCCTAAGAAGGACAGCAATGTTGTTGCCCACCTGGCCTTTGTTTGTGGTGTGACTGATTCACTTCTTGTCTTTTCTTAATTTAAATAAAAAGGTTGATGATTGATCACATAATCATTTTCAAAACATTAGAACTGTTGCTGTGGTGTGTCTGTTTCAAAAGGCAACAATAAATAACACATTAAAAACAAAGTGTTCATGTGATTTCATACATTAGTAGTGAAATTATTTAATCTACAATAATTGTGATAATTGATTATCACCGTTTCACCGTGATTATTCTTCAGACTATAATCGTACCAACAAAATCTATAATCGTTGCATCCCTACACACAAACAGCCAATATGACAGAAAAAAATGTATTTGCATATAAAGCAAGAAGGTGAGATCCGATCCCAAGTGGTCACTCAGGGAGCATTTGGAAGCACATTCTACTGCCAGGAGGAAACCCGCTTGTGATCGGATCACGCAGGACAGCTGTTAAAAGGTCAAAACAGGCCCTAAGGGTCCGTGGAACTCTGCATCTTGGGAATCTTACTGAGTCTTCCTGCTTCAACAATACAAATACAAAACATTACAAACATTAGCATAAACAGTGCACGGTACTTAACAACAGCAGAAAAATCAATAATTAAATAATTATTTGAAATTAAACATAATTTACCTAAATGTTTGGTTGTGTTTGTCCCTCTGTGTGTTACAGACACACAATACACACAGCACACAAACAGCTAGTATGTATACTGTTAACTGGAATTCACTAAAAATGCGTGGCAGGGCCTCACTATATCAGCATATTTAACTTAGTCAGACATGACTTACTGGAAGTTAGTCATTGTTACAATAATTGAACAAAATATGTAGCTGTCATCAGTTAATAAAACACTGATTCTCAATATTGTGATGGGTATTTTTTATTTTATCATTTTTTTATTTAGCCTTTTTTATTTTGTACTTTCAAGTAGGTGTGGGCAATATGGGAAAAATGTTGCAATGATTAATTTCAGATTTTTTTAATTTTTAGTATGTCTTGGTATTTCTCTCTGTGTCGAAACGACTATTTACATCATTGATTAATCTACCGATGATTTATTAATTTGTTGTTTGGTCTATTAAAATTCAGAAAACAGTGAAAAATGTCCATTTCATTTTTCCAGAGTCCAAGATGAAAGCTTGACGAAAGAAGAGAATCCTTTGGCAAATAACTTTAACAATGAATTATCCAAATACTTGCCGATTATTTTTCTGTCGTTCTACTAATCGATTAATTGACTAATCGTTGCAGCTCTAGACTAAATATGTTTTCATAGATTCAGAGATTCATGATATCTCAATACTGTATGAAAATATTGTAATTTGATGAGGAAGAGACAATAACTTAATAATATTGGACTAAAGCCCAGCCCTAAATGTGTGATATGTGTGATACCTTAGGAAAATGGGAAATAAACTGGTCCACTCTTCAATAGTTAAACTATAAGTGTAGTTGTGAGTAAAAGGCATGTAATGGCATTTTGACTTAATTTTAACAGACAGCTCTGTCATATGAATTGTATGGCTGCAACTAATGATTATTTTCATTGTTGATTCATCTGTTGATTACTTTCTCGATTACTCAATTAGATGTTTGGTCTATAACATGTCAGGAAATGGGGAGAAAGTGTTGATCAGTGTTTTCCAAAGGCCAAGATGACTTCCTCAAATGTCTTGTTTTATCCACAATTCAAAAATATTCAGGAAGAGTGAAGAAACTAGAAACTATTCACATTTAAAAAGCTGGAATCAGAGAATGTTTTCTTTTTCATAAAACATGACTTAAACCAATTAATCGATTATCAAAATAGTTTTAAATAGGCAATTATTTTAATAGTTGACAACTAATCGATTAATGTCTGCAGCTTTAGTGAATTGATTTGTATTTATACTATAACCTTGTGTTCCTGCCTGGACCTCCATAAATGATAAAGCAAAGCGTTTAAGTCCAAATAACCAACACTGTAGTTATATTTGGATGAACAGAATATCAGAACCAGATAACTGGATTCTATCAACTGCTCATCTCATCCCTCACTTTTTTTGTTTTTACTTTATCATTGAAAGAAAACTGCTTCTATTATTTTTTACATCTTATAACACCTTCCCTCAAAACACTTAACTTTGTATAGGCATTATATATGTTTAGCTGCAAAAGTGGGAATTAATCTATGAAGTTATGCCAAAAATGTGAATTTATTTGTAAAAGTGGTGTGGGAATGTGAACTAGGGACGAAGAGTGCAAAAGGCAGGGGACAGGAAAGAGAGGACAGATAGAGATGTGAGCGAGAGGGGATAGAGTAAATAAACATAGCCGGGAAGTGTTGAGTCGACGCACAGGACGCGGTTTGGTTTGTGTGTGTGTTTGTTAAACCCAGCTGGCTCCCATTTGCCCAGGAATGAGGCTGCACTCTCAGAGGCCCAAGCCTGCCTTGCATTGAAGGCCTCTGTGTGGTGTGTGTGCGTGCATGCGCGCATGTGCGTGCGCATGTGTGTGTGTGTGCGTGTGTGTGTGTGCGTGCGCATGTGTGTGTGTGTGTGTGTGTGTGTAATAACAGCTTCATTAGAGCACTGCATGGTACCGGTAAACACATAAAACCCAGACATGTGTTTACTGTATGTATGTATATTATGTGTACGTCCTCTTATGTGTTCAATTTAAACACATATACATCCACTCTCAAGCACAAACAGACATCCCAGCACACACATAGACCCACACAGATTTTAGGTTTCACAAGCATGCACATAGACCCCTAAACAGTCCCAAGAGACTGCATTTAACTGCTTCCAGATGCAAGTTCAGGACAGAGCACACAAATACAGACAAAATCCTCTGTTTGTTGAAGTCAGCAGAACTACTCTGTTTAAATGAATTAAGTGCTAGTGGATGGTAAATGACATGGGAGTAGACAAGATTATTATAAGTCGGAAAGCAGCTTGCTGCTGATACCTGATACTATCCACATGGAAAGGAGCTACTCACTTAGCAAACCTGGGAACCTGAACCTCAAAAACTTCAAAATAAACTTAACATAAATTGAAAAATGTGTAGTCTTACAGAAAACTGTTAATATTGTAATATTATTGTATATGTAACTGTGTGTAGGGGTGGGGCAAAATATCAATAGAGCAACATATTGTCCTTCTTCGTGTGATATAAGAATTGATACGCTGGCGCCAAATATCAATATTTTAATTTATAAAATAAGGCACTCAAAAATCATTTCCCTGCTCCCAGCGTCGCCACATCATGAGAGAAAATCTCAACCTTTTCTCAGGTATTTTGTATTCATAGTTAGACCAATATCGTAATGTGAGATTGTCTAGCAATATATTGATCATCACATAATTGCTTGATCGTGATATTATTGGTTTAGTGAGCCATTAACCGTGTATCATATCGTATTGAGGTACCCTGTGATTCCCACTCCTAATTGTGTGTTTTTTTTCTCTTTTAGATGTGGCCCACACCTATACTGAGCCCCTCATATTGAGGTTAAATGGCACCACAGAAAGGTTGCAAGGTGAAGACAAGTGGAGCAGCAGCCTCTCACACTCAGAGCTTACAACACCCAGCAGGAGTATCACATGTAAGTAAAGAGCACCCTTACACACACACACATTCACACATAGGTGACTTATTTAGGATTCATTGGACATCTTGGTATCAGTCAATTAAAATAGTCAATCAGTCAGGTATCAAAATAAATACCCCCCAAAAAAGTCTCCAATTTGATTGATTGATAATGATAGAGATCTGAAGTCCTGTCATATCCAGGCTAGCTGGTTCCACTTGTTTCAGGAACTTAATGTAGTCTCTCATTGAGTATTTCTTTGAGTATTTGTTTACAGAATAGATGAGTATCTATTAAAGCACTTGCTATTAGAATTTTAACAATTATTGTGTTAGCTTTCATAAAAACTAAAGCCCATTCATTGTTTCCAGCATAGCCCTCCCTTATCCATGATTTCTACCCACATTCATGTAACTAACATAATTTTTCCAACATATTAGCTGTAATCTCTACTGTTTAAAAATGTCAATGCTGGCTTTCTAGTGGCCTATGGGGTTTTAAGATGCTGACCAAGTCATCACAACATCATTGGTTTGAGTCCAGTGGGGGACCATTGTAATCCATCCCTCCGCATTATCTATTACCTCTCTCCTGTGTAAATGAAGGAAAAATATAAAAAAAAGAAAGATAAAGAAAAAAATGCCTGATAAAAACATCTTTTCCATTTGTACCCTCCCTCTTTATTTGGAACACTCAACTGGCTTCAGTGTGTCAAGTTTGCCATTTTTAACAGCCTTGGCTTACAGACAATTATGTGATGATAGAGGTTGATTAAAACAAAACAAAATTTTTTTAACTGCAAAATTACATAATTTTATTTAAAAAGTACCATCCCTGTCTAGACACATAGACTAAACCACCAGGCTTTCTTATTTCTGTAACAGAAACCAGAAGCTCTCTATTCTGCAATCTATGAAAATGTTTTTTGACCAATCCACTCAAATACCTTTTCTCAGTGTACAACATAAAGTTGCTACTGTAATTAGCTGTTGTACTGAAATAAGAAAATTGCATTGGATAGGTGAATGTGTCTCATATTGTGTGTGTTTCTGTTTCTGAGATTTTTTACTTTCCAAAATCTCCATCTGTCAATCATTGCACTCTCCACTGGGCGTATCAGCAGCTCTCCACCTCAATTTGCTGGAAGTTCTCCTTCCAGAGTCATATCACTAATCGGCCCCATCACTTTCCCTACCTCATCCTTCAGCCAGAGAGAGAGACCCTCTTTCACACTGATTGATGTGCAGTCGCTACAACTCTTTAAGGCAAAGCCTATGTCATTATCCCACCACAACGGTATTGGGTCGCGGGGGCAGCAGCTCCAGCAGGGGACCCCAAACTTCCCTTTCCCGAGCCACATCAACCAGTTCCAACTGGGGGATCCTGAGGCGTTCCCAAGCCAGGTTGGAGATATGATCCCTCCACCTAGTCCTGGTTCTTCCCCGAGGCTTCTTTCCAGCTGGACGTACCTGGAACACCTCCCTAGGGAGGCGCCCAGGAGGCATCCTTACCAGATGCCCGAACCACCTCAACTGGCTCCTTTCGACGCGAAGGAGCAGCGGCTCTACTCCGAGCTCCTCTCGGATGACTGTGCTTCTCACCCTATCTCTAAGGGAGACGCCAGCCACCCTCCTAAGGAAAGGAAACCCATTTTGGCCGCTCGTGCCCTGGATCTTGTTCTTTCGGTCATGACCCAGCCTTCATGACCATAGGTGAGGGTAGATCGAGAGCTTTGCCTTCTGACACAGCTCTCTTTTCATCACAAATTCATAAATTGAATGTAATACCGCACCCGCTGTGCCGATTCTCCGACCAATCTCCCACTCCATTGTCCCCTCACTTGCGAACAAGACCCAAGGTATTTAAACTCCTTTACTTGGGGTAAGGACTCATTCCCTACCTGAAGAAGGAACCATCAGTTTCCTGCTGAGAGCCATGGCCTCAGATTTAGAGGTGCTGATCCTCATCCCAGCCGCTTCACACTCAGCTGCGAACCGATCTAGTGAATGCTGAAGGTCACAGGCCAATGATGCCATCAGGACAACGTCATCTGCAAAAATCAGCTGATGAGATCCCCAGGCCACCAAACTGCAACCCCTCCCCACCCCAACTACGCCTTGATATCCTGTCCATAAATACTACAAACAGGATTGGTGACAAAGCGCAGCCCTGGCGGAGGCCAACCCTCACCTGGAACGAGTCTGATCCACTGCAGAGAAACCGGACGCCGCTCTCGCTTTGGTCATACAGAGATTGAAGGGACCCCCTCACCCCGTACTCCCGCAGGACCGCCCACAGTATCTCCCAAGGGACCCGGTCATGCACCTTCTCCAGATCCACAAAACACATGTAGATAAGTTGGGCATACTCCCAGGCTCCCTCCAAGATCCTTGCGAAAGTGAAGATCTGGACCGTTGTTTCACATTCATCAGTTGTAACCTATTTTTCATTTTGATATTCATTTAGAACAAATTACATTGCCCTGACTCACTGTGACTCCGGTCTCAGATCAGCTACAGTCTGTTACACCACTACTGTATATTTAACATCACTAACAATGTATTTAACAATAGAAAGTGTATTTAAAAATAGAATAATACTATTCATAACACGAGGTACGGGCTGGGTGTGGATTGTCTTGCCATTCTGTCCGGACCTTGGTTTGGACTTTGAGGAGCCCTGCTCTAAGCTAAGTTGTTTAGTTGCTTGGCCACTAACCTCAACGCACAGTGTTCTAAATCTGTCCATCATGTCATTCAAAGAAAAGGAGGGATGGTGTAAGTGAATGAAAGCAGGAATAGAAGACTGAGAAGACGGTTGAGTAAGCTGAAATGTGAGCATGTGTTAGAAAACTAAGAGCAATTTTTCCTGGAATCCAGGGCCAGCCTTGGGTGACATGCACAAACACACAAACCTCCCCCATGGTAATAGCTAGTTTGCTGTAACTGAATAATCAGCAGTTCAGTCCGGAAATGGATAAGTGAATGCTGTGTGTTTTGAGTAGGTGTGTGACTGTCTGCTGTCTTTGTTCATGTTTTTGCCTCTTCCTGTCCTTTCTGCTGTGTGTGTCTATTTCAGGCCCAGGCTGGAAGACTTTGAGGTTTGGATTAGATTTTCTTTCTGCCTCTCTCTCTGCTTTATTTTACATCCCAATAAAATCTATGAAACCCCCCAGCTCCATATGCTGTGCAGGGAGGGTTATGCAACTTCAGTAGGCTTGGACAAAATGTACCACCATGAACACCAGTCCTCACTGGCTTTCCATTTGCCTTTATGTGCCTCCTCCCTTCATCCAAAGCTTCCTCTATCTGCAACTTATGCAATCACACATGTTCACAGTACTTGAACGACAAACTAAACAGTGAAAGCTTAAAACTTTATCCCTTTCTCAGGTGAATATGCAGCATGTCTGCTCGTCCCCATGATTATATGTTGTGTGTGAGTTGTTCTATATAAACCACATAAGCCACTATCAGCCTGAATACAGTTTAAATATGGTCTTTGTCATCTGCAACCAGTCAATCAATCATCACTTGTCCCTCCTCTGTTCCATTATGAGTGTGAAGACGTTACAAAATAGCTGTGTGACTCAGGCCTGTGGTGAGGTCATGGCTGTGTGACATCTGGGAATGTGTGTGTGAATGTGTTTGTGAGGACACAGAAGCAAAAACAGTAAATTTCTCATGCTGTGTGCTCTGTCTCGCAGTGATGACATCAGAGCTATAGTATGTGGGTGGCAATGGGCCTTTGATAAGCTGTCTGAGAACAATGTGCAGAGAGATCTGTTAACATATGTGTGTATGTGTGTTATAACCTGAGTCAAAAAACACACACACTTACACGCACACACACACATGGACATGGAAGGGTGTCTAAGGGAAATGTTGAGCAAAGCTGTTATTGTTATTATCCTGTCACCAAAAGGGAGCAGTGTGCAGTGTGTTGTTAGTGGGAAATCTAACAGGACTGTAACATTGCCTTTAATTAGAGACCAGTCACTGTGCTGAAACTGTTTTCAATCTCTGTTCATCTGTGTAAATGCTATCTCTACTTTTCTTTCAGTCTCTCATGTCTTCCTCTGAATTTACTTTGTCTTTGTTAGTCACATTTAAACACATATTTTACACGACAATTATATAACGGTGGCACGGTGTGGGTAGTGATGTCACAGGGGTTGTGTGTGAATGTGGTTGGTTGACGTCTCAGGTCAGGGATAGGTGTTGCTGTGTGTCAGGATGTTCTTGCAAGTCTGCTGTCTTTTCCTCTTTTATTCAAAATATAGGCCTACCCCTCTTCTTGAAATATTTGCACACTGTTTCCATTCATTTGTCAGTTGAAACTCATACAAATGAGTTAAATCGTGCAAAAAAGGGAATTTAAGTGATTTTTCCAACAGCTGGGTTGAAGGGAATGAATAGCGTTTTTGAATGTCAAAAAAACACAAGAAAAACTAAGCTAATGTCATATTACATGTTTTCATGCAAACCTAAAAACAAAGAAATGTACTTGGCTGGTTGACAAGTAACTAATGCTAATGCAGTTCTTGGTGGGTAACATGAGATTACGACATCATCCAACACGCTCATTTATTTTTAGTATGATTGTTTTGACCACGGTTAACAACTCTGGGCTAACGCACAAATTCATTATTAACGTTAACTGTATAGATAGACTGTAACGATTCCCAAACACCACCGCTAAGGACATGGGCGGCTCTCTGATATAGAAAAAGAAATGGTTATGTTCACCCTACCCCTGCTACTCCATCAAACCGTAACTATGTCCTCCACCACAACCCCTTAAATACGATTAAGTGACCGTAATGGTAATTTAGCTAGATAGCACCAGGGCATGAAGTTAACTTTTTTGACCACCTGCCACTGTCACTTTTTACCAGTCCCTTTTTTTGCTTCATAAAGGTGAAACACAGGAATTGCTGTGTCTCTATGATCCAGCCCCCCTCGCAGACAGGATTGAAATAACAGCAACTTTCAGTGACTTTTTTGTGAAAAAATGTTACAGCGTACATTGATGTTAAAATGTTTACAGGTTGACAGGACGTCTTTCAGTGCATGTTTTGTTGGTGATATTTTTGAGTCACACATGTCTTGTCTTCATATCAGAAACAAGGAAATGAATTTGAGCCGTTCTCACTCCCACTTGGTCAGTGGCTGCACGTCTGGCGGGATTGTCGCGAGTAATAAAAATGCGATCGGGGGCCTTGGCAGTACATCAGTGTCTTCCAGTGATGCTGGCCCCTGATTGGTCTGGTCCTGTAAGCATCTGCGTACCCTGCTTACCGATAGTAAAGCGTCTGAATCACTCAATTCTAAATGGCTACCAGCCAACATGGCAGGTAGATTGACAGTGTTACCTGCCAATTGCAAAATTCACCCGCATTTGGGGGGTGGGCAGGTGTTAATTTCATGCCCTGGCTAGCATCAAGGGGGTAAGCCTCTCCCCTTTAAGCGTAGCTCCCATGGCGCCATTTTAATGCTATGAAGCCATCACCTGCCGTTAGCATCCCATTAACTGACATTCATTTTGACGTCACTTTGACAACTTTACATCTGAAGCGTTTAAGACTTTATTTTCTATTGTTTATTTCTAAAGAAACACAACAATGTATAAAAGGCTCCATTACCTTGTAGCTCACGTTATGGCTCCATAGCAGACGTTTTTGTAAAACGATTGCGTCATAACCAAGCGACTTATCATCGCATAGTCGACAAATCACCGTATTGCCAGGAGGAGCTTGCAGACAGTTTGAACGTACATCAGCTGTTTAGGTTTAATTACCAACGTTAACTAGCATGTTAGTTAGCAGTAATTAGCCTGTGTCTATGTTATCTCCTAAGATACCTACGCTCTCCGTCTCTGCTGATTGGGAATGCTTGAGATTTCTCTTGACACAGCTACCAGAAGACAACTTTCAGACACCTTGCCCACATCACAACTACATCGTCAAGCTCAGTTGGAGGCTGCGCAGTAAAGACTAGCCATCACCGGAAATGTGCTTCTATTTTCCTTCACTGGTCTCCGTCCAGAACAACGGGATCTGTTGGTCCACTTCTTTAACTGTCTATGGCTAGCACACCTCTGTCTTCTGCCTCAGTCTCCCGGCGCTGCGAGGCTTTAGTCGGGATGAGAGCTGACAGCATAGACATATACATACACATCCATTCCACAGTCAGCCCCCAGCCAGCTAGCAACCTTCCCGGTCAGCACTTAACTCCAGTGTTGAGGACGCTAATGGCAGTTCACTGAACCGTCGGGAAACAGACCCAGACACCCGAGTCAAACAGCGGCCACTCGTATATACATATATATATATATATATATATATATATACTGTATATATATATATATATATATATATTGGGTTCAAAAACTTGCATCTTTTGTATCAAGCTTGCTTATTGTGAAGCTGTCTGTATATTATATTGTACAGTCTTCTATTGGTAGTTACAGATAAGGTGTGGGAATTACGTTGCAGGCTTTGGTATCTTTAACCATCCATCCATCCATTTTCGTCCGCTTTTGTCTTTAACCTGGCAACACAAATAACACAAAAACACACACAGTAGTCCATCAAAGTTATCAGTTTTATCCACAGCCAGATGCATAACTTATACAGACAAATGTATGAGCAGTTAAAAAATGATCAAATGGACTTTTATAACAACAAATGTTACATTTTAACAAGGGGTACTTTGTTAAACTCTGTTTTCTTTTTCATTTAAGGTAAAATTCATTTTGAAATGAAAGAAAACCATTCATTTTAGCCAAAGGTGAGTCACAATTTTGTCTTGCTCACACCTAATTTTGAAGCAGCAGTGTTCTGCATCTGACTGAACTCGGTGTCGGTGTTCACATTACTTTTTCAGTGTAGTGAGCTTGTGCAACTACTTGTAGTATTGGAGACAAAACTGTAGGAACACGTAATTGAAAACTGTTTTAAATAAAATTATACAGCAACAACTTATCATTTTCAAACAGTTTTTGTAGTTGACACTTCTATCTCATGATTAAAAACCACCTAACTATGCAAGAAAAACCCAGAAGAGAGTCAGTGGGTAAGATGTTTCTGGGAGACTAGAGTAAATAGATCTTGATTAAATGTTGTGCAAATGTTGTGAAACTGAACTCTTTTGGCACCAATTAAGCCAAGCCCTCCTAATTTTTTATGACATTGGTAAACAACATTTTAAGGAATCAAAATTTGTGTGTGAGTGAGCAAATATTTGGTTGGACACCCAGATACTTTGCCTTTGGTTGTGCTTAATAAAAAAATATATACTGTATATGTATGTACATTTGTGTATGAAGGCAGATTTGTGGATACACAGTCCATAAATCCGTCCATCAATCCTTGTTCCCTGTGTTATTTACCTGTTTCCCAAGTTGAATTTGGGAGTGCAAATTTTGTCCAGTGAAAAAATATGTTTCTGCATTTATGACTTTGATCTCAGGTCTATAGTATAGACATTTCAACACTTCCAACACTTTAACCTACATAGACAGACAAACTGCACCAGAGGAGGCAGTAGGATAAAAGTAGCCTGAGTAGAGACAGACAGAGTTCATAGTCAGTCTGGTGACTCATTTCATCAGAGGATAAGTAGAGAGAGGGAGAGAGATGAACAGCCGATCTCTGGTCTTGGAGGGAGGTGTGTAAGTACAGGGTAACTGAGAGATGCCAGCAGAGAAGCAAGAGGTGGAGGGTGTGTGAATAGGGGGGGGGGTGTGCTTCTGCATTTAACTGATGGTGACTCACTCAAGCTTGCTCACTGGCCCAACACATCTGCACAGACAGACATACATGTACATACACACAGCATAGAGGTCACAGGACCCCCAGTGGTCAACGCTATGTTAACACCACACTCACACACTCAGAGGTGTTCCAGTCTCATCATGTTTATCCCACAGTCATTTTTTTAATTTGCTGTTATTTTTAACTAGCTCCCACTGCTGAATCATTGCATTTATGAGTCACACCCATGCATCCTCCTGGTCCAAATATGCACAAGCCGCAACCCATTTCTTTAACTTTGTTTTCTTTACTTTTTTGATCTCAGACAAAGGGGCCTTGTTTTTTGTGTGTGAGTGTGTGTGTGTGTGTGTGTGTGTGTGTGTGTGTGTGTGTGTGTGCTCATACGTGTTCTTGCATGCATATATTTCTGTGTGAGTGGGCCTAACCTCAAGCTCTGTTTGGAGACAGTCCTGAGAGTCTCTCTCTCTGTCTGTCTGTCAGTTTGTATGCCAGATCCCCCTATGTTCTGTACACACACATACACACACACACACACACACAAAAACCTTACAAAAAGTATGAATTTTTCAACAACTCACAATCCCCTGGACAATACAGACATAGAGGGAATACAAAAAAAATTGCGCACAGCTTCCCTCCCGTTTTTCTAATCCCCTTCTTCCCTTACCGACCTACATCTTGGCCAGCTAAGAGTGTTAAAATACAGTATTGTGGAAAATGCAAAAAGGCAGCAATAACAAAGAGAGACAGAAAGGGAGGAGATAAAGTGAAGGAGGAAAAGAGGAAGCGAGCAAAACATAACACAGGAGAGCAGCAGGTATTGACTTTTGACATACTTTAGAGGAGAAAGTATGGCTCCCTCTCACTAGCCCTGCACATGCATGCACGCCTACACACACGTACAGGCCCTGCAGCCTGCCAAACATCTGGAGCAAAGTTAGAAAACGCTGAATGAAAGAATCTTTAATAACACTGGATTGGTTGTGTGACCACGGCCATCAGCCAATCAAAACAGGCCTGGATGGGTTATCTGTCTCAGAGCGGTTTTATTGTCAGTCGTGTTTCATAGCTAGAGCTCAGGACCACACGGTATGTGTGTGTGTGTGCATCTAAGAATTATGGCGTTTGCTTTGATTTTTCTGTGGGTCCCATTGTACTTTACACTGGCCAGTTTAATTCTAACCACTACTCTCGACACCAGATGCTTTCAGGTCAAGAAAATATTTAAGGCCTCAATAGGATGGTATTAAATACTACCATAATATATAAAACCCAGGCCTCCATTTTATTCTTCTTTTCAGGGTGTGTGTTTGATTTGGCAGCAAAGGTGCTTTTCTTCCCACATCTCTCTGGCTGGGTAGTTAGTACTCAATTAAATAGTATACTGAGCCAAGATTAACTAAATGCGCAAAACGCAACTAACAAAATGCAAAATGCTCTCAAGCGTTTGTAGATACTCTTATGTTGAATCAAAACTGCATTCTCTCATTACTCCGATACTGAAACATTGAATTTTCACAGTTTTCACAGAGACAAACACTCTTCTCCTTCTTCCCTCACACTCTTTTTGTCTGTCTCTTTTTAGTTGCGTAAGAGTCTAGACAAGTAGGATCAGGGGTCAGTTTAGTAAATACACAGCTCTTCCAATGAGCTATTGCTTTTCGGGTGGGCTTTGTATTTGGGCTCAGTTTCCCAGAGCCTCCCCCTCATGATGCTGCATCAGCACAAGTCTGCACCTTCTCTTAATACATCCATGGTCTGCACGCATACACACAAAGAACAGCCACATAACCCACTTATGTTGGCGAGCCTGCTCACACACTTAATACATACAGTATTTCAATCAACAATACTTGCATGCCCATATGTACATTGAAAGCACTGATGGTCAATGTATTAGTTCCTTCTGTCTATACTGGCCAACTCGTAAAATCCACTATTTCTGTGCAAAAATGTATTCCAGAGTTCAGCCAAAGCTAATATCTGCAGTCTGAGTTAGACAAATCAAGCAGATAAAAAGTTACAGTCTTTTTGGTTCAAAATTCACTATTTCTGTTCCTGCACTAGTTCAGCAAGGAAACACAGACAGCATTTGGTATTAAGAAAACACTAACTTTTAATATGTTTTTTTCACAAAAAGAAGACAGATTTAGTCTTACATTAAAACTGCTTTTGAAAGGGATTTCTTTTGTAATCAATCAGCATTGCTTTCAATGTATAGCATGTGGACAACTAAGTATTGTTTTAAAACAGACTTCGAAAAATGTGAACATTTATCATTAAATAATAATAACAAAAAGTGACAAATTTTACACATATGTTTACCAGAAACAACATAAAAGTGTTCAGATTAGTACAACAAAACAAGTGCTAAATTCTACTACTCTACTCTCCTACAACTACTATTTTGTTAATTGATCAATCATTGTATAGAATAATTCATGGTTTTCTTGACAATGAGAATTTTCAGTCAAAATGTTTGAACACTGTCAGTTACGGTCCTCATGATCTGTCCTCAAAGGATCAAAACAGGAATAGTTGTACACTATTTTACAATTCATCAAAATAAATACTACCTTAATGGTTTAGGTTATTTTGTCAGTTATATGATATGAACACAGCAACAGGGACATTTAACAGCAACTACTGCTCTGAAGTGGAATGCTTTGAATTTTCATTAATTTCAAAATGCTTATTGTCTACAGCCTATTGTAAATGAATGGACTTTTGTCCCTCCCCAGCTCAACCAGCAGCCAGATCCACACCCATCCACCACACCCAGCCATGTCGGACACAGCCCAGCAGCCAACTACGCAACGGAGCCAAGCACCACGCACATACACACTCCCCTCACAAACACTGTCCACATCAAACACACGCCCTCCAGTCCAACGGGGTCAGGAACGGGTGCCCTCATGGGCATCCTAAGCTGGGCTCCCTCCCGAGAGGTGGATCATCCACCTCCTCATCCTCTTCAGCAGGACCCAAACAGACCAAGAAATTGCAGTCCAACTCCTCCATCACCTCCCAGAGCAGCAAGAGGAGCAAGAGCAGCTCCAAGAGTAACAGCTCTCAGATTCCTACGGAGGCACAGGATGGTGAGATACAGAAATTAATTGGGGGGGGGGGGGGGGATTTATTAAGGTTCACATTAAAGTTTGATTCCACATCTGGTCAGAGTAGAGGATCAGAATTTGTCCTTTGTACATCTTCTCTGACCCAAAAAAACAGTTAAAGAAATCACTGTTGAATCCTCTATGCAAAATTGATGTGATAAAGCCGGACATCAGACGCTGGATGTCTCTCCCCTGTTGTTATCTTCACTATCAGGACTTAGCACCACCTAGGACAGTTGTGATTGTTTTAAAAAAAATACAAAGAAGCCAGAGCGGGGTTTTTATTACTTTAGAAGTTAGTGGACTAGATCCATAGCAAACTGCAAATAGTACAGTATTTATCTTTTTCAACTCAGGGTTACTGTTACAATGTGAAAGAGGCCACCTTCTATTTTCACTAAAACTTACAAGAACAGACTGTCTTAAATACTGATACAGAGAGCTCAACCAAGTGAAGTTTGGCTCTGGGTTGAGCACAGATGTAAAGATAACAAGCTTATTGCCAAGAAAGGCCTATTAAAGAGTAAATGCGGTAAGTCAGTGTGCTGATGCACAACAACAAACTCAGTTTCATTTTTTTTTAAATTTCAAATTGGTTTATTGGCATGACATGTACATATGTTTATGTTGCCAAAGCATATAGAGAAGGAAAATACTGAATGAAGGAGAAAAAAGAAGCAAAGCTGATTAGAATACAAACAAAGAAAGTACTTGTGAATGGTGAAGGTTAAGAAACTCACTCACTCACTCTGTCTGTCTGTCTCTCCTTCTCTCCAGACTGCTGTGTTCACTGTATTCTGGCCTGCCTATTTTGTGAGTTCCTAACTCTGTGTAACATCATGCTGGACTGTGCCACCTGCGGCTCTTGCGCGGGTGACGACTCGTGTTTCTGCTGCTGCTGTGCGTCGGAGGAGTGTGGCGACTGTGACCTGCCCTGTGACATGGACTGTGGCATCATTGACGCCTGTTGTGAGTCTGCAGACTGCCTGGAGATTTGCATGGAGTGCTGCAGCCTTTGCTTCTCCTCCTGAGGGTCCGGCCACCACCAAAGTAGATGTTGGCTACACACTCTTACAATAGGAACAACTTCGAACAGTGTTTTTTAGGGCTGAGAAGCGCTACACCTTTTGTCCTTGTTGCCTGGTCTCTATGGTTTACGCTATATTGGCTGGCGTAGTTGGCTCCACTATGTGTCCATTGTTTCTTACAAGGTTTGCCAAGAAAAAGATGCTGAGAGCAGTCAGTGGGGAATTCTTCCTCCTCCTTTATTGATTGATGGGAACGTAGCTTCCCTGCCTTGTCTTTGCTGTTGGTCCATTGCTTCACAGCTGGATGTATGGTGCAGAGTGAGTTCCATCAGTGGTCCACGAGTGTCTGCCAGGCCGTGCAGAGCTATTACTACAATGGAACCCCTTGTGCCGTCTAAATACTGGAGTTCTCCAAGCATGAAAAATGACCTCCAAAGGCAAATGAGAAAATGGCTCTATTTAACCGGATTTAGTGTTTCTGTAGATAAGAGCAGCAGCGTAATGGGAAAATGGATGCTCAGATCTTAGTAGAAATGTAGTGTCCTCCTGTCCTTGGCAAGGTTAAAGTCTTCCAGTTTGATACAGTGGCCTTTATGACACACACACACACACACACACACACACACACACACACACACAATATCGAAAACATTAATGGTGGCTTGTGGCAATATTACAGACAAATTTCTTTTGTTAATATGCATCTCATTTATCGGACTTATTCAGAGAAGAATCATAAGAGCGCCGTGCATCAGCCTGAAGATGGGTCCATTAAATAAGTACTGTAAGTGATGGACATCAGAGCAAATGGTTGACAGCATTGATCGTGGACACATTCTCTACTCTAACATGTGAAGGGAAAGATTTCTTAATCAAAGGTCTCTCCTCATTTAATGTTCCACATCTTGTTTACTTTTACATAGTTTTTTTTTGAGGGGCTTCGACTGTATTCAGTGAATTCCTCCTCGCCTGAATGGTCAGAGCTTGTAAAGGACTGGTGGAGGATTGGAAGGCATCATCTCTTTTTTAATATGTTTCATTATTCTTTGTCGTTCTTGCGATGTGAACAAATGGCCTTGGCTTAGCTTCAGGCCTGAATTTTCATGGAGATTCCTCGCCTTTACCAAATCTCTATTAATCCTTGTTTTGTAGATTTTAGTTAAGATATTTCCATTTCTCCTGTAATGTGAATTTCACATTTCTGTGTTATTGGGTTTTGCCGGGCTCTCTGTAAAGCAGTAATGCTCAACATCTAATTTAAATCCTGAGTGAGAATCTCAGAATGACATTATGCTAAGTTAGATCCATATGCTCGTAGTATGAATGGTACGCTGTTGATAACACTCTGGTACGCTCAGATGCATACTTTCTCCAACCCAATACCTCTTGAAATGTACCCTAGATCTGTTTTGCTTTTTAAAATGACTTGATACAAATCTCTCTCCTCTCTGGTCAAATACTGTTTGTGCAATCCTTTTTTCTAGGAAATACCAAGGCGTTTTCCTCTTACTGAACCTTAATTTCGAGACCTACAATTACTTGTACAGGTACATTAAATGGTCTTCACTATGCTAATGTGGCTGTGGTTTATTAAACCCTATTTTAAGGGCTGAAATATAACACTGTTGAATAAGAATATACACTAAGGCTGTAAATCAACCTGATGACTCATCATGTCTGTTTATATATCAGAATTAATGGGTTTTACATTTTGACACGTTCCAATTCAACTGAGATAAAATCCTGGAGAGCCCTGGAAAACAATGCAATTTTGTTACAGTACAAAGTGATTTATGAAGGGAGAACTGGATCATGTGTATTAGACGTCATAACAATATAATTTTGTTTGGATTTACAACATAATCCAAGTGCAGATTCTGACAATGTTCTCTGACACCAGACCAACCTTGTCACAAAAAGAATAGGGGTGGACCGTAGTCTATATCTGGGGGGTGTGAAAGGCTAACCCATATGAGTTTGAAACCAAAATAAAAACACTGGTTTGTTAACAACATAGGTCAATCATTACAAATAATAAAAAAATAACCTACAAATTTAAGTTAGCTTCACAGTCAACAAGCTAATGTTGGAAAAATAAACAGTTAACACTGTTAAGGCGAGCAGGAATTTGAATACATATTGACATTTTTCAGCTAAAACCCTCCCAAATGATATATTGTTTCCTATCATTTATGACTGAGCATAACTACTCAAATGTTGCTTTCCATTAATTTGAATTGATTTTTAGTTTGCTCAAATTCCTGTTTCCAGCACAGATGTAGCTGGAGGAATAAAGTCAACAAAACCTTACCTGCAATAGACAGCAACTTTCTTTTTTGGCAGTAGATCATATAAACATGTCTGAACCTCTTGTGAGATTCCAAATGTAGCTTCAACAGGGTTTTTGAAGAGGTCCTGTTGGACTGTAAAGTCCAAAAGTGGTAAGTCTGTCAATACTTCAGCTCAGTTGTGCTATGCAACATAAATCATGTGAAACAACATTTTAATAAGGTCTGGGTTGAAAAACAGTGAACACATCATTTAGGTTTTATTTAATGATGTTGCAATAATATTTTATGGCTTGATCATTAAATATAACTTTATGTTTATACAGAGAATGCGGGCGGTCTGGAGGGATAGAAAACACTGATTGGTTGGTCTGGAGATGGAGAACACTTCTCTGGATTGCAGAGATGGTTTCGAGATATGAATTTGATGTTGTGTCTTATAGGTCATCCTATTATCTTTAAAAATGTCCCTTGCACTCAGTCAAGCTATTACAGTAATACTTTCAATGTTGTCCAAACTTAGTATTATCAATATTTTCGTTAGAATTACTTTGACTACAGAAATGTCTAATTGTTGACTTTCATGGATTTATTATCTTATTATGAGATGTAATTTGGATATTGATTTAAAGGGCTGACCACATCTGCTAGTATTATGAAAGTTATCTAGCCCAGCTAAATTGTAACTAGAAGTTTATATTGTCCACTATAATGTCATTTTGTTTACACTACCCCCATTTTATGTCAATTTAAATTGCTGTCCTGGAAGTCACATTACAATCTCTTAGTTTAATACTGAATAAACAATGTGAACTCCAGGCTACATGTATCATTCTTTCTTCATTTTCACATAGGCTCCAAGCTTATTACATTATGACCTTATTACATTATGGTTACATAAATGTGACCATTTTTCTTTCTTCAATTTGTGTGTACTGTAGTCTCAAAAAATGTCTATGTAGCAATATGACATTAATATAATCACAAAGATTTGCTTATTCATCATCTGGATAGTGTCAAATTACCAAAATTCAAGATAAAGCTTATACTATATTTAAACATTTGACTTTGGCACACTTACATATATATTAGGAAGGCAAAAAATGTATTCACTACAAACAAGGAAGGAGTACATGTGAAGAATGTGTCTAATAGTTTATCATCACATTCTTCTCAAATGCATCTACAGTATCTTTTATGTTTTCTGTGTACACAACAAATGTATTTACTAAGGATGAGCTTGAGAGATCAGTTTTCATGTTTACTCTTTACTTGTCCTTCCTTTACTCCCATTCATGACATGCTTTTCACTTGATTTAAGTTTGGATAAATTCTTCAACTAATTCCTATACATAGATTCAAACTTCAACTCAACATGTCAAAAGGCTTACTGCACAGTGCATACTTTCGCAAACATGAGTTAGTTGCAATGGTGGAAGAAGTATTCAAATAATTTGCTTAAGTAAATACCAATCTGTATTAAAGCAGTTTGTGTTGATTCCAGCGGCCCCTTTGGACAAAAATGGTAGTGTTTTTAACACAGTGGCTGTCGTGAAGATGTTTTCTAGCTGTCAAGAACCAAAGCATTAGGAAGAGTTCGTTATAACAAGCAACGTAATAATAAATTAGAACTAGAAAATAGTAGGCTTACACAAACACGGACTGAAAAGAAATAAAAACTGGGAGCTAAAGGGGGATGTAATTTCATGTAGGCTACTGACATACAACCACTTCTCGCATTGTAAAGTTATTTTATTATTTTAATTATTTTTTTATATTGGTTGTTCTTCATTTAATTTTCTTTTTTTCTGTGAGGAAATAGATTTCTATTCACTATAGTCTTGTTTGTTACAGGTCATTTATGATCATCAGATGGAAAATGTTTCAGAAACATTTAAAAGTTCCTTGTACCTTAAGTATTCAATTACAAGTAAAAGTCCTGAATTTAAAATGTAAAAATGTAGTCAAAGTATCAGAAGCCAGAATTATATCATTACATTACTGGACCATTATTATTAAAGTGTTCATATTATGCTCATTTTCAGGTTCATAATTGTATTGAGAGGTTGTACCAGAATAGGTTTATGTGGTTTAATTTTCAAAAAAACATATGCGCAGTACCTACAGTAGGTTAGTAGGTTGCTAGCTAGTCAGTTGCAGAGAATAAGGGCGTGAGCATTATAACGTGTGTTACAAAGTTTGTAGGGCTGCAACTATTGATTATTTTCATAGTCGATTAATATGTTTCTGGATTAATCAATTAGTTGTTTGGTCTATAAAATGTCAGAAAATGGTGAAAAATGTGGATCACTGTTTCCCAAAAGCCCAAGATGACGTCCTCAGATATTTTGTTTTGTCCACAACTCAAAGATGTTCAGTTCACTGTCACAGAGGAGAGAAGAAACTAGAAAATATGTACATTTAAGAAGCTAGAATAAAAATTTTTTTTAAACTTTTGTCTTAAAAAATGACTCAAACCGACTAATCGATTATTAAAATAGTTGGCGATTAATTTAAAAGTGGACAGCTAATCGATTGATCGATTAATCTTTGCAGCTCTACACGTTTGTCACAGAAGTAATAGCTGGACTACAATAGAACAGCCCTACAGTTTTTTCTGATGAGATGGTAAGCCCCTTTGGGGTAGACATTGGGTTTTTTCACTTTATAAACCTATAACATGCGCAAAAATACATATAACACAATAAAGGAAAGGGGAAAAGACAAAAAGCATATAATGAGCACTTTAATGCATCAACATGTAAAAAAAAAATACTTTAATGTGTGGAGCATATTTTAAATGCTTTATATACTTTAAGTTAAAACTATAACAGCAAGATATTTTTTTGTTAAATTTTGACTGTCGAGATAAATGTAGTAAAAAGTACATTATTTGCATTTGAAAAGTATATAAGTATATAAGCAGCATAAAATTGTAATAGTCAAGTAAAGTGCAAGTACCTCAAAATTGTACTTAGGTACAGTACTGGTATCACCACTGGTTAGTTGATACACATTTAAAAACCACACGCTTCGATTGAGGCTGCTTGATAACCAGTCAGCAAGCAAGCAGAGAAGATTAAATAGTAAATGTTTTCACCCTGTGTGTTTAGGTCTCTGTTCTATACTATCTTTGTTGGGAGTCGCACATGTGCAGTTGCTAGGTATGATTACATCTGCTAGACAACTCTTTCTCAAGGCAGGATTAGCTGGGAGACTTCTTTAAATGAGATTGGGTGCACTTGTAAAACACCTGCAAAACAGTGACATGTAAGTAGTTCTTTTGTAGATTATGGTGAACTTGTGTGTGTGTTGTAGCAGTGTTTTGCCATTGAGAACGAGCTAGCATGCTAGCGCTAGCATGTGCTTCAGTTTGTGACGTAGAAAGCCGTGCAGATTTTGACCAGCTCTACCGGAGACTGAAGGCAGGACACATTCAGAAACCCGTATCTCACTCAAAACAGTATGGATAGATTTTTCCAAGTTTGTATTTATGTGGAAGCACTAGAAACACAAAATAAAACCCCAAATCCCGGGAAAAGTGATTTCTTGTTAATATGGGCACTTTAAGTATTTGAGCTCATTTTAGCTGTGGGGGGACTGCAAACAAATAATATATTATTAATATAAAACAAACTAAGCAACAAATAGGTTAAAATGTTGTTGAAGCATGTGCAGTGTTTAATAAAGTGACCATGTGGTAGAAACAGTGGATCTACAGCATATTGGGGTCAATTTCTCCCATTATGAACAGTGTTGCTGCTCATCTTTTCCCTGCTGTGTTTTATCATATCTTCATTAGTATATTGTCACAATCATCTTTGCATCTGCAGATTTTCCCATACCCCACCAGATTAGTTGTCTCTGAGCAGAGCAGAGAGAAACTGGGGGGAAAGGGAGAAAACAGAGCAACAACTGAGCTCATGCAGAACAGAGCCCTTTAATGTGTTTTTTTTAATGGCTTGCCAAAGTCGTTCAGTAGGAATGTGTGTTCGGGCCAATACATGAATGTGTGGAGAAAGGCAGGGGACTTTTACCGCTTGAGATTTTCTTCTTTTTCTGCCTTCATCTTTCCTCCATTGTCATTCTCTTTCTATCTTGAAAATGGCTAGCAGTAATGCAAGTGGCAACTTCCGGGGCCTGAAAAGTGAAGGCAATGTGAAGGGCCTTAAACTATTCTATCAAATTTCCAGCAGGGGACGACACCATTGGCTCCAAAAAGAAGTCTGTTTCTATTGAAGTCTATCAGAAATTGACCTTACTTCTCACTTGATTTGTACATTTTCATAATGAGTTTAGGGTCTCAAACACTCTTTTTCAAGTCTTCTTCAATAAAGCATTTTGTTCATTTAATAAATTATGGTCCTATTTATTTTACAATTGACAATAAAGCAGGGAATGCTTTAGGGGCGTGGCTACATGCTGACCTGTCAATCAGGACAGAGGCTTAGCAATGCTAAGCAATGCTAGCTAGCAATGCATGGCACTGTGTTCAGTAAAATAGCCCTGAACTAGTGTTTTGGTGTTGTTCATGTTTTTGTATTAATCATTGACCCTCTCACTGGATGTTTTCACTTCATCAAAGTTAAGTGGAACATTTTTGTCCCCTCAAAACGTTTTTCTTCTGGGTTCTGCCATCCAAGCTAGCTAGCTAGCGCCAGCATTAGTTGGTAAAATTGCAGATTTTCTGTACTGCCGTACATGCAGACAAGTCCGGAGGTCCACTTTTACCCGCAAATGAATCTCCACTGAATGACTCACATCAGAAGGGTTGAAAAAGCGAGTTTCCCCCTTTAGCGTTTAGCTTAGCCAGCGCCATCCTCCCTAGCTCCGCCCTTTCGACCAAATATGGTCACATCTTCCTCCAAAATACAAAGATGGTGACGGCCAAAATGCAAATTCAAGGCTTCAAAACTGCAGTCCACAAACCAATGGGTGATGTCACCGTTGCTACAGTTTACAGTCTATGGCCTTTTTGTGCATGCGTACTTGTGTACAAGTGTGTGCGGTCCACTGGGTGTGAAATATTGGCTTTTTGTAGACTGCGTGTCGAATTCACTGATAGGATCCGGATTTGGCTCTAAAGGCAAAGTCCTGTGAAGGGGTCAGCTACTGTATGTTTGTGTGTGTGGGCCTGCCTTCTTATGTGTGTGTGTTTGTGTGTGTGTGTGTGTGTGTGTGTGTGAGTGAGAGAGAGAGAGAGAAGTGTGTGTATGAGGGAGGCAATTCAAATGACTCAGGTTAGCCACAAAGAAATTCAAGGCCCTCACTGGGAGACATAGAGGACATAGCTGGACATAAGTGTTTTGCAGGAAACCACGCTGTAGTCAACCCTTATTTCCTTGTCCATGTACACACAAATGTGCAAAAACTCAAAAACTCAAAAACAAACTCAACAAATCAAAAATCATCCACACTCCCTCCAGAAATTTCACATGCACAAAGCAGGCGCAGGGGACAAGTGGCTATTGAATATTAACCATGAAATTACAAAGGCTGCATTCTAATGGAGGTGAAGAGGTCAGAAGCTGGGATGGAAATCATAAATTAATACCCATGACATGACAAGCCGCTCGCCCTTGGCTCCCACTAAACATAGCTCTACCCTCCTCCACTCCTCCAAGTCACCAAGCCACCTAGAGAAGGAAATACTCAATTTATTATTAATTTTGGGTCAAATGAATGCCACAACATGCACAGAATGCATACAATATGCCTGATGCTTTTCTGATGTGACTATTGTATGAGGCAACACCCATGTAACCTTCATGTGTGGCTACATCAATAGGGGTTATTGTTGAAGTGTTCTCAGGAGGACCTCTATTACAATTTCAACAATTCTGCATCCTTTGCAATCCATTTCAATCTGTGCCTTTTATAGCAGCGCTTTGGCAACATAATTTGTGATCACTCTGAATGACAATTATGGTAGCTGATAATGTGTGAGAATGTGACATTGCCAGACAGAGAAAAGAACACTACATTCTACAGCAAACTTGAATATGATTCTACTTTTCTTTCAGCCAGCGGCTCTCAAACAATTCCTTTATATAAACTCATTAGTGCTCAAACTCATGAAAACACATTAATTTGTCTCAAAGTGTACATACTGATCACTTAATTGATTGATTATTTTAATGTCATGCAAATGAAAGTGCCACACATTAGACTGCGAAGGTAAAACAACACTCACACTCACAAAAAATTATTAATTAGTACACAAACTCTTCATTGTAAACCAAAACACTTTGCCGCCTCTCAAGCTCTACAAATGAATTCTGTCACAAAAGAAGTTCTCTTTCTAAAATACTGTTTAAGTCTTTTATAATCATCCAACCGGAAAAAAAATCAGCAGAGAAGGAGGACATTTTTCTGAAGTGTACAGTTCTTAAATCATCAAAGGAGCAATGAAGCATAAAATGGACTTTGTTTTCAATCTAACCTAAATCACTTTCAAAATCCTTTCTCTCGGGGACACCATCCTGTTTATGTGGCTCATGTGCCTGCAGCATGTAGAGTTCTATGAAAGTTGATTAACTTTTGGTTAATATATACTGTAATGTCCAAAGTTATAGTGGTTGCAGGTTTGCTCCATACATCACCAGATCAGCTGTATACACTGAAGACTGAAGCACCAAACACAACCTGGTTTCACATTCCAGCTCTTATTCTGGGAAAAGGTGTATTCACATAACACCTCAACACCTTCACATTTGCCAGTAATATTTAGGCTCACATGCTTATGCACAGAGACTTTTTAATAGGACGTTGGTTAGAAATTGGGCCATAACTTAATTGGCCATTCAATCTTAAAGGGAGGAGTTCTGATGCTATTCTTGCTTTTAACCACCGTCTGTTGAACAAAGTTATCACTATCACTTGGTAATTGCATACATCACATCCTGTTGCATCATGTTTCTCTAAATGTCAGAGTTAAAACAGTTCAAACATCTTAGTGTTCAGTACATTAAATAACTGTGGAAAACAAATTGAAACCTAGTATACCACGACTGGCTCTAAAGCAGAGCGAGGAGAGCTCTATCAGGCAGCTGTGTGAGTCAGTGGCACTAGTGCCAGCAAATCCTTACAAAGAAACATCTTTTCTTCCTACATAAGAGGCTATGAAGAGGGTGGTAGGCAGAAAGAAAGAAACTTTGGCATCTTCTCTAGTTGTGGAGATTAGCTGGTGTTCAGATAATATTTGCAGCTCTACTTTTCTGAAACACAACAGAGATAAAAACACTGTATATAAATATGATTTTAAGTCATTAAAAAAACGCTAAATCAGTCCACAAAAAATCCATAAAAGCATCCATAAAAAGTCCACATCAACAAATCAACTTCATTAAAGGGCATTTGACCATCTTTCATAACATGGCACACTGTGTTCATTAGATGTTGATTACATGTTCTCCTCTTTAACAGTGCACAGCAGTGTTTTACAACAAGTTGAACTGAACCAAAATCATGGCAGGCAGACAAGCTTGGATCAGCAACAAAAATATGTGTGTACCGTATTGAGTTACTGCCGCTGCAGGACTACTGAGGCAACCACAGCCTGGAATACACACACCCACACATGCACATTCATGCAAACACTCATACACACAAGAGTTGGCAGGACTGAGACATTTGTTTCTGCTTTGGTCTCACGGAAGCAGCAGCAGAGCAGTAGGCCTGAGCAGTGAAAGTGGGTGGAACACAGCCTAGGCGAAGGATAGATGACCATTTGCATGTGTGAGAGCCCTAAAAAGTATCCCAGACCATCTGATATGCGTTTTGACGTCAGTTAGTGTGAGAGACGAGATAAGAAAAAGCTTTCTTAAGCAGCTGGAGCTCTGTTGTATAGAGCTGCTTTATAAAGGAAGGTTTTTGTTAAATATCTCCTTGTATGACAAAAACACAGAAGCCCTTAACTCCCAATATGATCTTGGAGTGATGTTCTCAATACAAATGTTTATGTCCACTGCTGATACAAACCTACCCCCATATGACCATGGGGTATGCATAGCTGCAATGCAGCTGAGCGTACCAAGTTACAGTTAACATTTCTACATATACAGTGTTGGGGAGTAACATGATATATGCACCAGCGTTCTGTATTCAGATGACAATTTAAATAGTTGGTATTTAGAATACAGTTACATTGTTGAAATCAATGGATTACATGACGATACTTCTCTGTTTCACAAGTTTATTTACTATGTAAATAAATTAAGGCAACTCCATGCATTTCCCAGAAGCCCCAATATGAAAACAAAAAATGAGCTTTTTGTGTGATCACTGATAGAGGTAGAGATGGATCCAGAACCGGCACAACAGAGCCAGGGCATGAATGTGTTTCTGTCTTGGAAATTCAAACATCATTTCACATTAAAGAAAGAACAGGGAGAATTAAATATAACAGTTAATGAGCAATGCAACCTCTGCTTACTAGCAACCAACCTCCTTTCAGCGTCCAAATTACTCCACCTCCTATCTGAACCTTCTTAAAGTAAGTTATTTTTTTAATTTGCCAAGGGTAGTTGTCTATTGTAATTTTACTGGTCACCTTCCTATTTGTTGTATTGTTGTGTCAGGTAGGTACTTGCTTAGTTGACGTACAACTTTACATGCTGATTTACTGACTAGCCCTGTTTGACATGCTAGCTAACATTAGCTAAAATTAGCCCTTGGTAGCAAGACTGCGGTTAGATTTTTGTAGTAGGCTATGCAGTTTGGGACTACAAATACAAAAAATCTATCTGCTTGTTCATGTACACATTCAGCCAGTTGGAACAGAAGAACACACCAGAATAGGCATGTTTAGTAAGCAGTATTTGATGGCTGCATTCCAACACTTAAAATAAAATTCAATGTGGAAGTAATCCAAGTATTCAGAATACGTTACTCAAATTGAGTAACATATACAAATTACATTTTTGGGCATATACTCTGTATTTTGTAACGGAATACGTTTTGAAAGTATCCTTCTCAACACTGTATGTATATCAATTGGTTCAAATATTATCACTGCTGAGTTTTAGAATACCAGGCAATGACGCAATGAATGAAAGAGACTCCAGAATGCAGGTCAGGGACAGTGAATGTACATAACTGGAGAATTTGGGGTAATAACCCATTCCTACTCCACCAGCCACAACCACTCAGGCAAAATTTCCACCACACTTTACCCTTGCCTCAACTTAAAGGCCGAGTTGAAAGTTAAATGCAGAAATAAGTTAAGGATCATTAAAATCCATCCCAGGTGCTTTTTCAGCATAAAGGGAGAGAAAAGCCAACAATAAAAAGGGAGAAATTGAAAAAATGGGGAGACATAACTTCAAACTGAATACATATTGAATGCCATGTTAGCAAACACACACGCACACACCAATCAGCTCCACGACAGTGGTGGCCCTCCTCTCTCTCTCTCTTAGTGTAGAGCTCCTGTCAGTTTAACATAAATAACCTGCCTGTTAGAAAAAGTATGCTTAGAACGGTTTTGCTTCAGTTTCTTTGTTAAACATTTCCATCCAAACTGCTGTTTTAGTATTTCTGTCTTTCATGTGTTAATCATAAAAGCTGAGTGACCTTGCAAAGAGCACAGGATGTATCTCTGAGGGCAGAGCGCATAATGTGGAGGAGTTGTTGCCAGGCCTGACCAGAGATAAGAAGAAAAGCTACTGATTGCATGAACCGAAGAACTAACTTGACTCCCAACTCATTTAAAAAGACACTGTTTTGAACAATCCTCAGTCATTTTCTGTACTTATGCTGAAGTGCTGTAAACTGACTCTACTTGCCGAAAGTAAACAAACTTTTAAGAGTGATTTTGTCCATTCTTTGATGAATAATTATCCTAACACTGCCACTTCTTATAATTTCAACAGTTTGATAAAACTTCACCAGGACAGACAACACAGAGTTGTATAAACTCCACAGCGAATGCAGCCACGAACACACCTCAAGCAACGTTTCACCACGTAGTGCACGCACACACACAACGCTACATTTTATACAACACAACTTTATTGACAAAACGTAAAAACTGTCAAAATGTTCAGTGTGAAACAATGGACCCTACTCGCACTAAACGGGTACCATCAGAGGACCAGGGACGTCGACCGGCAGCTGATTGGATGAACGCGACACATGGGTTCTGGCTTCTACCGGATTTCAAAACCAAGCATCATGGTGACTTGTTCAAAGTTTTTAACATAAGTGTTCCTCTTGGTACAATACTAATCATTGAAAGTGGGCACTACGGCAGTAAGTGGTCAGTGCACATTAGCAGTGTACTGATGGAAGTATGTGTATGAGACACAGCCAATTAGCTTCTTTTTGTATTCTTCTCACCCCACCTGGAAGAACATCATTCTGTGCATAGTAACTAACTAACTAACATAACTGCATAGTCCTCCACAATCTTCTCCAGGTTCAATGTGTCAGCTGTCCTAAAGTATAATATAACCAGATCATTTAACCAATCCACTCTGCCTCTCTGTTACTGCAGTCGTATCAGGGGTTATTGTCACAAACAGCAGAAAGGCTTCACACACCTCACTGAAGGTAAACGCTCCTCAGTGAACACAGAAGTCACCTGGGGAATCTAATTAGCGATTTAGCATTAGCATGTTAGCTACAACCAGAATGCACCTGTTGGTCACAGGACATGGGTGTGTTTTATTTGGGGCACTTGGTGTGCTGGCCGGGTGGTGTATTACATCATTGATCAATTAAGGCTCTCACCTTTTTTTTGTCGGTCTATATACCTCAGTTCCCATATTATTTGTATAAAGTTGCCTTGCCTTGCTTATTTATCTGTAGGCATTGATTTTTTGTGAAACTGTTTTTGTATAATAAATGTTTCACTGCCTCACATTTATGATTTTCTTTCCTCTAATTGCAATGTTGAGTTGTAGTTACTGTACCAACCCTCATAATAATAAGTAATAGAGGCTCATGACTACTCCATCTGACATGGAGATGAATAGAATAGGATATGTATAATTATCATGGACAAAGTGAAAAGATAAAAGGAATGGCTGGTGATAGAAATGTACCAACAGGAAGATATTAAAAGCTGAGGTGATAAATATACAGAAATGAGGCACCCCACTGATTTAAGGGCACGATTATGCAACTTCTGGTCCTCCACCAAACCCCTCTGGCTGCTCATAACCACAGCAACGTGGCTCGGAGGGGCACTGGTAAGGGGGGGAGGGACTTCCCCCCCTAACACGTCCATATCCTCCCATCCCTGATCCCAGACCCCCACATCAGCACATATCTCAGCTCTCTCCTATCCTGCCTAAGCCACCAAATGCGCCTTTAACTCATCAAACAAGTTTCACCATTACAATTAATTCCCATTTTCAGCATCAAGTCACCTATGTTTACATCCCACACCTTCGGTAAGTCTCATACTCTTTACTTTCGTACTTGAAAATCCTGGTTCCATACAAAAAATGTGAATCTAAACAGAAATTATTTACTTGTTATTACTTTTGGTGGAAACATGAGCTCAGAAAATGAGCACTGAGTCAATGGGGAGTCAACGGGCAGTTTTGCTTTGCTCTGAGAAATGTTGACTTGTGGCTAAGTTGTGTGTGTGTGTGTGTGTGTGTGCATGTTTGTGAATGTGTGAGAGAGTAAGCTAGCTAAATGTCAGCAGTTGGCAGGCCACACAAAAACAGGCTCCTGTTTTTGAGTCAAGCTGACTCATGCCACCTTAAGCAAATAGGGAGCACAGACCAGACCCTTGTCCTTACGCACAAGCACGTGCGTGTGCATGCGCGCACACACACACACACACACACACACACACACACACACACACACACACACACACACACACACAGAGAATGCAAAGGTAATAAGTCAACATCTCATAGGTCTAAACAGCCTCTTCTGGTTCGGCTGCGTCTCCCTTTGGCTTTGATACACAGTTTTGTCTACTTCACCAATGACCTACTGCAGATCTGGAGCCCTGTGCTGCCAAATGAAAAACCTAATGTCAACACATTTATTGGGTCATCCGGAGAAAAAATTAATGTGAAAGTGCCAATAAAGGTGAAATCCACCAACAAAACTCCATTGTTTCCCACAGCCAGTAAAAGCAAAGAGGAGGGAGTGACACATAGAGGATTAAAAAACAGAGAGATTCAATGTGAGAGAAGCATGAAGTGAAGAGAAAGAGAGCTTTAAGAGAAAATTAAATCAAGAGTTAGGGTTTTTGAGGGTAGGTGAAATCCAGAAGCTCACATTTAGTCTGGATAAGGAGGGTGGTGGCCCTCTGGGAGCGCACAGGAAGTGACGCCTTGTCCACATAAACACTTATTTCCTGTCCTGCATGAGGCAGGGCACCTTGGACCATTGTCTGAGTGTCTATGTGTGACTTTAAAGAAAAAAGGAAACATAAAAAGCATGGTGGGTGGGTGTGATGGCAGAAATTCAAAAAACATCTGCTGGTCCAGTTGACCTTAACTCAAGCAACCACACCACAGCAAGTGTGAAGGGAGGTGGTAGGGGGGGTCAGGAGACGGGCAGCAGCGTAGGTTGGGGTAATAGCCCACAGACTGTTTGGGTCATAACGCTCTCATTACCATGACAACCTCAGAGCCCATTTAGTTTTAGCGCCTGTTACTCTTGTGTAGTTGCCCACCTGCTGTCACATGTTCACTTCGATGAAAAGTAGGCTTTCAAACAGTCAAACTGCAGCACATCACAGTGCTCCATCAAATGCACCACAACCACTGTTTTCTAAGGCAAGATCACAAACCTCCATATATGTTTTCATTCCATTCCTAAACTTGAAATCTCACTCTTGTTGTAATTTACCTCTGCACTTTACTACATGTAGTTTATCGAATGGCTTCCTTAACTAACAGTTCCCTAGTTCATCTAAATCACAATTAATGGTGTCTCATGAAGCTAGCTTGGTTGGATGTCAGTCTGTAGGTCCACCACCAAGATCCAAACGGAAATATCTTAACTACTGGATGGATTGCTATGATATTTGGTACAGACACTCGTGGTACCCCAAAGGATGAATCCCCAACATTTTCTTTAGCGCATGCAACAAAGACATCCATGGTTCCTAGATGACGTATCCTAATGACATTGGTGATCCACTTTATCCTGCAGCACCACCATGAGGTACACATTTGTGGTTTTGAGGGAAACGTTTCAACAATTATTGTATGGTTTGACATGGCATTTGGTAGACACATTCATGTTCCGCCAGGATAAACTGTAATCACTTTGGTGATCCCTTAACTTTTAATCTAGCACCATCATCAGGTCAATGTGTTGTTTAGTTATAACACAAAACTAATGGAATTCCCATCAGACTCAGCTGTACTTTTGCTTTTAGTGCTAATTAGCAAATCTTAGTATGCTCAAACTCCATTGTCTTGTAAGGTAAAACACACAGCGACACTGGGACAAAAAGCTGAAACAGAATCAACTTTTGGAGAAACGCAACCCAACATTGCGTTGTGGTGGTTAATCAAATAACCGGCAATCAGACAAAACACAATGGATTGTGACATGTTTCACCAGTAAAAAAAACACCACAATGATAGACCTTGCATTCTAGTTAGTTATTGAAAGTAAACATGTTTTTTAAATCTGTTGACGCAGACAGACAATTAATTGTAGGAAACGGCATACTAGCAGCATGGCTAAATGGTAGCACCATGGGTTACACAATGGAGACACCAATGGGCCATTTAAGTGATATTCCCACACTGCCGCAAAACCCTGCACTAATCGCTGCAATGCCTGATTTGGTGTTAATGCAGCCTGAGGCTGAAACTATCTGCATGATTAGAAATTGCAAGGTGTAAGGGAGACAATATGCTTTTTCTAAAATATGGTAAAATGTAAGTAAAATGGCTATCCACATAAATGTGCTTTGACATAGAGTCTTAAGTCTTAAGGTGTGCACTTCCCTACATAAGCCAAAGTGGCTCTGCTTCAAAACTGCTGTGATTAAATGTATCTCAGTAACTCTTGCGAATGAGATGGGGAATGAACGACTTGATGTGTCGTGAGCCTAACTCCATTATCAACCTAACAGAGGCTAGAAAGCCACCAGCAGGGTGCAGCTATCTTGGTGTCCTATCTGTTTCTGTGGCAGGTGGGAATGATGCTTTTCTTAGTTGCCGGCCTTGCTCTGGTTTTCCTCGGACTGGGTCGTTAGATAGGATGGTGTCAGAAGAGATAGGGGCAGGAGGCAGCTCTGCAGACAGCTGGTAATGATGTCCTCTCACATACTGCACCCTGTGGATAATGGCTGTGGCGAGGCCCAGTTCATGGAGCAAGATGAAGCAGAATAGTCAGCGTAACAGAGTCCAGGGTGCAATCGTATGAACGGCCTTGTCTACTCATCTTGCTCTGATTCTAGGCTAGCCAGTGTAGCGTGCAGCTCATTTCACACTGTGATTCTCTTTCTCTTATCTAGATCTGCTAGCTGCCAGATTGAGTTTAGAGGAACAAAATTAAGTAGCCTATTTTTTCCAGATGTGTTGAAAAGTAACAGGATTGGATTTTTAGTGGAAGGAATTCAGCTTGGCCTCAAATCCAGCAAGAACAATAGCATTCATGATTTTGCCAGAATACATGCATTACTTTTATCATTCTGACAGAGCCTAATTTCCAACTCCAAAGAAAACATTTTCATTTTGTGATATTCTCTTTCAGGAGCAAGCAGAGCTTTGTAGGTTTCATTGCTGATAAAAAAAAAATCAAAAACAATTTAAAAACTAGACTGCGCTATGGCTGATGATGGCTCCACACCTGTCAGTGTTCTCCTTATGAATTTCCTGTGTGCCCTCTCTATGTGACAGTGAGGAGCCGAGCTGCGGTGTCAGCTGCTTCATGGATGAGGACATCATGAAGGCCCGAGAGCCGGATAGCTCAATTACACAGCACTGCTACTCCTGTAATACTAACGACAGATTGACTGGTCGGATGGAGATATTTAAAGGTGTACAGACACACACTCCTTGCCCAATGCATCAAGTCCTCAGTTCAACCTGACTGATTTTGTGTCATTTTGTGTGTGTGTGTGTGTGTGTGTTCCTCTGTCAGGCCCTGCAGTGGACAGTGTTGACTTGCTAGGGAAAGGAGAGGAGGAGAAGGGGAGTGGAAAAGCCAATTAAAGGAAAGATCACTTGTGTGTCTGCTGGAGTGTCTCTGAGAGCCTCTCACAGTTAACCTTTCCAGCTGGAGAGTGAGGAAACGAGAGAGGAACGAGGGAGAGGATGGAGAGTAAAAACTGGCCAGGGAGATCAGGCGTTTCCACTTTAATGGTCCCTCAGTGTTAGAGTGAAGCTGGTTAATTTGCCTTTCCTTCTTTGGGTGCTGCAGGGTTTAGCTTCTGTCAGGCCAGCGTTCTGCAAGAAACTTATGCAGAAATAATAGAGGCTGTCTGGATGGGAGATATTGTGTGTGTGTGTGTGTGTGTGTGTTTGTGCTTATCAAGGTTTATTTTTGCTTTCCATAGTAATAACACTTCCACTAAAGATCACACAATGCTGACCTTAAAAATAAACGACATCAACTCTGCATGGGCTGCTGTAGCCTTTGTGAGTGTGTGAGGAAGCACAAGTGCAAGTGTGTGGTGGGTGAGTTTTAGCTATATACATTTGTGATTGTGAATCCAAGAGTGTGTGCCATACATCACAGCAGCTGAAGACAACACACATTGAGGGCTAAATTAATGGATATGTGTGTTGGGGGCAGGGATGCTACTGACAGTGTGTGGCAGCATAAATTGGGGTTAGATTAATGCGATGCAGATCTGCCTCTGTGCTTTGACCCTCATCAGGGCAGAGATGAGCTGTGTGTCTCAATTAACCTCGGCAGCACACGGAAAGAATGTATACAAACACACACAGACACACACACACACACACACACACCACTGCTGATACACAACATACACAGATGTGATCAAGCTAGTGCACAGTCCTCTCAAACAAAGAGCCCTAACAAACACTGTATAGGTTAAGAAACAGCTACAACTTCAACCTTGTATGTGTTTGGGTTTGGATTGTATCATGGAAAGTAGGACCAGTAGCATGATTCTCTCCTCTCCTGTATTGTTTGTATTTGTTTAGTTTGCTTTTTGTCTATGTTTGTGGGTTATTCTGTGATATGAAAATGGTCCAATAAAGGGACTTTTAAAACCTCTCATCTCCTCTCCTCTCCTCTTCTGTTTGTGTGAGCGTGAGTGGTGGTGGCGGAGGTGCAAGTGGCGCGGAGTTTTCGACCTGTTTCTGTCCCAGTTTTTCGGATTTCCGACTGTATCTTTGACCTGTGGTTTTGTGCATGATCAGGTAAGTTTCTTAAGCTTTTCTTGTAGAGTGTCTGCTTAGGAATCGGGTTTCTTTTTTTCAGGAGTAATGGCGTCCTCCGGGGCGCCGCCTCCGACTCTCCGGCAGGGCGTGAGGTTGGTCCCCCCAGAGGGTGATGTTACGGTGGAGGAGGTTCTGTTGGCGGTCAGTGAGCAGGTCGGCTATGACGAGCTATCTTTTGCATCCAGAATGAACAAAGCAGTAGTGGTGTTTATGAAGGATGAGCAGCTTGTTCATCAGCTGATTGAGAGCGGCGTGTATATCAGAGACAGTTTAGTGCAGGTCTCCCCGTTATCGGTTCCCTCAATGCGGCAAGGCACAAGTTTGGGTTTTTTGTCAGCAGTAAACCTCCCATTCCACTGCTAGGATCAATGCGGCAGTGTTGGAACTTGAGGCCAACATTAGACATATAGAGGAGGTCTTACAAAGGGACTCTGACCCTTCTTTAGGGCAGTTGTTACAGAAGAGTAAGCTGGATTTGAGCTCTTTTCTAAATGAGAGGGTGAAGGGGGCTCTGGTTAGGTGTCGTTTCCTCCAGTTGAGAGACATGGATGCCCCGAGCGCCTTCTTCTTCGATCTGGAGAGATCGGTGGCACAGAACAAGCAGATGGCATGCCTTCAGCTTCCAGGAGGCAGAGTAACCACCTGTCCTGGAGAGATGAGAAACCATGCAATGGAGTTCTATGCTGACCTCTTTGGGGCCCAACAGTGCAGCATGCAAGGTTGCGAGGAGCTCCTGGAGGGTCTTCCTCAGCTCAGTCTTGACGAGAAGGCTGCTCTGGATTGTGAGCTGACTCTAGAGGCGCTGACAGCTGCAGTCCACCAGAAGGCACCGGGGATTGACGATCTCTCCACAGATTTTTATCAACGGTTCTGGAGTACGATTGGACCTGACCTTCATGACGTTTTTATGGAGGGGATTAGAACAGGGTTTCTTTCTGTTTCCTGTCTGCGAGCAGTGTTGTCTCTGCTGCCCAAAAAAGGCGATCTGACTTTGCTTAAGAACTGGCGCCCAGTTCCCCTCCTCTGCACGGATTATAAAGTACTTTCCAGGGCATTGTCTAACAGACTGAAGGTTGTCCTGGAACTTATCATACACTCTGACCAATCTTATTGTGTTCCAGATCAGTCAATCATGGACAATATTTTCTGTGTTCGGGACATTCTTGATGTGTGTAAATTGTATGATTTTGATGTCGGTATTGTCTCTTTAGACCAGGAAAAAGCATTTGATAAGGTGGATCACTCCTATTTGTTTTCTGCACTGAGAGCTTTTGGTTTTGGTGATGGGTTTCTGTCTTGGGTTGGTTTATTGTATAATGGTGCACAGTGTTTGTTGAAGACGGGGGGCAGGGCTGAGTCGGCCCATTCCTGTGCAGAGAGGGATATGACAGGGTTGCCCTATATCGGGACAGCTGTATACTTTGGCAATCGAGCCTCTCTTGTGCAGGATGAGGGCTCGACTCACTTTTTCTGCCGGGGTCTTCAGGTATTGTGCGTCCTCTTACTGTTTCGGCTTATGCCGATGATGTCAATGTTTTAGTTCGCAGTCAGGAGGATGTTCAGAGTTTGCAGGATGACCTCTCACTTTATGAGAGGGCCACATCTGCACGGGTGAACTGGGCTAAGAGTGAGGCATTGCTGGTGGGTCGGTGGAGAGATACAGCGGTGCCCAGTCTGCCAGGGGGACTTGAGTGGGGGAAAGAAGGGTTAAAAGAGGTTTTTTTTGGGGTATGGAGGGGTTTGTGCAGAAGAACTGGGAGGGAGTGAGGGAGAAGGTGTGCGCTCATTTGTCTAAATGGCAGTGGTTGCTTCCTCAGCTACCCTATAGAGGAATAGTTTTGGTTGCCAATAACTTGGTTGCATCGACCCTTTGGCATTAGCTTGTTGCTCTTGTACCACATGATGGAGGACATTCAGAGAGCCATGGTAGATTACTTCTGGTCGGGGAAGCACTGGGTTCGGGCAGCGGTTCTGTACCTACCTGTTGCTGAAGGGGGCCAGGGGCTGGTGGATATTCAGTAGAAACTTGCCTCCTTTCGTATCCAGACTGCCCAGAAACTTTTGTATAACTGTGGACCCAGCTGGCTTGATACGGCCCGATTGCTGCTGGGGAGAGCTGGGCGGATGGGTTATGACAGACAGCTCTTTCTTTTGAGGACTGAGGATATTGACCTTACTGGGCTGACGTCGTTCTACAGTTCTGTCCTGCAGGTGTGGCAGGTGATGACGTGTTTGCGGGCAGCAGGAGAAACTCCTGGGATGTGGCTCTTTGAAGAACCGTTGTTTTTTTAATGATTTCGTAAGTACTAAGGTGTTACAGTCTGGCAGTCTGAGGGCCAGTCTCAGGGAGGCTGGGTGCACTAAACTGGGTTACCTGATGACGGTGACTGCCGTTTCTGGTGAAGCCCTGAGGAGGAGTAGCAACATTACCTCCATCAGACTCAGCCTCAGTGGACACTGGTACAGACTCGGTCTCTCTGTGAGCAGTGGAGTGAGGGGTGGGAATACAGTTTCCCCTCTCTGTCCATTACCCCATCTGTGGGGGAGTGACAGGAGGAAGTGGGCCTTCTGCTGTCTTTCTCGACCCCTCGCCTGGGTAAGTTTCAGGATGCGGAGAAGAAAGAACTGTATCATACCTGCGTAAAGGTGCTGAACCTGCGGGCTCTGGCTGGGCTAAGGGAGTCGAGGTGGACTGAGTTGTTTGGTCCAGACGGTTCCCCGAAAGACAGTTGGCGTGCCCTGTACAAGCTGCCCGTTGAAAAGCGAGCGGCATACCTCCAATGGAGAATTGTGTATGGGGCCATAGCTACAAACCACTACAGGGCGCACATCGATCCCGAGCTGGGGGAGGGGTGTACTTTTTGTTTTGCAGTAGAGACTCTGGCGCATCTGTTTGTTGGTTGTCCTCGACTGACTTTGGAGTTGTTTATTTTTGGACCACATTGCACGAAGACTAAGAAGGCTGTTCACGTCCTGTTGAATTTTTGTTTGCTACGGCAAAACTGGCCATCTGGCTGTCCCGTAGGAATAAGGGGCAGGGGGTGGGCAGTGTGGAACCAGCACCGATGCTGAAGGGGCTGGTCAGGGCCCAGCTAAGGGTTGAGCACTCTTTTTTACCTGCTGATGGACAATTTGGTGGGTTTTAGTGGGCTGTAAAGGGTGTGTTGTGCTCCGTGGGGGAGGGGGGGGGGGGGAGTTGGTGCTCAGGTTTTGATTGGTATGCAATGGATTTTTTGTATTGTTTGTGTTTGTTTAGTTTGTTTTTTTGTCTACGTTTGTGGATTATTCTGTGATTTGAAAATGGTCCAATAAAGGGACTTTTAAAACCAAAACCTCTCCTCTCCTCTCCTCTATAATTGTATGCATGTTACGGAGATTCCTGCAGTGCTGCCAGAATGATTGCAATTAAGGGAATCCCTCCTTCTTCCCTCCTCCTCAACACACACACACACACATACACATACAAACACACACAAACACATACACACAAACCCCTCCAGTCCTCCCGCTACCATTGTGAAGACCATTGCTACTGCTGTGATGTAGCACACCACCCAGTCTGAAGTGTTCTAAATCAGGCTAGAGAGTCACAAATCCAGATAGGTTACAAGGAAAGACGTGTCCATATAGATTATAATAAGCAGCAGAGTCAGTTTGAATTTTATTGTTGCCCAATCACAATAGGTGATGAGACTGAGCTGTTGCTTTTATTATCTCAAAGCACAACCATGCACACTATACCTGCATGCATTATCAGCAATCAAATGTGGACAGCTGGTTTGCAACTGTTGAGAAGTGAAATCAAGGAGTGTGTCTTACGAGGTCAGAAGAAAAGACATTGCTCCTCCCAATGGTGAAAGACAGCATTGCATGAGTGTGAGGCAAGTAAAGCTAACTGAACAGAAATGTACAGAAAATGAATGTAGGGTGACATAAGGAGCCCGTTAACAAACATAACCCTTTTATTCTAGCAGACACGCATGTAGGACAATATTGGTAAACAGAATGAAATCAAAAGAAAACGCTCAACATGAAATTAGGGATTTCTTTGGTTTTTCATTGGTGGGTCATTCTCCTAAAATCGCAGATGTCATGTCTGCATTTACACTTTCAATGAACACATTGCTGACAATAGAATAGCAGATAAAAAAAGATGTAGAATGTGACACCAAAGATGGTAGAGAGAGTGTGTGTTGCTATTCGTCTCTGTGTTTCTGTGTGGCATGCCCACAGACTGGCCCAGATGTTGGCTAATTAACACCAGTGTTAAAGACGCTCTTCATCTTGGTGATTAAATAATCAAATAATTCATTAAGCAGGGGCTTGCACTGCCTCTCATGATTTCTGGCAAGCTTGTCACGTTGGGAAGAAGAGGGGAGAGGAGGTGCAAGAGAGGGGGAAGCAGACTGCTGAGAGATAAGGAAGAGCCATAATGACAAGAGGGGAACTCAGCATGCCTGACAAAAAGGTGTATTTTACTGTAAGCTCAGAATGGCATTGGTTATAGATACAAATGCATTTAGCAATTTTAAATCAAACAGTGTGTGGTGGCAGATGGGAGAACTGCTATTTCCCATTGTGCTAAAGCTAAAAAGCCTTCTTCAAACAGCTTAGACTGCAGTGATGGTGCCAGGGAGCTCCTGCACTAACAAATGGTCATAACTTCAAAACTCCAAACGCACACATGGGCCACTGTATTTATATGTTTCATTATCTTCCAATGCAAATGAAATTAAACAAAAGCCAAGTGAGATGGAGGTAAAACTTCTTTGTGTGCGTGTGTGTGTGTGTGTGTGTGTGTGTGTGTGTGTGTGTGTGTGTGTGTGTGTGCACATATGTGTGTGTGTGTCTGTTAGAGACACAGACAGAGAAAGAGAAAGATCATCTCTCATTACGCGGAGAGAACATTGCCCCACGTTAACAGAGTCAGACCAGACAGATAGATGGAGCAGAGATATGAGCTGATGGGGGCCAGCAGGGAGGAGAGACACAGAAGGATGAAGAGAGTGACAAAGATGTTTCATCACACTTATTTCCACTGGAGTAAGGTGGTAGCATCAGCTGGGCAGGACAGGGGGGTTGGTGGTGGTAGGGTGGAGGGGGTAGCATGCACCACCTTCAAACAAAGCCCTCGCACACACGCACACACACACACACACACACACACACACACACACACACACACACACACACACACACACACATCCTGGCTTCTGCAGCCCTCATTTTAAACACTCCTTTAGCCATAATCATTTTCATATAATTCACTTTCATACAATTCCTTCTCCTAATCATTATCAGGCCCACTAACGTCTTAATGACTTCATAAATTTAAGCTATAAAAAGTAATGGAGAAAGACAAATGAGATAATTAGGAATAAATCTTAGTGGAAAGCCATTTATCAAAACATGGAGAGGCCCTGAATATTCCCCACCATTAGGCTCTGCTGTAATTAACACGGGCTCTCAGTTATGAAGGAAACCTGGTAGCAGAGATATTAAGATCCAAAAGCCTCACTGTTATTAAATTGACCGATGAATCTGCGACGTATAATATGATGTGGATTATTAGGATCCTTTTTAATTAAAAAGAGCGTTACGTTTTTTTTTATATATATTTAAATTTTTAACGCTTTAATGGTGGCTTGAACTCATCTCTCTGTGGTTATGGGGCAATGAGACGGAGAGAAAGAGTAAAAGAGAGAAAGAGAATGAAACAGAGGGAGAAAGAAAGTGAGTGAGTGTGTGGCAGAGAGAGAGCAGCAGCGCAGAGAAAAGCAATCTCTCACACTCGTACTTTCATACTCTCCTTTGGTGGAGAGTATGTAAGTACATGAGAGAAAATGGTGTTCTAATTTAACAAACTCCTAACTAATGCACATATGGACTAATGCATGTACAGACAAGACACTATTATTTCTTATTATCTTTAAAAGTGTAAAATGTAATGGTTTGCTTTGATTAGTCAGAGTAGGAATCAAATTCAGTGTTTTAAAAAAAATTAAAAACTATATTTATACACTCTTTGCTCTCTTGTTCTCTTTCTCTCTCACACACACACACACACACACACACACACAGTATCTTCTCCTTTGTCCTCTAAGAATATTCAGCCTTCCAATACTTTCTAAAGGATGTCATCAAAAAAGTCGGGGATTTTCCTTTCTTCCCTTGACCTTCAATCTGGTTCTGGTTCTTAAACAATGGGCCCCGTTTAATTTTATCACATCTCCATTGATTTTTATTTCCGTCCATACAAAACGTACTTACTCTTCCTGCGACTTATTTTATAATGATAATATGAATGTATTGTATTTGACAGGATAGCCATGCATATTCAAAATCATTTGTCCACATCAACAGTTATATAAATTGTCTCCTAATATCACAGATTTTTTTTTTTGGATGAAAACATTTTCAACAATGGTATAAGGCCTTGAAACATTACATTCAGATAAAATGACTGGATGTATTACTTTTATAACATCAATGGAAAGGGAATGCACGTTCTTATACAATGCTCTGTCTTGTGGTCACCCTGGACTCAGAAACAGATGGTCCCACTGGGAAAAGAAGAAGAAGAAGAAGCCCATGTAAGTAAGTGTGGGCTTTAACATACAGAATGTGTAACATGCTTTTGAGGGGAAGGTACTCTGCTGTCTTATGCAAATTATCTTCATATAAATGACATGCCAACCTCCAATCACTGACCAATTAATGACCTTTGGGGGCATCTTGTGACACATCAACGGCACTAATTTATAGTTGACAGGTCCCCTGGTGCGTGCCAGCAAAGTGTGTGTGTGTGTGTGTGTGTGTGTGAAGTGCCCTTCTGCACCAGTTGAGCTCATTACCATGGAAACCCAGTTTGCAGATGTGTGGGTTTGTGTCACCACAGAGAGTATCCTCATCACAGCATACAGCGTGTGTGTTTTTAATTCCATTTGTATAGTACACCATGTGTGTGTTTGCATGTTCGATGTGTGTCTGTGTTTGTCCATCTCAGTCCAGATGTGGTCATGCGGATCTCTGCTACTGTCAACGCTTTATCAACTCATCAGCTTCGGCTATGTCCCATCAATCATTTTAATTAGTACATCTCTCCTTCTGTCTCTTCTCTGTGTGTGTGTGTGTGTGTGTGTGTATGTACCATGTTTAACTACATTTGTGGGGACTAAAATTTGGAAATACAGTATACTTATGGGGTCCTGACAGCTTTGTGGGGACAAAATGCTGGTCCCCTTAACGTTAAAGGGCTGTTTGAGGGTTAAGACTTGGTTTTAGGATCAGGGTTAGAATTAGGGTTATGGTTAGGGTTAGGGTTAGGCATTTAGGTTTGATGGTTAAGGTTAGGGTAAGGGGCTAGGGAATGCATTATGTCAATGACTTGTCCCCATAAAGATAGTGAGACAAGACTGTGTGTGTGTGTGTGTGTGTGTGTGTGTGTGTGTGTGTGTGTGTGTGTGTGTGTGTGTGTGTGTGTGTGTGTGTGTGTGTGTGTGTGTTTCATTCATTCCCTAACTGCCTTATCAGACTTCTGCACCAGCAGCTCTCATTAGAACATTAATTGAAAAAGTGTAATTAATCCTGAGAGGTGGTTGGACTGGACTCTGGCCATAGAGAGAAAGTGAGAGAGGGGTGGACAGAGAGCTGCTTGGTTAATATGACCCAACACTGCCCCCTGTTGTTGCTTCACAGTGTCTCTGCATCTCCTTGCAGTCTGAACAATGCTGCTTCTCTTCTTTATCTATCACCTACTACACCTACTATTTGTCTGAAATGTCAGATTGACATTTTTTTTCATTTTTTTTTTTCATTTAAATAATTAAATCACACTGCAGGAAATATTTTATTGCAAGGATTACAAAAACAGTATTTAGTTCTTCAGTTGCACTTTTACATAAAAAAAAAACATCCTTTAGCCATAAGGATGATGTGCAGCCTGTTCTTAACCCTATGTGCATATACCTAAAATGCTACGTGTATCTTTTTACTACATTTCTATTCTGTGTGTACGACATCAAAGTGAATGTATACATTGCTGTGCGATGAACAATAAAGTTTTTTTTTCAGATTTCTGATGTTGGCAGTAGAGCGAGAAAAATCAAATCTGCATTGCCAGAGCTCATTTATGTTGTGTAATGGGCTATACTCTTCAAATGATATGGTAGATTGAAATTAATTTACCATTTAACAAAAGTTAACAAAAACGATCAATTGCTAATAATTCGATTTTTGGAAGAAAAAAGACCAATACAAATTCCTTATTAAAGTTTTTAAGCACTGAGGAGAGAGTTTATAACAAGACATTCTGATTTGTGACCAGGTGCATTTAATAGTCAGTTATTTTGTATTGTTCATAGTGAGATACCCACAGACACACAGGTGCTCACTAAGACTATACAGTAAAATGAGGATGAGGAAACGGAATAAAATCGAAATAAATGAAGAGAGGCGTCTTGTTCTGTCATGCCTCTTGTGGAGAGGAAAAGGGTGGCGAGCCGAATGAGAAGGATAAGAAAGAGGAGCGGAAGGCCTGCTCTATTATTCTAATACTTGGTTGTGTCTGGGTGACCTTTGGAGGGATGATTGTTTCTCATTTAGGAGTGTGAGGTGTGATCTTCCCACCCGTTTGATCCCACTCACCTGACCTTTGTAAATTGGCTGTTAAGCATATCGCAACTTGACCCTCATGCCTCACACATGGCCTGTCAATACACGCAGCCTCACCCTAATGAGTGTTTAGTCACTTATATACACACGCACACACACACACACACACACACACACACACACACACAAAGAAAAATGCCATAGGATTTTGTATATAAAGTATGTCATATGTTTCTTGTCATTCAAACCGTGTGCACAGATTTTTGGTTACAGAATCATTTATATACATGTGCCATCAAAAGAAAAAAAAACATAATATATTTTCCATTGTGCCGATCACCTTTTCTTGGCTTGGTTAATAAGTGGCAGCGCTGAATGGCAGTGAGGTGATTTTTCCATCAGACTGATGAGAGGAGAATTAAAGCCCACAGCTTGGGGTCTGCAGCACCATTACAACAGGAAGGTCTGAATTCATTTGGCCTGGCCACGATTCTAATTAACAACTCAATCCTGCACAGCAACAGAGAGAGAGTGAGAGAGTGAGACAGACAGACAGACAGACAGAAGAGAGTGGGGAGGGGGAAGGGAGCAGGGAGCAGGGAGCAGGGATCTTATGCATTGTGTGGAAGCATCTCTCAGTCATGGCAAAATGTCAGAAAGATTGGTTCATCTTTAATCACACACCATACACTTTAATTTTGCAACCTCTAGCCTTTTCAGATACCCCATATCTGCATCTCAGTTTATCCAAACATCTTCTACTTTTACAGACCTCTGTGTCTCTCCCTTCAATCCTCTGCTCAAACTTATCCTGCACCATGTTGTCTGCTGCACATTGCACAGTGCGTCCCGTGGTTCTCTAAAGCTGCGGGCTTATAGGGGACATTTCCCTGGATTAAAAGGATGATTTCATTAGCCTCCACGGGTGTCAGGTTTCAATCTGGGGATTAAATCCTGCAGATTAGAGGCCAAGGCTATTCTCCAGCATCTCATTAATATCTAATAGCACGGGAAATGTAATTTGGAAAGCCTGTCTTTCTGATTACTAAGCAAATGTATGCTTTGCTCTTTAAGACCATAAATTGTGCTTTGAACACTGTCTCTGTCCAGGGTTTAGCCCTCATCCCCAGGCAGGGTCACACAGACAGTCTCCCTCACAGCCAGACACATGAAGCACATCTTAGGAAGGTCAAACTATTTGCAGCAACTTTTATCTTGCTGCAAGCAATGTTGATCAATAGTCTCTAAATTACCAACTAAATTCCGTAATCACAAAGCGTTACTGAAGCCATACTATGCTACAGCACATCTCAGTCTGTCCTAGTCTCGAGGGGGATGCCTTCTTCTTCCTTTCTCGCAGAACATTAGAGCGCTGTCCCATCAGCCTTTGCTGGCCCGGGCCAGTCCCCACAGAGGCCTGCTCTGAGTGCTGTGTGCCTCCTGTCAGTCAGAATGCCCCTCAGCAGCTTCCCTCACTGATGAAGTATGGACAATGGAGAACAAGGTGGGCGCAAGGGGAGCTTGCTGACTTAATGAGCCAATTTCTCAGATAATAAGATTGGTGGATATGCTAATATTTCTACCTTAAGGAGATAATTATGATGTAGAAGATAGAATATTTTATCTTAAAGCGACAGTGCACTGGTCCCAAACCTATCTCTGTTTTTTTTTTCTCAAGGAGGATATGGGGAGGAGAGAAGTGGAGAGGTGGTGGTGATGGAGGGTGGGGAGTGGGGGTGATATTCAGCTTTCTGTGTTTGAGCAGTGGGACAGTAAAAAAACAATGCCAATAGAGCCTTGATGCTTTTAGTGCGTCATGTGTTTTTGGGCTGAGCCTTTGATCATGCTGAGCATTTGACACAAGAAGAAGAGGCAGGGGACTTTCAGCCTTCATAAATATTTATCTCATTACTGCGGGCTAAAAATCACAGAAGAAAGGATAAGGATTTATCAATTGATCTTTATTGTTAATTGACCCAAAAGTATACTCTTAAAAATGGAACAACAAAAACATTGTTCATCGCCTTATTCTCTCGCTGCCCCCTCCTCCCCTCCCTCTTGTGTCTTAGTTTCTGATACAAACTTAGTCAACTTTTTTTCTGTCCTCAGGCTCTTGTAACAACTTGCTAATTTTGTTTTTGTGTTTAACTTTCTTATCGACACCAATTCCCCCCAACTCAATTCCCCAAATGGAACATGCTCCGCCACCTTGATGTGTATAACTAGAGGTTAAATGATAAAATGTGTTATTGAAATGTAGGCCTGCTGATTATGGCTGTAGTTTGTGGCCCATTCAAAATTGCCAGGGGCAGACAAGAGGGAGCGATTGGGACCTTGTGGGTTAACAGTTAAATAAAGGGGGAGGGAGAGAGAGTGCTGCTAGTCTAACTCTCTTTCCCTCTCCCTGCTCTTTCACTCATTCCCTCTTGCTCTGCCCTGTGTTTCACCATTTTAATTAGGCCATAACAAGCTCAATCATGTAATTAAGAGCTCAGCTGGACCAGAAAACAAGTTAGCCATTAGCCCCGACCAGCCCAGATTACCCTCAGCAGCTGCTAAGCTGAAGTAGATATAACTCACAGATGCCCACATATGGAAGTGTCACAAATTGGATAAATCACTCCTGTTCTACTTCTTCTGAAAACTTTAACTGTTTGAAACATTTAAGACACCACTGGTTCTGTAGAAGCCTGCACAAATATTTTGACAAAAAAGTTTTTGTATCAGCCAAGGTATCAACCAGCCTTGGGTTAAACCTACACTCATTCACACTTGACAGCATGCATGCACACACACACACACACACACACACACACACACAAACACACACTGTTTTTGTACTGAGAGAAATCTCTGCAGTGACAGTTATCCCCCAGGTGTTTTGTTTCACAGAAACACTTTATTTTCTTTGTTCCTAAAAAAGTGCAAAGTGAGAGTGATGGCATGATGGCATTTTTTGACAGAACACACGAACACACACACACACACACACACACACACACAAACACACAGACTGGCGCATACAAATCTCTTTATCAGACTGATGGATGTGAGCAGCTCCCTCACCTCTTCTCAGTGAGCACTGCTGCCTTTTGTGCCTCCCTCCAGTGCCAGCAACGCCTAATAGAATTCATGTATATGTAAAGATTCTTGCATTCTATTATGTACAATAAACTGCTTGCTTTATCCGTGGCAGCACCTGGTGAGTGGCACAATCTGCCAAACACACCCTTTCCAAATCAAATTTATTTAGTTAGACCGCCATTGAAACCCACTCATGTAAGCTATCATGTTACACTCTGATCTGAATAACTACAGGCGGGAATCTAATTCATTTCATATTCACAACACTGCAGCACCTAGCCTTCTAACAGGCTTGTATCAGTAAATTGTCAATTGTGGATGCTCTGCCACGCAACATTACAATGCAAACAAGGTTCGTTTTCAAACACCTGATTTGAATAAGCTCAACAAGGAAACATATCAGGCGGCGCTGCTTCAATGGTCTTTGTATTGCTTCCAGGAGAGGTGAGGGAGGGGAGGAACAGAGGAAGCAGACAGAGGAGGTGCGGGGACACTTTGCAGGCAGGGTGATGCTGGGCCGATAGCACCTGAGGAATGACAGTTAATTTGAATATGGCACCTCAAGCCACAATGATCATTATCATCACCAATTCAATGAAATAAATGAGAAAAGGGGCTCCAAAAATAGTGTTCAGAGCCTTTTGTGCATAGCAGGTAGGCCTAGTGGGGGGGAGGGAGGGTGTTCGCTAGCTCATTATCCAGGGCTGGGCTGAGGGAACGGAGGGATCGAGAAAGAAATTGCATTAATTTGACCACGGACACTCTTTTCATAAGCATCCCCCACTCTCTCTTTCTCTCTCTTTATCTCTCTCTCTCTCACTCTCTCTCTCTCACACACACACACACACTATATGCCCTGTTTAATTTGAGTGCCAGCGGGAGGTAATTTAGCCATGCTGCTGTCACCTGCAATGAAGCCAGAGATAGGGGTGTGAACTGTGAGAACAGATTGAAAGTAGTGATGCTCGAGACCTTTCCTTTCACTCACCTTAACCCCCCTCCATCCCCATCATCTTGTCACCTCTATATCTCTAGATTTCTTCATACACTAAATGCTAATAGCACTCTTTCAATCTCACTTTCTTCTTTGGACAGCACATATCCTTCCTCTCATCCCTTGCTAGTCCTGTATCTTTGCATGCTTTCATTTTGTGTCCCCCATCTGGTGCCCCCCCTTCCCCCCTTCCCCCCCATCCTCACCCATCTCTCCTTTCAGCCCACTGTCCACTTCTTCAGCCCTCTTTCCGTCCATCGCTTGTCTCTGTCTGAGGTATAGGAGATGGTGTTGATGAGTCATCCTGGCAGTCATTTGATTCATGCTGCTCCAGGCTCTCATCTCCCCGGAGAAATTACCAGTCATTTTAATCGGACCCACGTCTCTAATTCATTACACAACCCCATCCTGACACACACACACACACACACGGAAAAACCTCTCAGTCAGAAAGCTACCTTCACATAGTCACCTCCGTCTTTGGTGTCAAACGGCACTTAACATCCCTGTCAGTCACACATATTCAGAGGAGAGCTGAAGGAGAGAACGAGAAAGAGGAAACGGGGCGGGGGGTATTTAGCCTGCAACTCATTTCTCATCACTTTCTCACACCGTCTATTAGTTCTCCACTTAGTTCTCTCTTCTATACCATCTGTTCTTATCTGTCTGCCTTCCTAAATGGTTTCCCTGCTTCTCTTCTCAAATCCCATCATCCCATTCAAAGTAATCACTATGAAATAGATGCACTGTTGGCACCGGAAAGTTGAAGGTGAGAGGTTTGGTGTTCAAAAATCAATAGTGTAATCATTTGGGAACAGGAGGTTGTGATTTTGCTCTAAATTCTCACTAGTTCTAATAGCACTACTTTTTCATTGTTGCATCTGGGACATATGGACTTTCAAACACAGGTGTAATTGAAGAAATTGTAATAAAGGGTGTTGAGTAACAGAGTTATGGGAAGTTGATGCCTGTGACTCCTCTCTGCGAGCTCCTGCTTTAAAAAAATCTATGTTGTTTAAATATTTTCAGGAACATTTGAATTGAGATTTGCACTTGTATAGATTGATTTTGTCATGATTGTTGGTTTTCTGTTAGTTTTCCATTTTCTGTTTTATTTTGTAGTCTCTCTGTTCTCCCATGTGTTGTCTTGTTTTACTTCCTGTCTTCTATTTTCCCACCTGTGTGATTACTTGTCCCCTCCGTTATGTGTTGCACCTGCATCTTGTTGTCTCCCCTGTCTTGTGTATGTAAGTTCAATCCCCCCCACTCCAGAGCGAGATCGTCTTTTTTCCTTGTGTGCAGCTTTTGAGCATTTTTCCTTGTGTTCCTGGTTTCCTTGGATTTTTGACCTTTGCATGTTTTTGGACTTCGCTGTTGCCTGTCGATTTGGAAACTGTTGCCCGTGACTTTGGTTTGTGCTCCAAATAAAACTTTTTGGAATTTAACTTACTGGACTCGTGCATTGTGGGTGCCTTTGTGAGCATGACAAATTATATGGCACATAAAGCTCTTTTTTCTTTGATCTTGTCATGGCCAATTCAGACTTTCCTGTTAAGGGAATTTTTATTTTATGTTATTTGTGGAAGACTTTGGGTTTAGTAGTACCCATGCTAAAATAAATAAATAACATGTGAATGTGTTATTATCATTATATAATAGTATATAATATATAATAGTATATAGCCTAATACAACATTAATTATTAATTAATTAATTACAACATTTCACTGCTGGCTACAAGTTAGCAATCAAACACAGCAAAGGCTTTCACTTGAATGGCGTTTTGAGCTATCAAACAATCATAGATAGCTAAAACATTTTGATGAAAAGATTTCCATCTTCTGTTATTGTTTGTAATGAGAAAAGTTTATTATTTTATTAATTTCACAAATTTCAGTAGGACACGTTATACAGTATACCATTTAAATCTGAGCATGCGCAACTCACATCTGCACTCGGCTCACATCAGATAGTGACAGACGCTCCATAGTCATGCGCCATCTTGAAATACATTAGCCGGTAAGGGACATTCAGGATATACTGCTCCGCCTTTTACGTTTTCGCTGTCACAAGATCAACTCACAGATGCTGCCAATCTGCTAATGGGTATTGTTGCTTCCTGGCCCCGGCAAGTTTGAAGAAGGAAACATGGAGGACCACAAGTATTCAAAATCCAAATGTCAAGAACAGGAGTCTTCTTCTTTGGCCAGAAAACGAAGCCTGAGGCTACCGTAGCTGTAATACGTACTATGAATTGCATGGCGCGAGAAAGTTGTTTGCGATATATGATAACGCTAGATGGGAGAAATCCCTTCACATTGGACCTTTAAGAATTATTTAAAATAATATATTTTATAAAATTACTTGTATTTGACCCTAATGCAATGGAAATATTTTTTTGGTTGTGTACTTGACATAGTTCACTAGGTCATACCTCATGACACATAAATCACACGATACAAATCAGACAAATAAATCATCTTAGAGAGAAAACAACATCATCAATGTGATAAGAGAGGCCTACGCAGAGACAGCAACAAGATCACACTGCTGCAGCTTCACTGACAACATAAACCAATTAAAACACACACACACACACACACACACACACGACTTCTTGGAGCTGAACAGCAGGGTTAAATCCAGGGTAAAAATACTCAATTTAGTGCTTGATGTTGTTTCTCTAATTAAAGGGTCTTGGTGAATAAAAAGTAAACTTTAGTGGCCACTTGCAAGTCATTGTCATTCCCATGTACACACACACACACACACACACACACAAACAGACACACATGTGTCTGTTATGTAATGCGTGTTTACTGGGGGCCAGAGGTAAGTAGCCGTGACAGCATAAAGGCCAGATGGGCAGTTTGTTGATGGTAGGTGAGTGAAGGGGAGGTTGAGAGGAGAGGTGGCCACCATGTTGGAGCCAGCTGCGACATAGGAGAGGCTTCTCCTGGCTCTAATTAGCTCTTTACATGGCGGAGAGGTTCATGGTGTGTCAGTCGGCCTTTTCCATCACCTCCTCTCCTCTCCACCTCTCCCTTCCTTTTCCTCCTCTGTTGTCAGGATGGAGCTGTGATGGGTCACTGATCAGGATTAATGGCTAAGTCTTTTTGATTCTTTTTTTCTCACTCTTATCCTTTTATAACATTTCCCTTCCCTCTAAATTTTTACCGTGGAAGGAAATCAAAGATACCGTGTGGTTAATAGCAGAATTTACCATTTTAATCATTTAATTTGAGCACAGATACTTATCATGGAATAAAATGAAACCAACACCTCTTATAAGTTCCCTCCGATCCAAAAAATCCCCCTCTCCGTTCGTCCTGCTGCACCGTTAACTCCTCTGTCTACCATCCTTTTTAAACATTCCTGAAAGCAAGCCAAGGTGTACAGTTGACAGCAGGCTCTAGTGATTAAGTCTTTCATTGGCTAATTAGCCCCTACAGCAGTCGAACACAGGCGAGGCAAACAAGGGCCGACTCACCAAACGATCAAAGACACAGCCTGTCAGGAGGCTCAAACACTCTCTGCACCTGTGGGACAGTCACACTTACACACACACACACACACACACACACACACACACACACACACACACACACACACACACACACGGGACACATTTTAACAAGAAAACACTCTCTAAGACACTCACACACACACACTTTCTCTAAACACAGTATTCAGCACTGAAAAGAAAGCAGAAGAAACAGAACAAGTAGGGAGACCTATTTGTTATCCCACAGTGTCTCCCCAACAGAAAATAGATTTTTTTATACATATCAATATCTTCAGTGATGTGTCACAGATGGCATCATTTTGCCCCTCCCAAAAAGTACACACACACCCCCAACACTTATGTAGTCTATGTTAAACGTGTACAGCAAGGCCTATAACATTCTTTTGTTCTGTAAATACTAGGCTATTCCATGTTTTTTTATTGAAGAAACTGGCTATTACATTACAGCCCTCTCTTTTATAAGGTACTATTATATAATGTTGGGAACAGTTGATAAGCAATTGACGTTTCTCAGTAGGCCACCATGGCTTTAGTTCCTTAAGTGCATTCTGCTTTTGAAATAATTTAGGGCCCTTAACCCGCTTTGTATAAGACTGCATAAAATGCTGGTCAATTGCCTCAATGACATTTGTGACAAACTAATGGTTTAAAATTTTTGATTTTAAATGCTGATGATGGACACCACAAAGGAAGGAGCACACTAAGCATGGGAGCCTTGGTGCTAGCTGGCCCACAGCACTAAAGAACAGTAATGGTTCTAATTCCAATAAAGAGAAAATTCCCAAGGTCACACTGTGAACTTCCTCCCCATCAGAAGACTACAGAGACTGGCTGGAAGAGTGCATAATATTCTCACAGCTATTTTTACCCTCAAATTAAAATCTATGACATGTTGAAATGACTGCAGTGTGCAAGAGGGGTATTCAAAGCAGACACTAATGACGCTTATTAATGGCGTGAATGAAGTCTTGACAGGTCGTGTGTCATTCTGCAGGCAATGCTCCACTGGCATAATGGCTAATGTAAGTGGGGATAATTATATATATTATATCCTGTCTTATGGTATTTTGGCAGGAGTATGAGGAGCCAGGCAGTTAGAGAGGAGAGTGAAAGCACTTGCTCTTTTTGAGACAGAGATGTTCGTGTGTGTTTGTGTGTGCACACACACACGCACACACACACACACAAACACACACACACACACACACACACATGAATGTGTTTACCCCCATCTTCAGCATTGGTCTAAGGGATGAATAATAGCAAGACAACAGCACCAAACAGTGGTTGAACAAGAAGCCTGCATAAAGAGAAGCACCAAACACAACATCTGTGTCTCGTTCCAGTCAATAATGTGATGCTCCGGAACACAGAGCACTGTGTTTGATGGTGCTGAATGAATTAAAAAATGTATTTCACATTGGGAAAGTGATTACTGTAGGTATGCACATGTATATGATGGATTGTAGTTTGCTTGCTTTGTCTGAGGCAGAGAGACAGTGAGCAATGACCATTAAACCCATGTCAGAGGCCCTGAGCTGTCAAGGAGCGCCTCACAGATCAGAAGAGAGCATTAGGAAAGAAGAGCAAAAACATAAAAGAAAATCATTAGTTAGAGTTGAAACATTACTAAGTAAAAAAAAGTCAAATAGAAAAAACAATTATTATCAATATTATTATTATGAGTATGATACAAATTTTGAAAAAGAAGGGGAATAACTTAGAGGAAGACTATATCACATTGTATTATTCTGGCTTAAGTTTAATTGAGTTAAATACAACTTTATGCATCCCTATAAGGGCAAAGATATACAGCAGCTTACCAACCAGGTCAACTCATACAGTTTGGTGCAGTGCAGAGGATGGGTGGAGAGCCAGGGACAGCTGCGAGGGGCCAGTGGGAGGTGGTGGTGGCGGTGGGAGGGGGGATCTTGGTGGATCTCTCCTCTCTGTGATGTTGGCGGGAGAGAATTTGCTAATTGGAGGCCCGGCGGTAAAAGCTGTTCATTAATGCCTCTGCCTCTTCGTCCCCGTGCTCAAACACCTTGCCTCATTTATTTCTGTATTTACCCACTCCCCCCCAATCCCAACACAGGACCTCAGAACACACCAAAGGTTTAACATGGAAGAGGGGAAAAGGATGGCAGAAGGAGAGAAAAAGAGGTAGGGAGGGGGAGAGAAAACAGAGAGAAAGGGCGAGAAAGGGTAACTTATGCTCAGTGGGAATTAACAAAGCACTTAGTAATTAAATCTAAATTGACATTCTGGTAATTAGCCTCTTGATTAGGAGCAATAACACAATTAGCCAACCAGTCTTTGCTAATTGTTAATTAGTATAAGCAAAGTTATTGTGTGTGTGGCAGAGGGAGGCATGTAAAAGAACAAATGTTAATCTGTCTCTCTTTCAACAGCCGCGTCCCCTTTCTTTTTTCTTGCTGCCTCTCTATTGAGCTAGCAGGCAGGTTCATTGCCTGTCTCTTCACTGAAGCTGCATTCAGAGGCAGCAGTCAGTAATTAGTTAAAAGTCTTATCGAGGATATCATCAAAAAGCAGGCTGAGCTGTGCTGGCACATTTCCATGTCTCTCTACCTTCGGCGAAACATTCCTCTTCCCCGCCAGTGCTCAGCGAGGTGTCATACAGGGGGTATTTGTTCTGAATAAAGATGTGATGTGGATTAAATACAATCATAAAAGGGGAAAAGAAGCCACGGTGCTGGAGATGAATCTTAAGGAGATGTAATTCATCTAAAAGGTTTTAGTTTATGAGGCAAAGGAACAGAACACCTCATTAAAGCGAGGGAAAGGAAGAAGGACACAGGAAAATAGATGAAGGGACAATAAAGATGTTCCAGGAAGTGGAATTTACATTGGCCACAGGTGGAACATGGGTTATTTTCAATTAAGATGGACTTAGCAGAACAATACATTCAATATACACAAAACCAAAGTAAGTAAGGGCTAACTCAGACAGTTTTTAAGAGATGGACAGAAACTGTAAATCTCTTTCAACAAGTTCATCCCTGCATCCTTTCACTCATCCGTTCATCTGTAAACACAGTTCAGTTTAGCAGTAAACATTGCTGTACCAATAATCTTCTGTAACTTGGCCAAATGGTTGATACGCTGGTCAAGAGTGTGGAAGATACACACTGGTATTTGCAGCTCCGCATGTGTGTGTGTGTGTGTGTGTGTGTGTGTGTGTGCGTGCGTGCATGCATGCATGCGTGGGTGCATGTGGATAGGAGCATGTAACCAGCTACAGATTAGATGGTCTCCCAACACAAATATTTGGCAGCAGGATGAGCTGTCTCAGGACGCACCAGAACATGAAATTAACCAGGAAAGGTGGAGGTGCCAGCAAGAGCTAAAGTAGCCCTGCTGAGAGGAGAGGTATGGAAGAAAGAGTAGCGGGGCAGTTGCTCAGTGCCATCCAAAAGAAAATAAAAAGAGAGAAAGGGATGGAGATGCTAGAAAAGTTAGCTCTGCTTGCAGTAAATTTATACATTTATACTAAATTTCCTGTAATGAAATTTGAAGATGAAAAATGCAAAAAGTGAGTGTGTTGGTAAGTGTGTGTGAGTGTGGAGGTGTTATAGGGTCTGTCTTGTGCCGAGGCTCCTGCTGTGTCCCACCCACTGTGGCTCTAATTGGATCCTTATTACCAGGCCAGCCTCCATCCCAGGAATGATGGATTCATACCACGCAGAATTCCATTAATCATTCCTTATTCACAGTCCACTCTGAGGAGATGGCAAATTCATTTCTTGTCGCGCCAAGTGGCCACCATAATGAATATTCATGAAAGGAAATTTGGGGTCAGGTCTAATAAGGGAGGTAATTTGTAATTTGCGCTGTTCAAGCTCGGCTCTTGTTCGGCAGGTTAACCTATAGAACAGGCAGACACATGCGGACACAGACACACTAGAACCCACACTTAAACATACTGTATTTTTACTCCAAACCTGCCGGGTGCCAGCAGGAGTCATGCACATATTCAGTCATGTTTTTGAGCATTAACCTAATATTATAGCAATATTATGAGAAATGTATGCTGAATGTCATCCCAAAAGAATGTGTGCAGAAAAGTGTGACTCTTGTAGCTTCAAACCATGGCTGTCTTTGTTCTTCCAAAACTTAGATATATATAGCTGAGATATATGTGCTGAAAATGCTGATGTGTTGTATTTTAACTCTCAAAAAATATGTACTGTATGACCCCATAAGGAATGAAGCCACACTTACCAAACAAAAGAAACTGAATCCAGCAAAAATGTGATTTAGTAAAGACTACTACTACTACTACTGCTGCTGCTGCTACTAGCGGAGCCCTGCAGCAGGACTAAAACAAAGAATGAAAAATGGCCTTAATTTTTGCAAAATGGCGGATCCTCTCTGCCTGACCAAATAAGCCCTGTAGACTGTTGAACACTTTGTAAGAAATCCCTTTTAAATAAAACAGCTGCTTTAAGAGAAAAATAATAAGCTCCTTCGCTTTGCTTTCACATCATAGCACTTCACCCCCAAAAGCATTTTACTACTCCTGAAATTATGCCCACCTGGCATCACTTAAAGTAACTTAATTAATAATGTATCAATACATTTGAAGTGATTAAAATTCATGACCAGAAAGTGTTTTTAAAATAGTGCCCTTGTACCCTCAGGTTGTCCAATCAGTGCATTGTGTTCGTTAGATCAGAAAGGAATAATTAATTGTACCTGAATGTTTAGTGGGGCCAGGCAGTGGGGGCCTACCACCCTGTGAGTGTGCAAGTGTGTGTTCTATATTTGTGGGGTCCACAAACTGCAAGTCCAGTATACTTGTGGGGTCCCGACAGCTTTGTGGGGCCAAAATGCTGGACCCCACAAGTTTAAAGGGCTGTTTGAGGGTTAAGACTTGGTTTTAGGATTAGGGTTAGAATTAGGTTATGGTTAGGTTGAGGGTAAGGGTTAAGGTTAGGCATTTGGTTGTGACGGTTAAGGTAAGGTAAGAGGCTAGGGAATGCATTATGTCAATGACGGGTCTCCACAAAGATGTGCCACACACTATGTGTGTGTGTGTGTGTAAGTGTGACTGTCCCACAGGTACAGAGAGTGTTTGAGCCTCCTGACAGGTTGTGTCTTTGATCGTTTGGTGAGTCAGTCCTTGTTTGCCTCGCCTGTGTGCGACTGTGTGTGTGTGTGTGTGTGTGTGTTATAAATATATACATGCATGTGGAGGGACTCTGGTTGGCTGCATACTGTAAAGGTATGATTTCCTAAGATTTCCTGGAGACTTACCATAACCATAACCGCTACTTGCCTAATCCTAACCTTAACCTTAACCTTAACCTTAACCTTAAACTAAGTCTTCACCCTAAAATGTAATTATTTATTTTACCGGGGACTTGCATTTTGTCCCAAAAAGGAAGGAGAGTTGTGACAATGTGACTGTGATCTGGCACGCACACACACACACACACACACACACACACACACACACACACACACACACACTTGTTGTCCTTGCCCTTCCTCTTTATCTCCATCATCAACCTCTGTTGGAAAGTCATTAAGTAACCATGATTTAGACGTGATGTCAAATACCTGTCACTCCCCCTCACACACGCACCCACACACACACATATACATGCTTAACATGACTGACAGCTAAGAGGCTCCTTGCTGGGTCATCATAAGGGTTAGAACATGCTAAGAGAGACACATACCATACATGCATACATGTACACACAAGTGGATAGTAACTAAGTAGATAAACTCCAGTATTGTAGTGATGTCTTCAAATGCTGGTTATTTATTTGAGAATTTACATTTTGTGCAGTTTTTACAGCCCTACAATTCAGATGCAAGTTATACCATACTTTTTACTTCTCTTTATTTATATAAGGGCTGCATTTCCATCATAATTTCACATCCAGAATATATGATCAATCTAAAATAAAATCAAATAAATCAAAACTAATTAATAAGACCAGTCATAGAATCATATTTAGATAAAAATACCCAAATGTAAAAATGCTCCATTACAGATAAAGATTCTGTATTTAAAATCCTAATCAAGTACTGAAGATAAATGTACCCAAAAGTAATAGTACTCATAATACAAAACAACCCTTTTAGAGTGTAATTTTTTAAATCATAAATGAATGTTCCCGGAATATTGCTTAGGAGTTAGGAGTGAAAATACATTCCAGTTACATTTAACTGCCTATTTTTAAGAAACATAAAAAAATGGGCCAGTAATGCACACTAAAAATAGAAATAAGATTGTTTGTTTTTACATAATATGTATTTAATCTTAGCACCACCTGTAACATTAAAATGCTGCTAATTTAACACTCCTTTCTGCATAAGTTTACTTCTGATGTTGACAGCACATTTTAATGCTGATGTTTCCTTGTTTTTCGAGACATTTTCTTGTAATGCAGTATTTTTTCCATTGTAAACACAGATGCAAAGATGCAGGTCAGATACACAGGAGTAGTTTTTGAAGACATTCAAAATGAGCACCACTGAGCTGAACACGGAAGGGACCAGAGGAGGGCAGAGGGGTGACAGAGTAGTGCCTCTGCAAAGAAAGACAAGTGCCATTGAAGGTCTAAATAAGAAAGTGTCTTGCCATAGAGGTGAGCAGATTGGTCTGTGTTTCTCCGTCCTCTCATGTATAATACATCTTTCTCTGTTTCACCCCAAGGTTCAGAAGCCCAAGGCCCTAGAGACCAACACAGTCTTTTAAAGATATGTGCTCACTTAATCACTGAAGAAAAGGGCCCCTAGAGCTAGCCTAATATTATAATTAATTAATTCAACCAAAGAGGGGTATTAAATTTCCTCCCTCTTAGGATATCAGCTGAATACATTGACCTTTGTGGAAATCGCCCTCTAATTCGAATCAGGTTTTTTCAAGCCGCTCACAGACTAAACTTGTTTCTTTTTCTCTTTTCTTGTGTTTTGGATTCTTATGGAGTTTGTGCAAAATAATATGCGAGGATGAAGCTTGTGTGTGAGGGTACATGTTTGTCTCTGTTTTGTGCCTCCATTTAATTAATGTCTTGTGTAGCTCTGAATGGAAGCTATGTTGTGTGCATTTCCAAGATCACACACACACATTTTTATATATATAAATACACTATGTATAGTTGTGTGTGCACAAAAGTGCATGTGAGTGTGAGTGATCCCTAGTTTTATCTCCCTGCTGTAACACAGAAAAGAACAGAAACTTTTCTTATTACCGGAGAGAGTGGTGGAATAGCAGGCAGCTAAGTCTATCTCTGTCTCTCTCTCAGTGGTGTAGCTGACTCCCCAGTGTACTGTGGGTCTTCAGTAACTCTGACTGAAGTTCAGAGGGGTTAGGTAGTATACTCAGGAGGAAGGGGGAGACAAGATGGGGGAGGGAGGGGGGGGGGGGGTTAAGTAGGATTGGAACAGTGGCAGTTTTAAAACAGAACTTTAAATCTCCATCTATGAGAAAGAGAGAGGGAGGACAATGGCGTCATGTGACGTGCCGTTATCTTCAGGTCTCTGAAAGGCAGGAGAAGAGAGGATGAGAATAAAAAGAAGCTTGAAGAAGGGTATAAATGTGATAATGGCTGTAGGCAATATAATCTATGCTGCTTTTCGGGGAGGTATGGAAGAAGAAAAATACGCCAAATCTTGCGACCTTCAGATTTTAAGTTCAGCGAAACAACTTCTCTCTCACAACAATGCCAAACGAATTGGAAGAGGATTTGCAAGATGGATGGATGAATGGATGAGTGGATGGCTGGGTGGATGGATTGGCAGATAGAGAAACAAACACAGCAAAAGAACAAATAGATGTCAGGAGCTTAGGTTTGAATGAATCCTGAGCGCCAGACCATTAGTTAGTCAGTAATCTTCATGCTTTTCTGGTTGTCAAGGACGATGTTAATGTCCATCATTTGAGGTCCCGCTCAAGATAAATTCCCAGTGTGAAAAAAACCTGCAAGAAAGATATAATGCAGGATTTGTCACTCTTATAGCCACTCCATCAGCTGCCAAAGGAAAGGATGGAGTGGTTAACCTTCAAAATGTGACAAATGCTATGTCAGATGCATTATTTATCTTAATACTGATAAGCTTAATTTAGCAGCTCTCCAACCAACATACAAAACAAAGAGACATTACAGTATGTGTGCTCCATCTTTGATCATTCAAACAACAGTTTGCCCATTATGTTCCCGGGCAGCCTGCCGGTGGAATTTAGAGACAACACCATGTCTTAATTTTACAGAGGTTGCACCAGAAGCCCTTTCTGTCAATGGAAGACATTCACTGCAATTCCAAACAACATATTCATTTTCAGTGCTAAAAAATGTCAGTCAGGCCGTGTCAGTTTTCTAACTGTGGTGTGGACCACTAACTCCCCCTACTGGTCATCTAGGAGGAAAGACACACTTTTAGCATCTGAGGAACCTTTAGGAACCCAGGATACATGGATTTCATTTGGTGCAAAATTAAATTTCATCAATAAAGAAGTAGCCCTGAGATTATTTCAAATTTATTTTTCATGATGTTAGGAGAGATCTAAATTATAGCTTTTACAAAATGTACTTTTTTCTTTTACACCTATTTCAAAACAACCAAAAGTTAACAACTCAACTGTGTTATCATAGATTAGTTTTTACATTTTAAACTAAACTTGCTTCAGTATGTGCAGTTAGTGACTCTCAGTTCATGCCTTTCTCCATCTTACTCTGTGCAGGCTACAGTAAATCTCTCTATACAAGTCACTCCTCCTCTCTCTTCTGCTTCATCCTCTGCCGCAGTCTGAGCAAAACAGAATGAACGATAAAGACCCAGATCACAGCCCACCACCCAGTCCTCCCCGCTCCTGCAGCTCATCTCTTCACCTCCACACACATGAAAAGACTGATCCTTCCATGCCATTGTTAATGGCGGGGACATTATTTATCTCTCCAGCCAATTTGAGCTCCTTTTCTTTCAGGAATAGAGGCACGGGGGGTTGAAGGGAGTCAGTGAGGAGTATTAAATATGTAGAGGAAGATGGACAAAGGTGCAGCAGAATAAAGAGTTGGGAATGAAGAAGGACAGGGGGTGTTCGGCGACGGCGTAAAGGCCCGAGTTAGTTAGTGAGAGAGTGTGAGGGACAGAGAAAGAAAGGAGTAGTCGCCTTGACTGTTGGATGGGTGTTTGTGAGCTCTCAGTTTTGACCTTTTAAAGTGACAAAGCTACTTTTACTATGTCTGACTGCCTTTGTTCAACCCTTTTTAACATTCAACTGAGAGCCAATGTAAAATTAGAATGGTTCTGAACTGGAAACTTGTTTATACTAAAACACATTACGTAGCCTATATTCTAATAAATACCTTTGAAAATAATAATAAAAATAATAATAATAATAATAATAATAAAAATAAAAATAAAGAGGTGCTTCAAAAACTTTACAACAAACTTAAATGTGCTGATGAATTATGGAGATAAAATCAATGCTGTGTCATCATGCCATCTTCATTAAAGGCTTTTTGATAGCAGGCCATCAGGTCCTATAGGAAGTGTCTCCATTCTCCATCCATGTGGTAAAAGACAGTAGTTTTGGTGTTACTTCCAGTCTGCCTGTCAGGGAGAATGTACGGTGAGTGGCCTGAGAAGAAGAGGTCATAAAGCAGAACGTGATTGACGGTATCTTAATGGGGGAGGATGGATCAATAAGTAATATCAGCAGGTTTTAACTCAAGGCAACACACATAAACCTTTACCAACTTCACAATGTCACTCAGTGTTCATAAAAGTTTTCTCCACATCCTCTCGGACAAAAAGATAAATCCATCAAAACGTTGTCTCAGTTTTATGGTCCTCCCTCCTCTCTTTTTTCCCTCCTTACATCTCCCACCTCATCTCCATTTTGATGTCTGTCTATTAGCAAAGGGTGAGGCCTTTCCTGCTCTCACATCCAGGGGCTAAATTAGCCCAATCAGCCCCCTTTCACCTCTCTTCCGTGGGCTTCAAGCTGAGTGACACACTGCTCCCCTGGGAGGGAGGGAGGGAGGACACACACACACATACTGAGCCCAGCGGCCAGAAGAAGACTAGGGAGGGAAGGGTGGAGGGAGGGAGGAAGTTAGGATGGCAAGTAGAGGGAGACATTGGTGTGTGAAAAGAAGGATTGGTTAGAGGAGAGAATGAAGTGTCATTTCACTTTGCTCAGATAGAGGATCCATCCTCAGCTCAGAATAGAGCTCCTTGTTAAACATTAAGAGAAACCTCAGTGATTATTTTACTTGTCCCTTTTCGTAACCCTCTGCATAGCAACGTGGGGCTCAAGGTGCTGTGCCAAACTCACTTCATGAGACCCAACCATCAGAAAAAAAGAGGTGATGAGTGTTTCTCAGTGTGTCCTTCCTCACTCCACAACCAGCACACTATGCCAGGGCTGAACTCTGCGTTCCTGTGCCAACATCTCTGAAATTGCACTTTCATGTTTGATTTGTCTCAACCCTCTCCATCTTACTAAACAGCCACCCAAGTATCTGTGGAAGTGCAAGGCAGGCACTTCTGCTGCAGTAATAGCAGTGTATGTGTGTTGGGGGAGAAGAGATGGGCTAAAAGGTGGTGATCAGAGTGAGCCATAATATCTACTCTTTGCAGCTCTAAAGGGATTTATTAGACTGGGGAGTACATTAGCATCATAAAGACCCAAGAGAATGGGCCTGTGGATGGGCCGCAGAAACCACCACTACAGTTTAACATGCTCTGCGGCATCAGTGTGTGTGTGTGTGTGTGTGTGTGTGTGTGTGTGTGTGTGTGTGTGTGTGTCTGAGGACTAAGATTACCCCGATTTAACTTAAAAAAGGCTGTTAAATGGTTTTATGGATCATCCTAAAGCAGCCCTGTACATCAGGAGATGATGATCAGAAAGAGCCATAAAAAAAGTAGAAAAGAGGCCAAAAACCTCTGCGCAAACAGGCTGACTTGATCACATTGGCACCAATGGATTTGTCAAAATCTTTAAATTTCCCCTGGTTAAAGGAATGCACTGGGAATGCTATCCTGCTATGCTGGGATTTAACACAAGTTTTATTTCACAAGGGAAAAAGAACTGCAATCAACGTTGTGCTGTTTCTTCGCACAAAAACATACTGTGCATCACTCAACTGTTCTCGCCATTTGTAAACAAGGAACAATTTAAAGGTTAAGAGGTTTCACAGCAGGTCGGTCCTTTCTGTGACTGCTTTGACAGTGGTATCGCCTTTAGGTATCACAGAAGAGTTGAAGCAGACAAGGGGCCAGCATTTTCTACAATATAGATCTGTGGTGCTCTCTGGTGGACATATAATGTAACAACATCAATTTATCTGTCTGCCTATACAGTATGTAGTCTTCAACTACACTCCAATGATTTAACTTTACAGTCACTACATCTATCTCTCAGAAAAGCCAAATTTCACATCTAGTTTTTTTAATTCCCAGTTGGGTTTGATTTCTAAATGCTGAAGGAGCATTTACAATTTATTTAGATGGGATGCATGTGCATTTCTTCACCAAATGTTCTCGTACACCTTACGAGGACATTGCATTGACGTGCATTCTTTACCAGGAAGCTTACTCTAACCTTAACAAGTTGCAAACCTAAAAACCTAAAATTGAATTGTTACAGATGAGACGGACATGTTTTCATGCAAAAAAATTCTGCTTGAATAATTAATTGTGCCTATTAAATTAGTTTTTTCTTCCAAAAATCAATAGATGGATAAAATAATCCTTTTTCTATTCCTGAATTGCGATCATTCTCCAGAATCTAACAACGCTAATATTGTAAATTCAAATGTGCCGGACACAAGATGGCTCCAACTTAACTAAAAATCCATTCTCGAGAATTTTACTGATCAGTGTATGCACTGAATGCTTCACATTCCCACAACACACACACTAAGTCTCATGTTGCACAACAATTGGCTTCAAAGCTAGTTGTAAAGTGTCACACAATCAGCTCATACATACACATATTAAAGTCCGATTTAAGGCAAGCCCAGCCTAAGTTTCTCTTCAGGAGATGACTTTAAAAGCAGGTCAAACTTTGAGTCTGCACATACCATAATTATGCACAGTGAGGGTCAATTTCTCACTTTCACAAGTCATATCAATAAAAAAACACTCAAAACCACTGAATGGATTCTGGTAAAACATTTTATATTTTCAGTAAAATCAGAACCACTTTTCCTTGTGTAGTTTGCCTGCAGAGCACCCTCTAGTGGAAGAGTAGATGAGGCCTGCGCAGCTCTTTGGAGTGTTGGCTGGGTGAAAGTACAACTAAAGTCAAACTGTGGCTGATAGGGAAAAGGCACAACTCTGTCACACAGACAGAGAACAACGCAGAGTCAGTGATACCACGCCATGGCAACCACAACTCCTTGTCTCAGAGTTTATGTAAAGTCAGTCGTCTTCCACTCTCCATGGAAACCAAAGTCAGGGAGGAAAGAGGCATGGCGATGGTGGAAAAGCTTACATTCATATAATGAGAAATTTGAATTCAATCAAATCAAATGATCAAGTTTCTGTCTGGCTCCAAAAAGTTAAAATAGAGATACAAAAAAAAACCCAATCATATAAAAATGGCATCATAAATGTACATAACCTCTTCATAAAGTCAGTTGAAATCTGGAAGTTTATAAACGGCAACTTACTCCTTCTCCAATAAAACATTGGTGGCTTGTGTGCCTTTACAGTGTGCATACTGAAAATGGCTCTGAGAAAAAAGGGCAGTTATGAATAAAATTGAAATAGAACTAAAACAAATACAAATAAAATACATTTAAGTGGCTTAGTGGCATATAACATTTGAAATAAATCTTATTTCATAATTCTTCCATGTACAAAGTCAAAACAACAATATAGTTTCCAGTGCTTTGGGAGATATAATAATAAACAACAAACTATAATAATAAAGGAAACAAACACTTCTTTTAATCAAAAACAATCACCATCAAAGTTTTTTTTTCTCTACTTTTATCAGTACTGATCATAAGCTATATCAAATCAAAGTCAAGCCCTAGGTCTACCACAGCAGAGATACAAGTCAGGTCCAACTCAGCCTTCCCAGACCATTGCCGTGACAACTGTAACCAATAGGATGGCAGATTTCATTTAGGTGGCACTTTGGACAGTAGACCTGAGTTTCACCTCTGCAACTGGCAGCTTCCTCAGCTCGTCCGGGGAGAGACTGAAGCACAAGAGACTTGTTTACAAGCTGATTTGAAAACAGCCTCAAGGCTGCACTGTATGTATTGTTTGTATGTGTTCAACATGCATGTGTGTGTACTAGCTGAGCATGTGCACGTTTAATGCATGCCTGTTTGTGAACCGAGTGAGAGCGTGAATGCATGCAAGTGTGTGCTTTTACAGTGAAGACTACACTACTTATGCTGCCAGCTAAGACAAACTAACTCCTTCTCTCTACAGTATTAAACCCTGTCACCAAATATTTCCTTCCCCTGGGCCTCTCATGCAAGCTGGGCCCTACAAATTCAATTAGTGAGAGAAAAATTAATGGTTTATCTCCTGCAACAACAGGAGCAAACTCTAAAGCATTTACAGGCATAATTGAAACTGATATTAAATCTAAACTCTGGTTAGGATTTCCAACCTATAAAAACACGCCTTTGAAGAGCAGCAGCTGAAAAAATGAAAAGGCACATTGATAGGAGTCATGAGCCCGGACACAGTTCAGGTTAACATCTGCTACTGCTTAAAAAATGATCCGGCTTGTGTATTCTGTTACAGTACCTGAGTATTTTGACACCTCACAGTTGTGGACGACACGCTGTATTCTGGAGACCATCCAAATGTTTTCTCTACTCCCTTAAAAGGTCATGGCAGTGTCAAGTGTTGAAAGGTGTAGAAACTGGGGGACAGCAGCATGTGTTTGTATGTGTTTGTGAGAAGACCACTATTACAGCTAGAAGTGGGGTATATGCAATAAATTAAAGGGGCTTTGCTGAAAGCTGGATTATCTGCCTCCTCCAGTGAGTTTTACAATGTTTGCTTAAATGTGGTCACTTGAAAAACACATTTCAGCTTAGCAGGCTAACACAGACTGCTGTCAAACACTAAACAGCTTGTGCTAGAGTCTAAAACCAACACTGGAATAACAGATTGCGGAAGAGAACAAAGTGACTGGACTGCATCCCCTTAAGATAAATTATGCATGCAGGAGCATAAAGCTATTTCCATTTCATTCACTATCGCTTACTAAATCATTTATGGTTACTAAAAGAGGTTGATGTAAGGAGAAAATACCTCTATGTCCTCTATCAAGTGAGACAATGCACTCAGTTGTCCTTGTATCTGATAACGTCAATCTAATTAACTGCTGGTTTTGTCCCTTGTTCAATTATGATTCAGAGTCACCTTTATGGAAACAAGGCCACATGTGCTATATAACTCCTGACCTGGCAGCATTGGTTCACCCCTTGTAAATGCTCTGTTGGGCAAAGTTTCAAGCTGTACAGTTTATCTCACATGCGCTTGTGTGTGTGCGTGCAAAGGTTTGCACTATACTGAATATTTTCAACTGTGTGAGGGCTGTGTACCTTCTTTTGCACATGTCTTCGGTGTATGTTCAATTTGTGTGATGTATATGTATGTGCGTGTGTGTGTGTGTGTATGGGTGTGTGCTGGGTGAATGATGTCATGTCTGGTGGCAGATTCCTTTCTGCCCTACTGTATGTGCTGTAAATGTGTTGCGATGATGAACTGTCACTTTTTTGCATGCATTTGTGCATGTGAATGTGGGTGTGTGTGCGCCTGTGTCTACAGTATGTCTCCATCCTCTATGCTAAAGCTCGATCTGCGGCTGGAGTCGACTGAGGCTTCAGGCGACATCGCAGAGAGCAGTGGGTCTCCTCCCATCGGGGACAAGGGCTCGTCCATCATCAGGAAGCCCATCTCGCCTCTCGTCCCCTGGACGTCCAGTCCGCCCAGGTCGCCTAGCCCTGACATGCCGTCTGAGAAGCCGGGTATCCCATCACACAAGTCCAGCGACTGGGTAAAGTCAAAGGGCTGGGAGCTGCCTACAGCTGGGTACTGGATGGGTGGCTGGGGCTGCTGCAGGTGTTGGGGGAGCGGGGGCAGCTGCCTGTGCTGTTGTTGAACCTGGCCCTGGGGGTGGATGTGGGTTTGCGGGAGGAAGTGGTGCTGCATGGCCTGGGGGTGACCTTGGTTCTGGGGTAAGTGCTGGGGCTGGTGGTGAGTGTGTGCCAGGGAGTGAGAGAGGTTCTCTTCTGGGCTGGTCTCTTGCTTTATATACGAAGCCATCAAGTCAGGCTGGTTCAGGGCAGAAGGAGAGTTGCTGGGCAGGCCATGTATACGAGCCTGCATCTCCAACTCCTGTAGACAGTGGGTGGAGGGCAACATCGTCAGTCTCGTTGTACTTTATTTGTTGTGATTGTGTTTCTCTGAATGTGTGTGTAGGTGTGTTACCTGGATGCGTAGCATCAGTTGTTTGTTTGCCATCTCCATCCTTTTGAAGTTGTTCTCCACCTCTCTTGACCTATGTGCATCCTTCTGCATGCGTTTGATGTACTCCACAGACGCCCGCAGTATAGTGCCTTTGTTCCAGCGCACATCACTATGCACACAGTAAGTACATACAGGGCATTTCCATAGATAAGTAACTGGCAGTAACAGAATGCATTCCAAAAATGATCCACACTGAACATCCATTGTTATATAAGCAACTCACAGGTCATTGGTTTTGGGGATCATGGTGCCCAGCTCTTTGATACGATCATTGATGTTGAATCTCCTCCTCCTTTCAACTATTGAAGAGGAAAAAAGAGACAAAGGGGAGACAGAGGAAAATACTCGATGAAAAATAATAGTACAGAGAAATCAAAGGCGTTAAACACAGCACTTATAATAAATTTTTTCAAGGCAGATTGTGGCCTACAAAAGTCAATTCTCAAATATGTATTGTATAGCATCCACATGGTTGTCATTGTAGTGCATATGAGAAAAGCATAGATCTGCGCATAGTGGATATACACAGTAAAAGACAGAAAGGGACAAACTTTAGGCACACACACACACACACACACACACACACACACACAGACAAGTCACAGGTAATTACACTTAAGTGACAGGACAGCAGAAATTACTAGGTTAACCATCCACTAGTTGCACTAGGTCAGCTAAATCAGCACAAGCCTATATAAAACCGTTCTTGCAAGAGACAGATTATGGTGTGTGTGTGTGTGTGTGTGTGTGTGTGTGTGTGTGTGTGTGTGTGTGTGTGTGGCGTGCGTGTGTGTGTGTGTACATGTTTCTAAGGGCATGTCAAGTATTCTGGGTGAGAAAGTAGAGAAGGTGGTACATTATTTAGAATTTGGGTAGAGCATGCTGAGGGAAAGACTCACTCAGATTGTGGTTGTCTTTCTTCTGTCTCTCCTTGGCCAGAGCACGGGCTTCTGCGTCTTTGCAATAACAACAAGTGATTAACTAATGGCTGAAACTGGGCCATTTTTCAACAGAAACAATCTATGAATAACAAATGCCACAACATAAAAACAGGATGAGGTACTGTAGGAAGCAAATGTTTTACATTCACTCAATGACAGTCTTTTATATAACTTATGCTGATCCCAATAGTTTAAAAAAATGTACAGCTTGGTTTATCGCACCTGACAGTTCTCTTTTGACGGTCAGGTTGGCAGGACAGGAGTTGCTGGTCATAGCAATGGCTGGACCCTTCATCCCCGGACCTGTATACACATCCAGGTGACTGCTTGACAGAGGAAGCTGGGGAGGACGCAGACACACAGCCACACATACACACAACAAATATGCACATTTAGAAAACCAACAATCAGCAAATAAAAATTACTTACCTTTTTTTTTTTTAAATCACTTCATTAAGTGAGCTGTGCAGAATACAAGTAGAGAAAGAATAGCATTTATGTGTACCTCTATACAATGCTTTGTTGTCGCTGAACAGATGCTTTAACTATTATATGAGAGGACTGAATGTTAAAGTTGAATCACATTTTAAAAAGTAATTAAAACAATAATTAACATTAAATCAAACTCAGGTCCCACTGGTGTTAATTCTAGGTTATTTCGGTCGGTTTCATATACCTTTGTAAGTGTTTTTATAAAGTCAGTGTTCCTGTTAAGTGTGTTGTAAAGAACCGATAGCAGGAGATAATGCAATAATATCACACATAAAGCAGCCTGCCAAACATACAGCAATGATTGACTATCATCCTATCTACCTTATCTCTCTTTATAGCTTGGTTCTCTCCTCTGCCTTCTCCAGCTCCTGAACTCACACCTGTGGAGTGGTCTCCTAACTCTTGCACTTTAGACGTTGTGTAAAACTTTGTTTTGTATGGACTCCTAAAAAGAGATGATTTCCCTTTAATTGTACTGTATAGTTGGAGTGCAATGGACTTTTTTTATGCCTCGTTAGGAATCATATCGTACTCCATGAAGCGAGGGCAAATGTGACACTGCTAATGAGGCCTGAGAGATAAAGAACTTTAAGGATAAGATACCTTATCTGCTGGCTACTGTGTGAGATCAAACATGCGCGCACACTCTTTTCTCTCTCTTGTTCTCTCTCTCACACACACACACACACACACACACACACACACACACACACACACACACACACACACACACACACACACACACACACACACACACACACACACACACACACACACACACACACACACACACCTGTATGTAAACGATATGCTTTGTTAAAGATGAATACATCTTAACTAGTGAGGAGGAAATTACATTATTATGGTGTATACCTTTTCCAGCTATTTGTGAGGTTTAGATATAGAAATGTTAACTATGTTTAGAAATGAAAATTTCTAATTGATCTTCATCACATTCAAACAACATAATACGGCTGGAAAAAAGTTGAAAGCAAAACTGTGCATCGTATTAAATGACAAAAATCACAAATAAAATGTTCCATCCTATTATGGTAACCTCATTTTTTCTGCTGATGTGAGAAAGAAAACACAGAGTTTCAAATTAATTTTTATTCCCAGCCTCTTCCATGCTGCCATGCTGCACCTTCTGACCTCCCATTTCCTGGCCAGGCAACCTACCTCTCACAATGCCCCACTCCAAAAAGAAGCTATCTAACTCCACTGAACAAGCAAGCGTGACTGGGACTCAGTATGGTTCAGTGTAACCATCTATACATACTCACACACACTTAAGAGTCAAACTGTTCACTTGTGCCTGGTATTCAGTGGTGTTCCCGGCTTTTACTAAACTTTGAGATTCCAAGAATTCCATGGAGTTTTCCGCTTTAATCCCCATTAGGATTAGAAGGTGCATTTTGCGCACTGGTCTGTCAGTTGGGAATAAGGCTATGAGTTCTGTTTCCAGTTTATTTCAACTCAAAACACTTTTTCCAGCATTAGTAACATGTTCTGAAAAAGCAGCAGTATTAACTTATCAATCTGTACTTTGTGTTCCTCCCCCAGTTGCTTTGTTGTGCTGGCTTCACAAACACTGATCATCCTCAGGATTGATCAATTGCCTAATCTAATCAATCAGTGCAATGTTAGAAGAAGGTATACACACACACACACTGATTAAACTCATCAACAGAGGACATTTTATCAGATGCAGCTACAAGCGGCTGTTTGGGTTTCCTTCTCTCACAAAGTCAGATAGACAACCACTCAATGAGATGAGCCTACAGTAGTTGAACCTACTAATATTTATACTATAACTGCATGGTGAATGCCGACACACAATATCAAATCAATCATGCAATAACTCTGATTCCAGTCTTGCAGAACTAACCATCATGTGCACACACAAAAAAAAGATTGAAGATCTCACCCACCCCGTCGCCCCTGCTGTGGCTCATTTTATAATCAGGGACCCGAGGCTGGGAGTTAGAGCCGTCACTGCATCCTGAGATTCACTCAGCGCAAAAGCTAAACGCTTGCAACATTAACCAAATTCACGTAAAACAGATAAATAACAGCGCTTCAGTTTCTTACCAGCTGAATCTGTTCTCCTTCAATAACTTCCACAATGGCATACGTCTTATTCATCTCCTTCATCCTCTACTCCTTCCCTCACTAGGCCAGCAGTCGTTCTTCTTCTCTCTCAAGCACTAGCAGCACACACAACTCTCTCTGGCACTGCTGCCCCTGGCTTGGGAGACTGACCTCAGCAACACCAGTCCTGTCTTTCTTCTACCTCCACTCCCCACCAAACAAGAGTGAACTTTCCCCTAACTGGACTTTCAGCCTGTTTTCCCCGTGCACAAATTGCCCTGATCCCCCTTTCCCTCCTCCCATCTTCTCCTCCCCTTCTCCACCTCCCCCTCTCTCTCTCAGAATATCTTGTAAACAAGTTGAACTCTAACTGCTGGCAGTTTAATTGTTAATTTTCTGAGTTTGTTTCCTCAGACACAAAGTACTGTACAGTCCTCATCTGACATGTCTTTCCTACAGGTTCTAACTATGTCCAGCATGGTTAAAGGATGGAATGTTTAGTGCTGGAGTCAATTATACGCTTTTGCATGTGTGTATGTAAGTTTGTGTATGTGTGTGACTGGGTATATGGGTGCATAAGGACATATGGGGACATGCAGGAATAAACTGAAAACCAGGAAAGCAGGTGTAGAGTAAAATTACAATGGCTGCCTTGCAACACTAAACATTTGTTACACTTGTTGTGGTTTAACAGGACTAACAACTGCACAAACATCATCACCACCCCTGATAACAACTACGAAAACAACATAACATAACAATAAATGAAAGAGGTGACAGAGAAAGATTGCACAGATGTATGAACTGCAATTACACACCACAGAAAATCAAATGTTTGCGTACTGACAACACTGTTTATCAAGGTCTATTCATTTAGGACAGACTGAACACAGAATATAACTTGAAGTGGATGAGGGTTTAAGAGGACTACATATTCCATAAATTTATTTATTTATTATATATATTATATATTATTTATTAGAATTATGTCTTTTCTTCTAATATTTGCTTAGACTTTACCCTCTCTTTTATCTTCTTTTTCAGATACAGACACACACACACACACACACACACACACACACAAAGTGTGTGCTCTACATAACCACCCTTAAGCTTGATTTATACTTCTGTGTAAGTACGTGAAGAAACGGACCTACGCCAGACCCTACGCCAGACCCTACGCCGTAGTCTGACACACACCTCTTGAAAAATGTAACTACATGTCGCTCGGTTGTGGCTTGATAGCGTTGCATTTCCCCCCACTCATTTCCTGGTTCTCCTTCTCCATAAACAAAATGAAATCAAGGAGAGTGTTAACCTTTCCTGCTACCGATTTCCCACCTCGGTCAGAAAGCACAGAGGAGACACTTTGTTTGTCTCACTACTCTAGAGTCACTACTTGCTCCAAAGCTAATCGCCGTCACTCTCTCCCTTGCTCTATCATCTGGCCACTTAGGCTCAATGAAAGCTCTGCGTGTAACCGCCGCAGAAACAAACATCAAACTTTAGTTTCAACAACAACTGGTTAGCATATTTATAATAACACAAATATTGTTATCTATTTTTTCTTGTTTTGTCTATATGCCTATTTTAGTCTACTCCTATGTATATACCTCTGTTTTGTGTACTACCCATTGCACCAATAAAAAGGTGTATGAACCACGTGGACCAACACAAAACAGGCATATAGTGTGTTGCATTGCAAATGTATTCCTTATAAATGCTATTATCATACAAACAATGCAAAAACAAAAAGCTCTATTTTAATAAGTCCTTTTGTCTATTACTGAATCATAAAAATATTCTTTACCTCAAAACAAGTAACGTTGGCTGCTACATTACTTAGTTTAGCATTTTCAATAATTCAGTAATTATCTAAAATAAGGTCAATGACTCTAATCAAGATATCCCCCAAACAGCTGAATTGTACTGGACACTAAAATCCTCTCATGCTATTAGAACACTATTTTATTAAGACATTACTTCACTGACTTGTATTCTTTGAATAATATTGCATGTTGCTTTTGTTTTAAGGAAAACACAAGTTGCCAAAGTATCCAAGTTAAGTCGAGCCATTTTTCTCAACATAGCCCAAATTCACAAATCTGCATTGAAGGACTTTACAATCTGCACATCATATGCTATCCTCTATTGTTAGACATTAGGTTCAAATAAGGCAACCCCCCCCCCCCATATGCCTACCTTAACTCTCATGAAACATTTGTTGTATAAAGACAATAAAAAAATGATTCTTGAAATCACACTCTGTTGGTGGGTTGGTTCTACTTACTGTGTTTGGCATCTGTATGGGGTCAATGTATGCCTGAATATCGTCGTAGTTGGACTGCATGCTGATGATGTCATCAATGACCTCATCCATCTGATGGAAAAAACTAGGGGGGTTACTTGTGTGATTATGACAAGCTTAAAGACCTATCTTGGCTAACTTTAAGATTACTAAGAGCTAATCTACATTTCCATGTATAGCAAATACCATACAGAGAAGACTGTCACTACTCTCATTCTTACAAAGCACCTGAAACCTGCTGGCATGCAGGCCTCCAGGTCAACTCCCGTGCAGGTGGATGTCTCACTCAAGAGAAGACTTTAAAGATAACTTCTATGTCAAGGAGTCTAACTGGTAAGACTATTGACTCTCAGAGAGACTAAAAGAAGAGGGGTCAAAGTCTGCCAGGTTCAAAGGGCTTTCCATTCTGCTGTTCGCCTGTCACTTGTTAAGCTGTAATTACTGTAGCAAGGCCATAATGGAGCATTTAAATTCCAATGATAGCCAGTTTCAGTTATTGCCAGTTAGCCAACACATTTTTCAACACACCAACTGTACACATGACACATAAACACCAATGCATTTAGAAATGCTGCTCCACCTTACCGAAGACCAATTAAATCCTTATGACGCTTTCATAAAATGTCACTTTAGGGGCAATTTTCAATCCTCATAATTTTATATAGAAGGGTAATTAAGTCTTATTTTATGGAAATTTGTTCAATCTGGATGTTGTAAACTGTACTTTATAACATATCCAGGGATTAATGTTCAATACACTGTATGCCCACGCTTGTGGGAGTATACCTCTGTCTCGTGACTGGAGCCGATGTTGAGCATTGCCATGGGGCTGTTTGGGGCGCTGTTTCCAGACATGAGCTGCTCAGTGCGAAAGTGTGGGGAGTGAAGGGGTGGGGGGGCAGACGCTGAACCCCCTGTAGGTCCCATGTTTGTGGGAGGAGAGGGCGGCACTGGCCCTACTACTGCATGAACTGTCTACAGACAGAGAGAGAGAGGGAGAATAAGGGTGATAATTGTGTTAATGACTGAGTAGTGGCATAGATACATGTACTGCAATATTGCGTGGATTGAACAAACCAGACAAAAAAAAAAAAAAAAAATATATATATATATATATATATATATATATATATATATATATATATATTGTATACATGAAGTGGATCTAATGAGAGACAAATAGGCATAAACAGTAAAAAAGTACCTGTTTGGTAGCATAGGTGGAAGACAGGTATGTTTTCACCTGTTGCCTCCGAGACTGACGAATGTGGTAGTCGGTAGGATTCTCAAGGTGGGTCTGTACCTGTATTAAGGGATGGACAGTCAAAGGACGTGATCAATTCTTATTCCATAATTGATTTTGCACTTTAAACAAATTCTTTGTTTATCCTGTTAATGATTCCTTTTTTGGTGGAAACACAATATATACAAGATTTATAGTACGTCATTTAATGCTGTTAAAAGACAATCTGATCCAAATAAAGCTGCTGTTAATCACAAACTGACTAAAAACTCCTTTAATACAAGGATGAATACTAAACAATAATCTATCATTTATATGTTAAATAATGACAGAATTGGCTTTTAATATGTTTGAGGAAAAACAAATGCATTCAACTGCCAGTTTAATGATTGCAACTTGAACCTCAAGGTAAAAGATGCCCTTGGATTAGTTTAAAGGGATGCACTTGTAAGTGTAAGCCAACAGACATCGTACTTTTACAGCAAATATTACATTTTGCCATTATAGTCCATTTATAAAACACACAGATTTGAGCTGCGAGAGTAAGGGATGAGGGGGCCCTTCCCACGGCCATCCAATCTCTGTATGACCAAAGCGAGAGCTGTGTCCGGGTTCTTGGCAGTAAGTCGGATTTGTTCCAGGTGAGGGTTGGCCTCCTCCAGGGCTGCGCTTTGTCACCAATCCTCCACCAGTCCAGACATCTGGTAAGGATGCCTCCTGGACGCCTCCCTAGAGAGGTGTTCCAGGTACGTCCAGCTGGGAGGAGACCCAGGACTAGGTGGAGGGGTTATATCTCCAACCTGGCCTGGGAACGCCTCGGGATCCCCCAGTCGGAGCTGGTTAATGTGGCTTAGGAAAGGGAAGTTTGGGGTCCCCTGCTGGAGCTGCTGCCCCTGCGACCCGATACCGGATACGCGGATGAAGATGGATGGATGGATGGATGGATAGATGGACAGATTTCAGAATTTTTTTAACGCCAAATGAAAAAACAAAAAAACAGCGATAACTCTTACTTCAATAACCATCACAAGAATGAATACATACATGTTTAGTGTGTAATATAAGCTCAGCATGGTGTAACACTAATATTTAAACATACAACACTGAGAATGTGGCTCAGAGGTACACCGCATTATCCCTGTCCCGTAACACAGTGATGGCACAAAGACATGGGCTCATTAAATCAGTGGTAAAGCCTACAGGAGTAAAGCCACTCAATCCTCTGGTGTGGCTACATAAAGCAGTGGGCGGGCCTCATTCCTTCACATCAAAGAATAAAGCTTAGTAGAGAGCAGGCCTACTACTACTACTACTACAGAGAAAGAGAAAGACTCAACCCCTCAGCCCTCCAAACCCCCCTCTGTTTTTAGATCCAGCAGTAGAATTATTTTAAATGAACCGGAAACTTTTCAATAAACACACCTTTATGCTACTTTGGGTATGTTTTTACAGCAACTCATGACCCATTGGACAAATACACATGATTGGCGTTAAATGAATCTATTGTAAGTATTCAACCTATTTGGCTCGGCACTGTCAGCACAGATGAAGTACAAAGAAACACAGCAGCTTTGACAGGGTTGATGACACTGATGGACAGACAGTTGCCCTTATCTACAAAATGAAAGGTAAGACACTGACAACACACACACACACACACACACACGCATGCATGCATGCACACAGAGTAAACAAATTGCCCCATACAGTTAAAGCCACACACACACACACAATGGAGTATTGTGCAAATCCATACACAGAAACACACACTATCAAAGATAAGGACACACACAAGCATCTTTGGAATCGGGCAAAATGTCACTTCAGCTTTATCAGTCCCTGTCTGACTCAGGCTATCTACATCGCTCCTGACGGTCCTATCTCAAAACATGCCAAACCTATCTTATCTTCTGTCTCCCTACCTGCTTGCTGCTCCACCGCATTTTTCTCTCTCTGCCTTTTTTATAATCTGTCCCTGATTTTCCCTTGTGTGGCAGTGTTGCTGTGAGAAGCCACAACGCCCAGTGAAGTCCTAAACACCTCTTCTGCGCCTTGCTGCTCTTTCTCCTGCTCAGCAACATGTGAGTGGATTAATGGTGTGTAAGTGCCACAGCCCCCTGTCCTTTTGAAACCCCCCTTAACCAACATATTTTTTTCTCTTCAGCGAATCCCCTTAATGAGATCTGTTTAGTACTTTGTCTTTGTAGTGCAGAAACCTTTATTAACTTTTACTACACTATATGTAGAAGGATGAAGGGGATTCTGTATTCAATTAACAATGTATCAAGCCACAAATCCCCTTTTAAGTTATTTTTATTTTGTTGTCAAAATACTTCTATATACAGGGTGCCCTGGTAGCTCCCCTGGTTGAGCCCAGTTTAACCACCTGGTTATACAAAGGCTCAGTCACTGCAGTGGCCCAGGTTCAACTCCGACCCGTGGCCCTTTTGCTACATGTCGTCCCCTCTCACCCTCCCCCTCCCTGTCAAAAGCATCTTCAGCTGTACTAAATATAGGCAAAACAAGCCCAAATAATTTATTAAAAATTATACTTCTACATACTTCCTTCTCAATTAGTAATTTCTAACCTTCAGAATATGTATCAGTCATTATCAAAAGAATAGAAATTTGAAGTCATTTATTAATAAAAAATGCCAAACATTCACTGGTTCCAGCTTCTTAAAGGTGTGGAATGGTTGCTTTTCTGTTTTCACATGTTTATAATTTCAATATCTTTGACTTTTTGACAATCAACCAAGCCATGACCATAAACTCTGGAAACCCTGGGAAGTTGTGATTATTTTATTATATTAATAATATTATATATTTGCATAATTAAGGGCACTGCCTTAGAGTGGTTTAGGTCATACTTGTCAGATAGAGATTTTAGAGTCAGTTTTGGCGGCTCTATTTCACCTTCTGTGTCCCTCACATGTGGTTTCCCCCCAGGGTTCAATTCTTGGGCCAATTCTTTTTTCACTCTATCTGCTTCCCCTTGGATGTATCTTAAAAAGGCACAACATCAGCTTCCATCTTTATGCAGATGATTCACAAATCTATCTGCCCATCAAAAGAAATGATGGTAGTTCCTTAGCAAGATTAGCTGACTGTTTTAATGATATTAAAGCCTGGATGGCCTTAAACTTTTTAAACTTTAACGAGAGTAAAACTGAGGTCATGGTTTTTAGACCCAGTGGCACCTCTGATGTCTCACAAATAGACCTGGGCATCTTTCAACCTTATGTTAAGTCCGTCGTAACAAACCTGGGTGTAAAAATGGATTGTGATTTTAAAATGGAGAAGCAGATCAATTCTGTTGTGAAAGCAAGTTTCTTTCAACTTAGGCTTCTTACCAAGCTTAAGGGCTTTTTATCCTTTACAGACTTTGAGAGGGTTATACATGCTTTTATTACAACACACCTTGATTATTGTAATGCTTTGTATATAGGTGTTAGCCAGGCCTCCCTCTCTCGACTACAACTGGTTCAAAATGCTGCTGCTCGTCTCCTTACTGGGACTCGTAAGCGAGATCACATCACCCCTGTCCTTGCCTCTCTTCACTGGCTCCCAGTTCATTTTAGGATTGATTTTAAGATTTTATTGTTTGTTTTTAAAGCCCTTCATGGACTAGCTCCAGTATACATCACTGAGCTGTTGAAGCCACATGCTCCCTCAAGGTTATTAAGGTCTGCAAACCAGTCCCTTCTCGTTGTCCCTAAATCGCGACTCAAGAGTAGAGGTGATCGGGCTTTCTCAGTTGCAGCCCCGAGACTGTGGAATAAATTGCCTCTTCATGTCAGACTGGCCCCCAGCCTTCCGGTTTTTAAATCACGACTAAAAACACATTTTTATTCCTTGGCTTTTAATTCGGCATGAGAACTGTATGTTGTATTTGTCTGGTGTTGTATTTTGTCTATTTATTGTTTCATGTCAATGTACAGCACTTTGGTCAACCTGGTTGTTTTTAAATGTGCTTTAGAAATAAAGTTTGATTGATTGATTGATTATTTCACACAAATTGTATTGGATAATTGAGCAATTGATTTGATAATAATCAGTACATGTAAAATAAAAGACATTCATTGATAATGAAAATAATCTGTTGCTGCCCTACTGACCTTAAGAACCTCCACAGGGACCTGCATGCTTTGTTGATGCTGCGGGGTGCTTATGGCTGGGGTAGGTGCAGGTGGCCCAGCCATGCAATGTTGCATGTATTGCAGGGCTGCATTCTGTTGCTGCTGCTGCTGTATCTGCTGCCTCTCACGCTGCTCCTCTTGCTGCAGCTGGTCTCGCATCAGCTGGACACGGACACACAACCCCACAGGCGCACGCACACACACACACACACACACACACACACACACATTACAGGAATGCTCATTAAAGATTTGTGATTGCTTTTGGCTGTTAGAAGAGCTGTTAGGAGAGCACACCTAGTGACTCACACATCTATTAACTCACCCTGTAAAAAGTATGTAGAGTAAAAATATTAAAATATGCAAGGACCAAATAGCACAGGCAAATGTGTCAGTGGTTGCTGCATGTAGATGTCCTTGAAATAAATTGCCCACCCACAAAGCTGTGACATTGACCAGAATACCTTCCTCTCCAGTGTCCACTTGGTCAAACAACACAACAAACAGACTTTAATATCCATAGCTAATGAAAGGTTTGCATGTGCTGTATATAGGATGGTGGATGCTCTTGTGTCATACCTGCATCCGCAGGCCAATGCGTGAGGCCATTGCTGGGGGGCGAGGGGGCAGGGGAGGGCGAGCCGACGCCAATGCACCACAGTCCAGCCCGAAAAAGTAGAGGAAGCTGAGGAGGTGAAAGGAAGGGAGATTAAATTGAGAGTTGAGCCAGAGGAAGGAAAGGAAAATAAACAAGGCGAAAACAAATGTATCAAAAGTCTTCAGGGATACCTTAACAAGAAGGAAAGTAGATCCTGTGTAAACACTTCTACCTCAACTGACATACTCTCTTTGTAGAGAAGCCTGATTCAGTGTGTAATTGTTACACATTGGGTACATTGGTGATAAGGAGAGAGATGCAAGTGAAGAGGGGGAAGTGTGCAATGTTGTGACTAGGGCTCGGGCCATATATTCGACTTTGTTGGGTAAGTAATTGATAGTATAACAAAATCATGAATCAATGTCTTTAATTAAGCCAAAAGACGTGTTGTAGAGCAGTGCTTCCATTTTCTGCTTGGTGTGAGAGTCTTTGCTGTGGACTCCTTTCTCTCCTCTCCTTTGTGTTTCACCAAGTGCATGGCTTTGAGCACACACAGCCAACAAGTGCACAGCAGAGAAAAGTGCAGTGATGGCAGTCCGCTAACTTGTTACTTTCGCTACAACATTAGCTCCCCTGTTTCAACAATGTAAAAAATGTGTATGCAGGCTGAAAATCACAGGGATTAAGCTATGAGCTGGGGAAAAAAAGCCGCTAGCTGGGTCTAATTTATACTGTATAAACACTGCAGTGCTAGTCGGTCCATCTCAGCTGAGAACGGAGAACTGTCTGGCTGTGTTATCACCAACCAGTGTGATGTGTATACAGATTGGTAGATACCTGTATGGTTTTACTTTAGCACCCTGGTGTCGTTTTAGGTGTTTTAAAATCAAGATAAGTTAGCAGTAACACTCTCTTGACCCCCCAATTGTGTTCAGTGATTCCTCTATGTTGATGGCGGCCCGCCATGGTATAGGGCAGACGCACAACAGGGTTTCCGCTGTGTACTCCGCGCGCCGCCGCTCCTTCAGCTGTTTATAAAAAAAGTCATAATTACACAACTCTGCAGAGCCGTCTGCTCTACTAAACTCAAGCAAGTGGCATCCACTCTCTCTCCCCAAGCAACTGGAACAGTGACAGGACTTCATCACTTTCCAAGTCATGGCAACCAAGTAAACAACAGGGGTACTACCATAGACAGTTAAAGAAGGAGTACTACTTGTCACTCAATCTTAGGTAAACTCACGCGACTCCTGTGAAATATGACACTGGAAATAGCATTGTGGACACTGAATTTGAAAACTCTAAAAAGTCTATTAAAAGTAAAGTCGCTTTACTGTTTATAAGACCCCGGATGATACAAGAAGCTAACATTTGCGAATGCTGCGGTCCCTCTGCCTCCCCTCTGCAGGAGACGCTGTATTCCTCCGACACGCTGTATTAATGTTAGCTACTGTTTTAAAACTGTTTTCCAAGTTAGTGGGGGTGCATACCGCTCAAAACCAGCATGAAAAACGTTGCTAGTAATGTTCACTTAGTGTTTTGTTTTGTTGTTAACTGTATGTAAATTGAGTGGTGACGTTAAATCACCGGTTTCAGGTAACCTCCCTGGGGTACCGTCTATTTGCTGGATGGGTTCAAGGTAACAGTCGCTAGCTAACATTGGCAGATTTAAGCCCGTTGACAGCGACGTTATTGTTCATATTTTGGCACAATGTTTCTGACCGTAGTGGTCATAGTGACTGAAAGTGGGATGTGAGATACTAAAAGAAAAACGAAATGCTGTTTTCAGGTAACGTTCATTTTTGACGTTCAACAACACCCCCCACCTGCTCTTGCTGCAGCTAACAAAAATTGTAGAGGAAACACTGCTGTCTCTCCAAAAAAAAGGGTGTATTGCGAATTATGAGGTACTTCCTCGATAACAGCAAGGTCATGTTGGGAGACATGTGGTCTTGTTGTTCTTGGGTGATCATGTGAGCAGACGATGACGGGGAACGCACATAAACCCTGTACAACACCTCCTCGTCTTTCTCTCTCACGCATACACACTCACAAATATGTATAATTGCACACACTCATTGGGGAGTCCCAGGACTGATAGTTCCCCTTCTGCAGTGACTTGTGTTCATCCCCTGAATGACTAAGCTCGTCTGGACTCACATGTGTAATGAAACCAGTTAAGGGCCAGGTTTTTACTGTATTCTAGGACTAAGCTGATGGTAACGCACAACTTCATATAGAAGAGCAGTAACAGGGTCTAAACAACCAATCTGAATATGATTCCTCTAGTCTCTCATCAGAAACACTGTCTGTATATGGTCATAAAGAGAGAAAGACACAGAGAGAAAGACATAGAGAAAGAGAGAGAAAGAGAGAGAGAGAGACAGACAGAGACAGAGAGAGAGAAAAGCTCATTGTGCGTGAGGTACAATAAGAAGGACAGCTCCTATTGAGGACTGAAGCCGCCTGTTGTCCGAAGTGTACATTTCAGCAACCGAGGGGGAACACACTGCCTGCTTTGTGCCCATTGGATGGCCCACATGAATAACACACACACCCATGCAGATGTGCATTGAAACACACACATTCCAACACAACCATGTACCCAAACTTGGACTCAAGGACAAGCTGGCTCCACAAGCAGCTTCAAACTGCCAAAACGGACACTCCATAAACAAAAAGTACATAAGTAGAGACACACTAATCACAGCACGGAATTTTCCAATAACGTTCACAACTAGTGATGATGTTGAAACAACATTTGTACACACTGCCAACATCTGGAGTTCAGAGGCAGGCCCTTTTGTAGTAGTAGTAGGTGTCCCTTTTCAAGATGCTTATTTACACTGACAAACAAACAAGTGTGTTCACACACACATATACACAGTGGAGGAATTCTACAAAGTGTATTTAAAGAGTATGACAAATGGGGTGATTACGTCTCCAAACTCAATCGGCAAGGTAGTAATGCCAGCCAGAGGAACACATATACTTTATGACTCGAGGATTTAAGGATAGACCTGTAGGTTGTACAGACTGTAATTCTTTGTGATTTTAAACAAAACACTAAATTTTATATTTATAAATAAAGATAAAACTGACTTGACTGCCACCAAATAGAGCATAGCTAACCATATTATGTTCCACTATACAGATCAAATAAATTAATTCATGTAGCTTTACACATGCTAAACCAAAAGCCATAAAGTGTTGGCTTGACGTTGCCATAGTAGTCTGAAACCTCTCATTTCATATTCAATTTCCAAGGAGCATTAGACCAAAATGCCTCCAGACACATCTGGATAGAACTACAACACATCAAATCAGATCAATGAAACATGAACAATGGAAAAATGTAAGCAGAATTGTAGCATCAACAAAATGTCTGTGAACTAGTGTTGCCATTTTGCCACTAGAATTTGAAGAGGTGTTTTTACTTTGCTTGGGAACCAGACAAATCAGCAAGCTCATGTTTTATTTGCTCTGGCTAGGCAATAGCAGCTTCAACAGAAAGTTCCACATCAGCTGCAGCCATCTTGTTTTTGTAAATGTCTCAACGGCGCTTCTCTTTACAGAAAAAAAAAAATACCCAATATTAGATAAACAGTTGCGATTGGCCTGTCAGATCTCAAGCTGCTGGAAATCTGTCTAAAGTGGAGGGCAAACAACGCATTAATAAAACATGAGCTCGCAGATTTGTCTTGTTCCCAGATAAAAATAATAAAGTGTACAAATAATGCTTATACTGTACATGTAAATTTAACTGTTCAACATATTCTACTAGCTACTACTCCATAACACAACATCAGCACTGTGTTATTTACTGGTTTTAGGGGAACTGGCATTTGTGGCTCTGCCACAGTTTGGCTCTCAGACACATTTCCACATTCATAGATTACAGGCAATTCATTGGCCAATATTAATTAGAACTGCTATTTGAAATCCCCAAGTTCTGCAAAATGAAAATGCTTAAGATACCAGATGCAGCGGCAACAATGTTTACATTAAACTACCTAACTTTCCAACAGTTGTGAAGCTATATTAGGCTTTATGTGTGCCATGGCCTCCAACTGTGATGAAGCAATGATACAAAAAGTAGATACGTCCTTTAACACGTATGCGCTGACAGGGTATCACTTCCTGATATCATATGGTGACACACTGCTACCATGATCTCCCACATGGGCCTTCCCATTGCCTGACATCCATTGGGGTAAGCAGGCATCTGACGCAGTAAGAGCACACAGCGGCCATTGTGTGTCCGACACTGTGATGTCACAGCCCCTTCACTTCAAACACTGGCAGCCAGTGGGAGGATGTAGAGCGGAGGAAGCCCGGTTCAGAGGTTAATTATGGATTGTGCTACAGATTAGTCACAAACAAAGATGCCAACAATAAGCACACAATTGAAAAATAGAATAAATTAAAAATGCTGTGCACCACTTTAGTTTCTTCCTATACATACATGTGCAAAGTGTATCACATACGCATATATAGACACACACACACAAGTACACACACACTTGGGGGCAGTGTGGGGCCATAGCACCTGTGTTCAGAGACATGGTGTCTTTGTGGAGTGTGTATTTTTAGAAATGACTGTGCCATGCAAAGAAAGGCCTTTTCAACAGCCAACTCTGAGCAGTTGAATGTGGGATGTGAATATACAGACATACACTCAGGTGCACTCTCACAACAAAGCACATGTGCATTCACGCATATGCTGCAACAGCTGCTGCACAAAGTTCAAAGACAATTTACAGTGATATTGTGAAAAGTGCAGAAACAAAAAAGAATTGCTATTGCTGTATTGCCATCACAGCAATTCGGCATGGCGAATAAAAGTATAAAGTACACCTTTTCAAATTTCTGGCACAGAGTAAGCTTGACCTGGCCAGGCCCTGCTCTGAGACACACACACACACACAAATTATAAATACTGTTAAAGAACTTCAACCTTAGACATGACAGGGTAAAAACGTTTAAGTCATTCTTGGTAAAAATTATTTTGTAGCATTTGTGACCATTGACAATCACTTTTGATACTTTGATACTAAGGTACAGGTTATCAAATGCTTAGTCCAACCACCTTCTGATTAATATCACAAAGGTTCCAAATGCAACACACACACACACACACACACACACACACACACACACACACACACACACACACACACACACACACACTTTCCGCATTAAGCTTTCTGTCTGCCTGCTCTAATGACTAAAATAACCCCCTCTGCTCTCTGTTCTCCTTTTCAGGAACACCCTGTTCCCCTGAGCTGGGTGTGTTTTTTGTTTGGTGTTGTGTGTCTGTTTGCATTTGTGCCCTCTACAGCGTCAGATGGTGTCTTTCAGAACATGTAAACAGACCTAAATTATCAATATAACTAAACCACCACCCCCACACACACACGCTCAACGTGTAACGTTGATAGGATTATGTGACATAGCTGGCAATGGCAAGTATGGGGTCCTTACCCTTCCCTTTTTGGTTTCACACACACAAACAGCTGTATCCCTTAGTGATATAACACATCACACTACTCAGACATACAGACGGAGGGACAGTCAGATCATTTTCCAATGCTCCGGACTGCTATTCTGTGGGTCAATTGCTGCTTTAGATATAAAAATATTCCTGCTACCACCTCACTTGTACTAATTACAACAGATACTGTACTAGGGATGTAGTGGTAGCATACATGGGTTGTGTATGCACACCAGAGTGGATGAGGTAACTAGAAAGAATGATTCTCATTTCTATTTAGTCATTCAAGTCAGGTTTGCCAGTTGTGTTGATGCAGGGTAGCTCCACAATCACTGAATAGGTGGATTTCTACAGTATAATTTAGAAGCACATTTGTGCACAGAGACACACACATGCAATTACCTGTTTGAGAGGAAAAAGAGTTCTCAGGAGGAAGTAGCCTACGCTCTGCTTATGCTGCTGACTACATGTCTGGATTCTGAAGAAAGTGGATTTCAATCTGTGAGGGAGACATCATGGGGCAGAGATGAAGAAAGGCAATGGAGGTATGAAATGAAAAAGACAAACAAAAACAGACATAAGGAAGGAAAGAAACATTTAATTGTCCCAAAGGAAATTTGCATTGGACACATACACAAACAGTATCTGCTGTTTAGCAAATTCAACACATGCAACATAGTGCATAAATAATACACACACACACACAAGCTAAATTTGAGATTTTAGGCTACTGACTCCGGTTCGGGACGTTGATTAACGAAGATAGGTGCTAATTAGCTCTCATAACGGAGCAGGTGGGTAGGAAACTGCCATTAGTCCATGGGGCTACTGTCTGATTACTCCACCTTTTCATTGTGATATTTTGTGATTACATTCTGAATCTGCACAATGTCTTCCTCTGACACAGAAGTAGCCTACACTGTAAGTCAGTAGTAGGCTGTACAGTGGAGTTGCATATTAAGTGCTTTGGGGCCCTTCTGTAAGTCATTTTGGGGCACAACTTAGTTTTGAAGAATTCTACAACCAGCAATACCACAGGCCAAGCAATCATCCAAACAGGCACATTTTCAACGGGCACTGTACTAGTAAAATGTAAAACAGCAAAATAGACAGATAGCGGTTACATATAATACAGTATGTGACTGGGACTAGAGTGTGAAGGGTGAAGCTGCAGGTGCGCAACACACACTGAAGAACTTAGAAAAGAGAAGAATTTCCAAGGCGGAAGCGAAGGAAGCAACAGACCATGGTTTGCCCTAAGTATAAACACACACTGAATGGTGTCAAGAGATGATATTCTCCATTGTTTTAAGGCTTAATTGTGTTGCAAGAGACGCTTTTCCTTTAGTTAATTAGTTCATTTTTTTTATACAGCAAATTGTTGCAGCTCTCCTATCTGGTTTCTAGCTCCATTTTTCAAAAGAGTAGGTTTAAACATGTTCTTATATGGTTTCAATAACAAAAAAGACTAACCTAGTTGTGCACTCAAGTAAAATATTCAAAACACTGAACCCTCTTCCTTTTGTTATACATTTTAACATGGTTGGGGCTAAGGGTTGGATGCACAACAGCTGCTGTAAAAGGATCAATGTCCTTAGATTGTTTTTAAACTTGAAGTGAATAGAAACTTATGTGTAACTTACAGGCATAAAGTGCCCACAGAGTAACATTTCTGCACAGTAACCAACTTTCTGAAGGTTATCTTAGTGAATCACCACAACTCATCAACATTGTGTGTGAATCGGAATGCCTGTCACCTTCTAAACACAGTCTATAAATACCTGACCAAGAGACACCCTTGTCCAGAGTGAATCTGTCAACTAAGTCCTGCTTTCCTCAGGTCACTCTGTGTCACTGATAACAGAGAAGAGAGCGATGTGAAACTAGCGGGGAAAGTACAACAGGTTTTTAGCACAAACACACTTTTAGCCATATCAAATCAAAGTACAACACAATGGGATACAGGAAAGACAATACACCAGCTTCAATTACAGCCACACATCACTTCCCGTTGCCTTCAATCAGTTTTCACAACTCCTAGTTTTGTCAGTGGTGAAGCAACTTCCTCTGCAGGAAACCTAGGACAAGTAAAAAAGCTGTTTGCCATGCCACAATGTTTTAGATGCAAATCTTAGCTTGTAACATTTTGATATTAATGGACACTTCTTATATGATCCTTGAAAAATTAAAAGGAAAAATAAAGTAAATTTTGTTCAATCTGAAGTCAAAGGGTCTGTGCAGAACATGTACACAAACAAGTCATATATAGAACCGAGTAACAAAAATCAATGCACAGGTATTCACAGAGCAGATATACTGTACATTTATTCATCCTGTTGTGTTGCAAGTGTAGTGCTAGTAACCTACAAACTAGGATATTAGCTCACCAAACACACAAATCGTCTGACCTCTGTTTACCATTTGTATTACTTAAATTGATCCATTTTGGAATACAAGTTAACATTAGAGAGTTGTTGTATTCCATGTAGTAACTTTCACTGTCTCCCCACTAGACTGCCACACGATCAGTACCATCACTCTGACATACTGCCTCCACTTAGTTGCAAGTAACAAACAATCATTGCATTGCTAAACAATGCAGTGATGACTCAAGATCTCTTGTTGCTATTTGTTTTGGAAATGTCAAAACGCAATATGTAACAACCAGTTCATTGTCAACAGTAATTGAACCAATGCTGCTTCTGTTGCCGCTACTGCATCTTTTCCAATTTAAAAGAAACTGCATGTTATTAAAAACACACAAAACCTACTTAGACATGTTCAGCTTAATTTCTGATATAAAGGCATATTAGCCTGAATGGAGCTCAAATTGCCATATTCAACAGCCAGGCTGGGAGAAACACTGACACCGATACATATAGTAGAGTATAAACTTAGATCCTTACCAGCAACTCTCCAACTATCCCAAAGACAACATTGTGTATCCAACAGAGATCTGCTCCTCCACGTGTTAATGCACACACTCCCTGACAGAGAGACAGCTGTTGCTGTCTGGGCCCAGCCAACTACTGCATTCATATGCCGGTTCACTGGTTGTGACGGCACTTCTCCCTCCACAGGCCGATCTACAGTAAGCTGAGTGACAGTCACTATTAGTCACCTTCCTCCCTCTCTCCAACCAGTTCAGCTTCCTATTTCTCCTTATTCTCCTCCTCGCGCTCTCCTCCTCTTCCCCTAAATTAGCCTGAATGCCGTAGTCTGGGGCAACAACAACGAGAGCCTTGTGTCCAGTAAACGTTTCTCCCTCTCTTGTTTTTCCACAATTTCACTCTAATATGGAACTCCTCCTTCAGTCCAGCCTCCTTCCTAAAGCAGTGTACATCATTTGCATACAGTAACACCTAAACATTTGCATGCATAATCACAAATAGGAAGCAATTGGAAGCAATTCCTTATTTTGTCTGCCAGGTCATTGTGGGCATGTTTTTCTGAACTATGGGACAATGAATCAGCAAATTTACTTTTTTAATTGCACTCCCACACACAGTTACCCTACCACACACAAACACAAACACACACACACACACACACACACAAACCTGCATGCACATTAAGACTTAACAGATAACAAGTCTATACATAATCCTGAAGACAGAAAATGACACCATATGTATTGTAATAGATTATATATGTCCATTCAGTATTAGATATAACACACTTATGCCCTATCGTAAAAAAAGACATTCCATTTCATAGCAATACGTTTATCATTTACTAAAAGTCATGGTCACCTTATTGTTAAGAGAATCATCAATGGGCATTGGAATCATCACAATTACAAGACAGATGCTCCCTGAAAATAGAAAATACGCACTGGCAAAGCAACCACAGACCACTGAACCGCTGCAGATAGACGCTAATAGATCTTAATACATTTCAGAGACTGGAATCACTGATTGGTTGTGATATTAAAAAGATGATCGCATTAAAAACTTTTAGAACATTTATGATGCCACAGTGTAGCAATAAACTTGTAAACTTACACTATTGAAATAATATACTCGCACTGTTGCTTGCTCTGTTGGGTCCTTGTAAATTCTGGAGTGTGGTCTAGACCTACTCTATCTGTAAAGTGTCTCGAGATAACTCTTGTTATGAATTGATACTAGAAATAAAATTGAATTGAATTGAAATTGAATATAGAATATCCTTACATTTATGTAATTACTTTACTAAATGAAATTGTTACAACACTAAGTCATCACAGTAAGGTCTTGAACAGCTTTAGTGACTACACAAACTGGAAAAGCTTCTGGATATTTCCCCTCCAAAACCTTGGTCGCTACCAATTCACATTGAATTGAGGGAAAATAGGGCGGTCACCCCAACCTGTCTACCAGCTAAATAATTTGCTAACAGGAAATTAACACCTTTCAACAGAAATTCAGGCACCACTGCCACCTGAGCATAGCCAACAAAAATGTTAGTCCTTACAAACATCTGGACGGCACTATACCCACACCTCCAAAACCCTCAAACGGTGCCTAAGCTACCCCTTCCTCAACTGCAACCATACCATCACACAACAAACCATCAACATTTCCAAATTAGCTTCATCACTAGCTTTTAAATTAAGAGTACAAGGTACAGAACAACCAGCCTCTCCTGAGGCGTTTTTTTTTCTCTCTGGAGAGCAGGACAGCAGGACTTGATGTGACCAACATGGCAAATGATGTATACTGGGGAAGAAGAAGGCTTAGTTTGTTGGCCAATATTTTAGGGGTTTACAGTGCCCACCACTATTTTTATCACCAGGGCGTTTTTCAAAGTCTCCTGTCATTTTAACCTGACCACAGCTTTAACATCTAAGTCATTTAAATATGTCCGTATGACCTTAAACAGGCTCTTCTTAAACTGTTCTATAACCATCTGCTCACGCAGCTCACACAGATTCTCAAAGGCATAAACTTCATTCCACACGCCTGCAATCCATCTCCACAAGCCTGCAATGGCAAGTTAAATCAGATCAACAACACCACATCCCCTCATGTGACATGTCAGTCTGGCCTTGTCTATCAGCTAACCACGCCCAGTTCTCTAAAGACAATGTTATGAATCTGCCAGTAGACTAAAAAATCTTATGTACAAGCTAAGCATGTCTGTGTATACTATGGGACAAGTAACCCAATAAAACTGTGTATATACCTGTGCACAAATTGGGACTACCTCTGCTTGTGTGTTTGTGTGCCAAATCACTTCTGCTCTGTCTACATTGTCAACACACAGACACAGACACACACACACAGACACACACACACACACGTAAAAGTGCTTATGTGTGCTTGTGTCTATCTTGTGTGTACACACACAAGATACACACAAGCACATCCCTTCAACACTCCAAATAACAGAAGATAGAATGATGACTACTTGCGGACAGGACCATTAAAAAAGCCTCCTAGTGGTGAGATCATGCATAATAGCAGAATATTTTCACTTCAGAACATGTGGAAATGCTGTACATGGACATGTTCAACATAAAGAGGATGTTTGATATCTTGGGCCATTACTATAAAAGTTCCAGAGGACTTCAGAAAATGTTTTTGATTAGGCAATCTACCATGTTTGCTTATAGTCTGTCATACCCTTTTATGATGAGTCAAGACTCTGACTTCTACTGTTGATACCAAAAACTATCCCTATCAGTTAAGTCATTCCACCACAGTAGATCTTGTTGTTAGCTCAACTCATTAAACTTAAATGCAGAGTGACAAGCTTTAAGATAAATTAGGTTTTAACTCAGGTTGTTACAATTGCATCCGCTCAGACATATTGTAAAGGCCACATGCAGAATGCCCATTGCGTGCAGCAGCTTGTTTGATGGATTCTCTGGGCGTAATGGGTTAATAAAACTCTTCCATCACTGTATGTAACCCAACTATTAGTAAGCCTCCATTCATAATCTCCAACACCATCCTGTATCCCTGAATACAGAAACACAAACACTGGTATCAAAGTGCCACTCAGCTAGCTGTGCCTATCACAACAGAGGAGAACACTGGCCAGCCTGGTTCAGCAGTACGCGGCTGACAAGAATCCCTTGTTTGTACACAAAGCATTCAACAGTTGACCCGAGCTCCAGTTCTCATAGTGCCTGCAGTGTATTTACTGGGTTATTTTGGTCCAGGGGCAGGAACGCCCCAAGCCCTTAGCCCATTGGTTGGGAAAGCTGCGTTGCTATAAGACTAGCCAATCATAAGGTGTATGTGTAGGAGGGGAAATCATTGACCAAGCTAGCCTTGTACTCTTTTGACAATGGCCTATGGATGAGGCAGTACCCAAACACACACATGCACACACACATAAATATGTCTACATACATAAACACACCAGCCAAGACGAAGTTTCTCTTTGTTTACTCCCTCAGTCACCGCCCAGAGAATTTGGCCCACATATGAGAAAGAGAGAAACATCATGGCTTTGAAACGAGCAAAGTGGTTGTTGGCCAAGACCACACCACAAATGAACACAAATCAGAAACCGTAAGGCCAATCATCACAAAACTCACAGGGTATGTTCAGATAAGTGCCCCAGATATACCCAGACAGTTTTATATACAGTACATACTCCACTAGGGGCCACTAAAAGTGCAAGATAGGTGAGTGGCATTACACAAATTTTAATTTTAATCACATATTCATTGTCCAATCATCCCAAATCTCTCCGGATATGTCCTCATAAGTATCTGAACCACACCCTGAAAGTTTCATTCAAATTAAACACCAATATCCTCTGTTCGGAATGTATTAAAGAAATGGCAGTCATCAGGAACAGTGGAAGTTAAAGCAAGATCTGGAACACCAAGAAAAATATCAGACAGAACAGCTCGCAGGATTGTGAGAAAAGCAAGTCAACACCCATGTGTGACTGCACAATCCATCCAGAAAGACCTGGCAGACACTGGAGTTGTGGTACACCATTGCACTATAAAGAGATACTTGTACAGATATGGTCTTCATGAAAGAGTCATCAGAAGAAAACCTCTTCTACATCCTCACCACAAAAATCAGCGTTTGAAGTTTGCAAAGAACATACAGTACAGACAAGCCTGGTGCATTGTGGAAACAAGTTCTGTGGACCGATGAGGTTAAAATAGAATTTTTTGGCCGGAATGAGCAAAGGTATGTTGGAGACGAAAGGGCACAGAATTTAATGAAAAGAACCTCTGTCCAACTGTTAAGCATGTGGGTGGATCAATCATGCTTTGGGGTTGTACTGCAGCCAGTGGCACAGGGAACATTTCACGAGTAGAAGGAATAATGGATTCAATAAAATTTCAGCAAATTTTGGACGCTTACTTGATGCCATCTGTGAAAAAGCTGAAGTTAAAGAGACCATGGCTTCTACAAATGGATAATGATCCCAAACACACCTCAAAATCCACAGTGGATTACATCAAGAGGCGTAGACTGAAGGTTTTGCCATGGCCTTCACAATTTCCTGACCTCAACATAATTGAAAATCTATGACTAGACCTTAAAAGAGCAGTGCTCATTCAAACCCTCGCTTTAAATGCACAATAACTGGACGTAGAATGACACAGATCAAGATTTGAGCTTGGAATCGCAGCTTGCGGCTTTATTAGCAATTGTTTTTTCCCACCTAGTTTTTGTTATTTCGTTCGTTTTTGTTAACAATTATAACCTTGCTACACATCAAATGGACATTTTATAGACATAATGACCGTCATTTTACACACATTATCTTCTACATCAGCGTTAAATATTTGGTATCTTCTCAATGAAAGTTGTACAAAGTACAAGTTTCAACAATCAACAATCACGATGAAAACAGACATTTCCTCATACTATAAGTGCTACATCATTCAACCTGATATAACCTCAAGTTGTGTACATTGAGTATTAAGGCTACAACAGTGGTGATCTATGTACAATGGGAGCTTGGAGTTTGTTTGATTGAGTGTGTGGACAGGTGTCTTCGTCTGATGTGATTGGGATGTTAGCTATGTACAGCTCAGAGCGCTACAGTAGGGAGAACAAGTATTTGATACACTGCCAATTTTGCAGGTTTTCCTACTTACAAAGCATGTAGAGGTCTGTAATTTTTTATCATAGGTACACTTCAACTGTGCGAGACGGAATCTAAAACAAAAATCCAAAAAATCACATTGTATGTTTTTAAATAATTAATTTGCATTTTATTGCATAACATACGTATTTGATCACCTAACAACCAGTGAGAATTCCATCTCTCACTGATCTATTAGTTTTTCTTTAAGCCCTACTGTTCTCCACTCATTACCTGTATTAACTGCACCTGTTTGAACTTGTTACCTGTATAAAAGACACCTGTCCACACACTCAATCAAACAGACTCCAAACTCTCCACAATGGCCAAGACCAGAGAGCTGTGTAAGGACATCAGGGATAAAATTGTAGACCTGCACAAGACTGGGATGGGCTACAGGACAATAGGCAAGCAGCTTGGTGAGAAGGCAACAACTGTTGGCGCAATTATTAGAAAATGGAAGATGTCCAAGATGACGGTCAGCCTCCCTCGGGTCTGGGGCACCATGCAAGAGCTCACCTCGTGGGGCATCAATGATCATGAGGAAGCTGAGGGATCAGCCCAGAACTACATTGCAGGACCTGGTCAATGACCTGAAGAGAGTTGGAACCACAGTCTCAAAGAAAACCCCTAACCACATTAGTAACACACTACGCCGTCATGGAGTAAAATCCTGCAGCGCATGCAAGGTCCCCCTGCTCAACCCAGTGCATGTCCAGGCCCGTCTGAAGTTTGCCAATGACCATCTGGATAATTCAGAGGAGGAATGGGAGAAGGTCATGTGGTCTGATGAGACAAAAATAGAGCATTTTGGTCTAAACTCCACACGCCGTGTTTGGAGGAAGAAGAAGGACGAGTACAACCCCAAGAACACCATCCCTACTGTGAATCATGGAGATGGAAACATCATTCTTTGGGGATGCTTTTCTGCAAAGGGGACAGGACGACTGCAACGCATTGAGAGGACGATAGATGGGGCCATGTATTGCGAGATCTTGGTCAACAACCTCCTTCCCTCAGTAAGACTAAGTAACTGAAGATGGGTCAAGGCTGGGTCTTCCAGCATGACAACGACCCGAAACACACAGTCAGGGCAACTAAGGAGTGGCTCTGTTAGAAGCATCTCAGGTCCTGGAGTGGCCTAGCCAGTCTCCAGACCTGAACCCAATTGAAAATCTTTGGAGGGAGCTGAAAATCCATATTGCCCAGCGAAAGCCCCGAAACCTCAAGGATCTGAAGAAGGTCTGTATGGAGGAGTGGGCCAAAATCCCTGCTGCAGTGTGTGCAAACCTGGTCAAGAATTACAGGAAACATATGATCTCTGTAATTGCAAACAAACATTTCTGTACAAAATATTAAGTTCTGCTTTTCTGATATATCAAATACTGTCAAAATGCAAATTATTTAAAAATCATACAACGTGATTTTCTGGATTTTTGTTTTAGATTCTGTCTCTCACAGTTTAAGTGTACGTATGATAACAATTACAGACCTCTACATTAGAGCCCAACCGATAAAGGATTTTTAAGGCCGATACAAATTTTTGGTATTTGGTATTTTTGGTATCGAATTTTTTCGATATTTGGTTATTTAAAAATCCGATATGCCGATATATCGGCCAATATATTTTTTAAAAATAAAACAAGGCGTTACAAAAAAGATTAGCTATTTGTAGTATGTATTTATGAGAAATATATATTTTTTTTAATTTGGCCCGCCGATATATCAGTCAGGCTCTACTCTACATGCTTTGTAAGTAGGAAAACCTGTTAAATCAGCAGTGTATCAAATACTTATTCTCCCCACTGTATGTGTTTGTGTGTAATAGAGACAGAGTAGTGCAATAACCAGCCAACCCGCTGTACAGCATTTCATTTCACGTGGCCAAGAGTCACCATGTATGGTGAGATGGAATGGAAGGCATTTATGAGATGTGTTGTGAGATAGGGTACACAAATCAAACACAAAATGTATTTCACAACGGTTGTCACACACCAAAACCTGCTCTTGACAAAATGCTCCACTTCCCCCTCCCCCCCACTCTCACTAATTGAAAATAACTATAAGTGTGAAGAATGTAGCTGTGCCTTTTTAGCCCTTCAGACTTTTGAGAGGAAGAGGTGGCTGCAGAGAGTAAAAGCAGAAATGGTAAGGAAAACAGGACTGAAACAACTGAAAACACAGGAAGCATTCAAGGAGGGGTCAAGAGGACGATAATCAATAAGATAAGTTTACACTATATACAGTGGGTACGGAAAGTATTCAGACCCCTTTAAATTTTTCACTCTTTGTTTCATTGCAGCCTTTTTCCAAAAATCAAAAAAGTTCATTTTATTTCTCAGTAATGTACACTCAGCAACCCATCTTGACAGAAAAAAACAGAAATTTAGAAATTGTTGCATATTTATTAAAAAACAAAAACTGAAATATCACATGGTCATAAGTATTCAGACCCTTTGTTCAGTATTTAGTAGAAGCACCCTTTTGATCTAATACAGCCATGAGTCGTTTTGGGAAAGATGCAACAAGTTTCTCACATCTGGATTTGGGTATCCTCTGCCATTCCTCCTTGCAGATCCTCTCCAGTTCTGTCAGGTTGGATGGCAAACGTTGGTGGACAGTCATTTTCAGGTCTCTCCAGAGATGCTCAATTGGGTTTAAGTCAGGGCTCTGGCTGGGCCATTCAAGAACAGCCACAGAGTTGTTGTGAAGCCACTCCTTCGTTATTTTAGCGGTGTGCTTAGGGTCATTGTCTTGTTGGAAGGTAAACCTTCGGCCCAGTCTGAGGTCCAGAGCACTCTGGAAAAGGTTTTCATCCAGGATATCCCTGTACTTGGCCGCATTCATCTTTCCCTCGATTGCAACCAGTCGTCCTGTCCCTGCAGCTGAAACCCCCACAGCATGATGCTGCCACCACCATGCTTCACTGTTGAGACTGTATTGGACAGGTGATGAGCAGTGCCTGGTTTTCTCCACACATACCGCTTAGAATTAAGGCCAAAAAGTTCTATCTTGGTCTCATCAGACCAGAGGATTTTATTTATCACCATCTTGGAGTCCTTCAGGTGTTTTTTAGCAAACTCCATGCGGGCTTTCATGTGTCTTGCACTGAGGAGAGGCTTCCTTCGGGCCACTCTGCCATAAAGCCCCGACTGGTGGATTGCTGCAGTGATGGTTGACTTACTACAACTTTCTCCCATCTCCCGACTGCATCTCTGGAGCTTAGCCACAGTGACCATTGGGTTCTTCTTTTGCCTCTCTCACCAAGGCTCTTCTCCCCGATAGCTCAGTTTGGCCGGACGGCCAGCTCTAGGAAGGGTTCTGGTCGTCCCAAACGCGTCTTCCATTTGAGGATTATGGAGGCCACTGTGCTCTTAGGAACCTTAAGTGCAGCAGAAATTTTTTGTAACCTTGACCAGATCTGTGCCTTGCCACAATTCTGTCTCTGAGCTCTTCAGGCAGTTCCTTTGACCTCATGATTGTCATTTGCTCTGACATGCACTGTGAGCTGTAAGGTCTTATATAGACAGGTGTGTGGCTTTCCTAATCAAGTCCAATCAGTATAATCAAACACAGCTGGACTCCAATGAAGGTGTAGAACCATCTCAAGGATGATCAGAAGAAATAGACAGCACCTGAGTTACATATGAGGGTCACGGCAAAGGGTCTGAATACATATGACCATGTGATATTTCAGTTTTTGTTTTTTAATAAATATGCAAAAATTTCTAAATTTCTGTTTTTTTCTGTCAAGATGGGTTGCTGAGTTTACATTACTGAGAAATAAAATGAACTTTTTTGATTTTTGGAAAAAGGCTGCAATGAAACAAAGAGTGAAAAATTTAAAGGGGTCTGAATACTTTCCGTACCCACTGTATATCTACTATTATAAGAGCACTTCTCCTGTGCTGTGTGTGCCAGATCAGCATCCATTTCTTGTCCTCTGACCAAATATGGGAACAGTTTTTGATTAAGCAGTGCATACAAAGGAATGCTGTGTCTCTATACACAGATGCACACACACAACCTTATACAGTATACCACTGACTTCCACTACATATGATTCTGCCACGGACTTCGGCTAACATCACAGAGAGGAAGACGAGATTTCCCAATAAAAATGTCAATAAACTCAGGCACAGTACAGTGCTGCTACTAAAATCACTGCTGTTTTCAGTGTTACTAATACCAGAAGATAAAACCCCTTCTGAAATGAGACAAGCACCTGCTATTGATTGAAGAAGGAGCATCCATTCAGTTCTTCAGCTAAGCAGTGATATCACACAGGTTTAAATAAGAGATTACCAACTCATGGGGAAGACTGTGTTTATGTAAATATACAGCAACAGTAGAGATTATGGTTGTATGGATGATAGACGATATCATGTCGGTCAGCCATCACAATGGACAGCCACCATCGTGAAGCGACGTCCCCCACCCTGTCAGACACAGACGGGCTTGGACCCTCCCACATTGACAGCTGGCACACCCAATCAGAAACTCAAAGTCATTCAAAGTTGTTGGTCTGCAATGTGCTGTAACAACTGGAAACTTTATATTATATAAACTTTATATTTTCCGTCTGCTATTTCATCACAATATTCACTTCTGAGACTTATTTATGCAAGAAATCAACTATGTAGAGCCCAAATGTGGGCCGTTTTACGAAAATTGATGGGTAATTGCAAATTTATAACTTATGTTGTTAGTTCATTTAAGCCTATTGTGTTGGTCTGTAGTTCTGGCACATTTAACGTAACCTAGCCTAAGTTAGCTAGTGATGTTGTTTGTGTTCTTCACCTGCTAACTAGGTTGCACCTGGCTGATGCAATATAATGCCGATTTTTTAACTCCCTTGCTCACGTTTGTATTTTAGGTACATGCTACAGTTACACTGCATTAAGATAATGGAATCAATAGTGGGTTTATTGTTATTTGCTACTAGCATACTGTATATGAATCCTATGCATTGTGTATCATAGCCTTTACAATGTAATTTCTTGGCAGAACCACACACACAGCCATAGCAGAGTTACCCACGCCAATGTTAGTACTGTTGCTTGATTGTAATGAAGCATCAAGAGAGAGAAGTTGTCTCCCTCCGTGTTTTAACAGACACAACTGGGGCGAAGTGGGAAACCAGAATCAGCTTTAAATACAGTCCTAATCTAGTCCTCACTAACACGTTTCAAATAATTTCACTGGAGTTGCCATTATTATTGTTTGAGTCATCAATACCGAATTCAATCTAATTGTCAATACAGTAGGCTACTGTACGTTCCACTTGACGCACCACTACGAGACAACACAATCATCCTTGTCCATCTCTGAGAGAGATATTTGAGATAGTAGACTACGCATTAAGAATGACTCCTGGCGAATGTGCTGCGTAATTCTAAAATATAGGGAACTTCTAAATTAATGTCTGTTTATTAATTCATATTCTATCCTTTATTTTCTTTCCAGAAGCCATATTTGAGCACACACACATACATGTAGATTCCTTTAAATGTTAAGGGGAAGACTACAAAAGAGAAACTGGATCTGTAAAATCTCACAGAATCACAATTGAATTTTTATCTTGCTACTTAGTCAGAATCTTATTAATCTGGAGTCCCAGTCTCTGACACAATAATCATATATGTGATGTTGTAGGCCTATTGTCAGACATCCATTTAAAATGTAGGCAATGGCATATAAAGAACATGTGCTCCATGTCCACTGAAGTTCCTCAGCGTGCTCTCTAGTAACATTTGTGTGATCCAGCTAGCTTTGTATAAAAAAAAGAAAGAATAAAAAGTGCTTACCACCCTCCAATCCTAGTAGTGATTTTCCCATATTCCCCAGGATGAAAAAAGCTAAATATGCTAGCCTATGTAATGTAGCTAATGTCAACAACCACTCAGCATTTCCAACTGTCAACATGTTTTAGTACAGGTTTGTCCAATATTTAGCCAGTAACCAATGTATTGTAGTTATACATAGTTGCAAATAGGGGGGGAAAAAAATAATCAAAAATTGTGTTTTTTTTGGTGACATTTTTAAAATTATTTTCTCTAAAATCAATATTTTAACAATGATTCACCTAAATATTTTCTGTGTATATGGTATTGCCAACGCCGACTACATCATATCCGTTTTCAGCGAAAATACATGCTGAAAATACAAATACTGAAAATACAAATACTGAAAATACAAATACTGAAAATACAAATACTGAAAATACAAATACTGAAAATACATGTTATGTATGTTATGTGAAATAACTGTCTGTCAGACTGACTGACTGACGAACATGTGATGTGCATTCTTCTTAGAAAACAATTACATCATCCCAGCCCTAGTTGCAAAGGTAACCCATCCTTTGTCCTTTATACTTCTTTTAATGAGGAGGTTACTGAACACAGTTGCTACAAATTATTTAAGACACTTGGGTCCAAATGTTAGATCCTGTATTCTGACCTTTAGGGTGAATACATTGAAACAGATACACATGGCTCTGTCCGCTTATAAAAAAAAAAAAAAAAAAAAATAAAGGGTGCAGAGTAGCCTATTTCCAACATACATGTATAGGAATAGGATTAATTGATTTATATTCACAGGTAACATGACCTTCATATATTAAGAAATACCATTACATTGTGAAGTAAATTACTTTATTCTTCAGTTTGGGTTGCAGGAAAAACAAATCCTGACAGTTGCTGATACATTTTAATTGAGGGCAACTCTGACTACTGATTTGTTAGCTGTTATTTAATTACCCCCCCGCCCACCCCCAATCCAATCTTTACCACCCCTTCAAGACAGGGGAAAACCTAATCAATAAGTCAAGGTTTTCCAAATCAAAGACAGGCATGAGATCCACCATGACTATATTCGCACAGTCATGTCATGATTCATTAGTGGGTTATTTTACATCCTCATACGAAACCAGACTGAAATTTATCATAAATGTTGTGAGAGACAGCCTGCTTCTGTTTTTTTGCCATTAGTCTAAAGCTACTAGAAAGAATACTAAGAATTGCACAATGGAAAACCTGTTTAAGGAGCCCAGAGGGCATATCATTAAGGAAGTGCACAGGTCATAATAGTTCCTAGTAAGTAAGAAAGAATGTTCAGTTCTTACAGACTTTCAACAGCAATGCCGACCGTTTTGTTTGACTTTGTGTGGGGGCTAAATATAAACAGATGGAAAAATCTCAGAGTCTTAAAATCGTCAATGCTCTATTGAGCCTTTAAATCTGATTTTCTTGGAGCAAATTATTTCAAGATATTTCACAACACACATCAACAGACACGATTTCTTGAAAGAAGTGAAACTGCAAGAGACCCAAGTTCAATTGACTCATATTATTCATGTTTTGCTTGCTTCCAGGAAATGCTTTTAAGACAATTACAGAGATTTGACAATTAGTAAGTGAACAGTAAGTCCTAATATGTCTAAAATAACATAGCTAAGATGACTGATGAACACCTTCATAAGGAGATCAAAATATAATTCTGAAATTGTTGTGGGCCTTTAAGAGCTAAAGCTGCAAAGAGCTACAACTGCAAACGACACCCCTGCAGTTCAGACTAACAAGCAAATTGTCCAAACGTACACAACAGGCCAGCTGTAGTCTCTTGCAGATGTAGCTGAGACACCATTCTTACAGAGAAAAGAGAGCCTGTGTAAGACCACCATACTGTCTGTCAGTCAAAAGAGGATATGAAACAGTGGAATGGAGATAAGATGAGGAAGTGGAGTCACACATTCAGCACATGCCCTAAACCACCCCACCCACACTCACCTCTGATAGATCATGGGTCATGTTGTCACATAGCACATGCCAAGCTGTCATTCCCTGGGGTTTAAAAAGTCTGAGCATCAGTGACACGGCAGTTTGTTTGGTCTTTTTGTTTGGCTTTTTATTTTTAAGGGAAATCCACACCACCATGAAGACACTTCCTCATTTACTGCTTCCTAGTCTATTTACAAAGCGGCAAATACACGGTACTGGTCACGGGAGATCGTGCATATGGCAAATGGATGGAGCAATGTTTACACAGACCTGATGCTCTTTCACACTAGAGTACATCCACTGAGCTTACTCAATGTGCCTGTGTACCGCTGCTTTTGTTTACCTGAAGAAAATGAACCCAATCTCCAACACCTACAAGCGGACATGAGTCCAATGGGGCTGAACCCCCCCCCACACACACACACACACACACACACACACTTTTCCATACACACAGGATTAAAAGCTAGTGCTAATTTGTGCACAAAGACATGCACTTATAAACACAAGCCAGGGAAGAGAAACGGTCAATTACAGCCAATATTTTGGTTATTATAATATAATTTAGATTAGACCAGTTAGTCAAAATGGTCACCTCTGCCGTGAGGTCGTAGTGCTTGAAACATCAAAGCCGGTGTCTGCCATGCTATTGGAGAGTGCAGTCAGCCAGGCATCAACGCTGCTCATATTGGTCGGTCACCTCTGACCTTGCTGACTGTGACCTCACAGCACAGTGTGTTTTCTAACCCCTGACTCTTCATACTGTGTGCACTCCATAACCCCACTGACTCCTCTATGTGCATCTGTCCCACTCATGACTGTGCTTACACTGTTTACACACACACACACACACACACACACACACACACACACACACACACACGGGCAATGAGAGAGGGAGTGAGCGTAGGTTAAGGTCTTAACAGCTACACAGACACCTTGCCTATATTTTTCACTAAACACAACTGGTTATTACAACTGGTCCAACTTTTGTGTCATAAATATTTTCTGATACTGTGTTATGTAGCAGACAGCAGATATTGTAAGTAACCTGTTATGATCTATTTGAAACCTTGACATTTATAAAGCAGTAGCCCACAATGTAAAAAGAGCAAATAGGGACTACGGGAAGAAAGTGAACTACAATTCCAGGAGGGCAACAACCCCAGAAGCATGTGGCAAGGTCTAAGAACACCTCCCTGGGCATGTGGATCCTCTGCCTCCTGAGGGGAAGACCCCAGGTGGTGAGGGTGGGCGGACACTCTACTTGCCTCTACTCTCAGGCCACTAGGATCCTAAATTAGACCACTACCTAAGACTGCCACCCCATCATATATAAAGGTATCATTAGTATTACTGTTTTAATGCAGAAATTGAAGGAACTGACAATTAAATCTAAAGATTTTTTTTTATAATTTTGTGTGACAAACAATTATTGAATTACATTGAATTGAAATTGACAGGATTTTAGTTCAGGTGCATTCTTAATAACAGTATATGAACATGCCAAGAGGCACATGATAAAATTACAAGAAAATAATGCAATAGTTTCTTTGATATGTGGCAGCACTACATTAGTGTCACAGTTCCCACTCAACTTTGTTCCATTGTTGCTGCACAGTAGATCTATCTTTTTTTAAATCTAGTTACACAATGGAAATGTTTTCATTTATTCATGGATTCAAGTAATGAGGAGAAGGCAGATAAAGGTGGTGAAAAGGAGTGCCAGAGAGAATCCAAACAGAGAGTGTGATAAAGTTTTTTTTTTTTCTTTTCAGGGGAACGGTAATTCAGGTTTAGCCGCTGTGACCATATTAGAACTGTTTAACTAACTCACTTGCTGCAACTCTGAATCAATGTTATGGTGAAAAATCCTCAGTCCCGTAGTACAGCCTGAACACACATTAACAACACATTCCCTCAAAGCTTGTGTATTTAAATATGTGAATGTTACTGCACATATACTGCATGTCCGAGAACAAACTACAATATTGCATCAAAATACATTATTTCTACTGCCCTGATCCTGCCTCCATGCATATAAATGCCCATCTGTGTCTCAGTTACAGTGAACAACAAAGAGGTGGAAGTTCAAGTGTCCTGCGATATCACATTTCTGTCTACCTTTTACATCGGAACACATGTGGGAAAATACACTTCCCACAAAGACACCTAAATTGTCAGTGTGACTGACTCCAGTGATCCTCTGCAACTTCTCATGAAAAACTTTATTTACTAGAAGCAATTGAAGACAGAGCAGAATTAAAAGGAACACCACACAAGTTCTTTCTACCTACCCAAAATCAATAAACGGATTATGAATTGCTAATTGTTTAAATTTGGCTCTGTTTGTGGTTTTCCAGTGGCTTCCCACGGCTGCAGTTCTTCAAAATCCATCTTTCACAATCTATGCGCCAGCACATTGCATGGCAGCTCTGCCATCATTGTTGTATGAATGTGTGTGTGAATTGGTGAATGAGTAGCCAATTGTAAAGCGCTTTGTCCGGTAAGGTAGGAGAGCACTACATAAATGCTGACCATTTACAATTGATGTGATAAACAATCATATACATAGTTTATTGTTATCGCTGAGGTCTAAATATTCTATTTCTGGTAACTCACTTTATTACTTGTCATCATTTCTCGTAACACAACATGGTCATCACTGGATTAGCGCTAACGTTAGCATCTAAAGGGAAACTTCTTTTTTCTTAGAAATGCACTAAGAACGAAAGTAGACTAGTCATGAACATAAGCAGAACCTTGACGAAAGGGTACTATTCAGTGACAAGCTTTCAGTCCTATTGAGACTTTTATGCTGTGATCTATGACTCTGATTGTTTTTTTCTGGAGAATGGTATGGATGATCACAGAGACAAGGCAAAGAGGTCAGGGATCAGGGACCAGGGTGTAATATCAAACAATTAGATGCATAAAAAACGGTAGGACACATGCAAGTCAGCCTACAGACTTCAGATGGACTGGGCCTACACTTTATATCATGATGTATAGGTGGATTACTATATCACACTTTTATGCAGCCCCTTTTGGTGACATAGTTTGACCATATTCTACAGCAAAACAAGATAAACATGCAGTTCCTTCTAAAACCACAGCAATATCCCAGCTATGGGAAATATTATTTTTGGTATAAAACATTGACATAGCATTACTGGATGCGAGCCACTCTTCATATACACACTAATAATGGACACACAGTCTGTAAATAAAGCCTACTACTATTAGGGAGCAAAAGGGCATAAATGGTCAGTGGTGCCTTCATTATTTTTATGTTTTCACCATGCAGGTCTTTCAAGCAAAGTAATTGAATAAGCAGCAGAGTATGGTCTGCACAGTTTATAGTCACAGCTTATACATAGCAGCATACCCCAGGGCTGAGGTGTTTGTTACTGATACCGGCCTGGTTACTGCTTATAAATGGCAAGAGGGGAAGCTGTCCAATGATGACAGTAAAAAGAGTAAAGTGGTGCATTGTGGTCTGACCCAGTCGGTGCCAAAGAGGTACTAGTGTCCCAGTCACAAAGACAAACAGCTGAATGTCAGGGCTATTATATTAATACTGTTAGACCTATGTTATTTGATTTTTGTAATAATTCCTTATATTTGTGGTTGGGGGGGTGGGGGAGGGGGGGTACTGTGAAATATCTGAGAAAATAAATTTACATACAGTAAGCAAGCAATATTTTGGATGTCTATTTTGTTTAACATGTGCTCGTGGATGTCTAAATATGTCAACAATTATTCAACTACCATTCATAACAACATTATCATGTTGGACACAAAGTCTTAACAAATCAACTGTGATTTGTGATGCTTGCAGCCTGTATGATATGTATGATAAGTTTTAGCCGGGGATAGCTAGCTAACGTTACATGTCTCGTCTAGAATTCAGGAATAGTTATTTAACTATTTTTGCAATGATTTAGCTGTATTCAATTGACAAGTGCAAGGTAGTGTTGCCTTTAATTTCCTAAGGACAAATGATCAAGTTGTCTACTTTTCATTTTAAACTCAATCAATTGCGAGACTCTGCATATAAATCGGGAAATACGCACTTTATAAATTATTAATCGCGTGGTTTCCAGAAGTAGTGGTGTTGTAGCATAAGCTAAATTTCAGTGGCGGTGCTCACATTTCACTTACCCGCTCTGAAGGTCAGACAGAACGCAGTAAAGAAGTCAGGTCCACGAAAAGTGCGTGCCCACTTCTCTCATGCGTTCTAATAATACCAATCCTGCCAGGCACTTTCAGGAAAAGAAGTCGTGTTCAAAAGGAAAACAACTTTTAAGAGTGCAAGTTTCTCTGTATTTCCACAGACTGCTACAGCGTGTTCCACCACGGGCACTTCGGAGGCTAATTTGTTTTCGTTTTGTCCGTCGAGATGTTGTGACAACTCGGAGCGTCTGCAGTCACCTGTGCCACCACCAATTGCAAAACGCAGATGGGTTTGTGGGAAACGTAGTTTTCCTCATAGCTTCGACAGACTGGTATTTTGAGGCGATTACGTGATGCCTGTTGACTGTATAGAGTTTTACGAGGTCCTCCAACTTTAGCCAACGACTTCCAAGACCAACTAAAGGGAGATAACTTCATCTGTATCGTTTTTTTACCGCCTGCAATTGAGACGCTTCTCTCAGTCTATATATACAATATAGAAGTATACTTCTATATATATTTGTGACGCGTAGTTTAGTGCCAATTACGTTGCTGTGTAAAGTGTCAGTGTTAGAACGCAGGGGATGGCTTGAAACCCTGTGCAAAACAATATGATCCAACACATTTGCATTTCTATCGGTTTTAGAGAAGTGGCCTAGTATTATTTTTGAGGCCATAGTTTGTGATTTTATTAGCGCTAGATGCAGATATTTATCATGTGAAACACCGGTAATCATAGGACTCACAAAATGTTGATGCAGGTTTAACTCCAAAATTCAGATTTCTGTAGAATGTGATTGTAAGACCACCCTATTCCTTACTGCTGTATTTCAGGATGTTGGCCGTCCTGTTCTCGGTTTAACTGGTCTGAAAACAATATGGCGTGTTCACTGGTACAACTACACTAACAGCATGAAAAACGTTCTTGCACATAAAAGATATCTGAAGGCAATAAGCCTTTATTATGCAGTGACTGATGGCGCACACAAGTAGTATCCAGTATGACAACAAGAGGGAGGCAAAATCCCAAAATAATATATTGCAAAGTAATATTATCTGACGTGAGACTGGAGGCATTTGGAATGGACAGTTACAGTTTTTATTTCAGTGAAGTTGTTTTTCCAATGTAACTTGTCTGACAAAACTAGACAAACGAATAAAACAATCAACTGGTTTTTTATAAACAATATTGATATATGCAATTCAATCCAAGTTAAATAATTCTGTGTCTGACGATGATAAATTAATGTCAATGGTAACTCTCTCCCCATCATAAGTATGTGATTACAATGATTCAACACTCAGACCACTTTAAAACACTTTGAGCCATTTAAAGTTGAGGAGCCGCCAATCAAGATGTTTTTAACCAAGACACACTAGATAAAAGAAAAAGAAATTGCCCAAATGAGTGGCTAAGGTCTGAGATAAATCCTCTTTGACCCTTCAGTAAAAAGTCAAGTCATTCATATTGACACATTACTATGTGGGCTGCCTTGAACAATGAAAAACATGATTCTAAAAGAATGAAACACTTGATATATTGTCAAAATTCAAACCAATGTAAAAATCAAGATACTCAATAGTGCTGTCAAACGATTAAATATATATAATATTTAATCATGATTAATCGCATTAATGTCATGGTTAACTCACAAAAATCGCACATTTTTATCTATTCTAAATGTCCCTCGATTTCTTTTTGTCCCATTATTTTTTCTAATTTTAATGCTCTTATCAACATGGAAATGTGGATTGGCTTGCTTTGTGCAAATGTTTTGTTATTGAAAAACAACATTGGCATATAGCCTACTGTAGTCAATTTCACACTAACATTCTCACTTAGAGCAGTCATTCACACTTGTGTGTGGTGCGCCTGTTTCCGGTCTAGCTAGATCTGGTGTGGTGTTGTAGTTTTTCTAACGTTACTAGTTGTTAAAACAGCATGTGAAAAAACTACAAAGTTTGCTAGGCCAAAATGGTTAATCTCACAATAAAAAAAATTGATGCCATTAAAATGAGTTTGCGTTAACACGTTTAACGGACAGCATTAACATTTAAGTACATTTTCAAATAAGCATAAAAACAAACCAAGGGAGGGCAGTACAAATATTCCACCTGGTAATCCATGAGTAGGTTCAACATTCATGTTAAACATGTTGTCTAAAGTAAAATGATGGCCGACTTGTGAATCTTTTTATGCACCTGGTAGCTCTAAAAATGTACACAACCCTCTGTCAGGCCTGAGCAATAAGTCAATATTTAATATTTATCATTTACTATCACTGTGATTATATCACAGTATTTTCTATATAGTAAAACATTATGCACTTTAGTCTGAGATAACAATGGGAAAACAATTTGAAGTTAGATTCCTCCCAGCTCTCCAAAGTGAGAAACTACTAAACGATATGTTTTTCATAAACAGGTATCAAAAAATCACTGACTTCAGATTATGATCTTCTAGTTTCTTCTCCATGTTTTCAGAAAGATTAAGGCTTAGCCCACATGTACACGGGTGTTTTTTTAAAATGTTGCTTTTGTTAAATGCATTTTGGCCTTTCGTCCACATGCAAACTGCATTGAAGGTCACTGAAAACCGACCTTAATAGCTTCTTTTTTTTCAGGCTTCTTATTGCCAACATGCCTTTAGGTTTTAGGATATATTGCCAACTCTTGGTTTGGCATGCTGTTTACAGCGCTTCAACTGTGTTTTTGTGTTTTCATTTGGATATCAGGGTTTCATTTTAGATTCTTTTAAACAATGCTTGTGTTGACAGGATTTTCTTTTCTTTTTTTTCTTCTTTTTTTTTTAGAACAAAAGGAGCGAAAAACCCGGTTTGACAAAGTACCTGTGCACATATGGACTAGGCCTAAGGTGCTGCTGAAGTTCAGGAGTAGAGTAGAGGGACTGCTATGTCCCTATGTGGACACACTTGTATAGATAACAAGCCCAGTCTCTCTGAAATAAGGTTCACACTGGACAATTCTGCACTACATGATTTACATCCATGAAGAGCTTTGATGTTTAAATAACATTCTAAGTAGGGTGTGGAGGTTGCAGTGGTTGAGGGGCATGCAACACATTTGATATTGACACTAGAAGGTGGGCTTGCATCCCATCTCAGGCTAGTCAATGTTGGCTTTTTTAGAATCTAACAATGATGGTCAAAATGTGAATGAACATAACAGTCATCCAATATATTTCTGGTGAGTGTACGGAATAACAGCAAAGTTCTTGGTGTGACGTTCTGTTGTGGGGGCAGGACTCCTATGTGTAGGGTGAGGATGGATACTGTGGGTGCCACCAGTCCATGAGCTTTACACTGTGTACGGGGTCCAACACCACCTGGGTCCCACCCTGATCCCCCCTCTTCTTCCACCGCTGAAGTGGTGAGTCCTGGAAGACCAGACGAACGCGGTGGTGGCGCATGTCTGTGCTAACATTGATTGTGAACTATGAGAAAGACAAAAACAGACCAGTTCAGATAAGGAGAGGCGATAATGCTACTTTTTGCAGTTAATGATCAGAAATGGTATTTTAATTCTTAGTGCAGAAGATAATACAAGCAAAAGCGGACTACTGGCAAAAATAATAAAAATATAATTGCAAGCATATCACAAGCATGTTACCAGTAGGTGGGAAGATTCTGGATATTTTTGACATATTCACCTGACTGCATCTCTCTTCATTCACTGTGTCATAGACGCCTACAAACTTTATAGACTAACTCATAAAAACTACATCCTGCTCTTTAGGGGTTAATAAAAATGTATTTTTTCATGACCTATCACTACCAACACAGGTCAGCTACAGGGTAACACATGCAAATAATTAAAAGAGTGGTTGGTGCTCCATATGAAGTAGAAGCCAATATCCACTAAAACCAAAGAGTTACTAACCAGGGTCAGCGTCATGCCCATGACCACAGGGGTGAAGATGAAGTTGAGGGTGGTGACCTGAAGCATGTAGCAGTCAGTATCTGGGTTTGTGTGGACTTCTTTGTATTGTCTGGGCATGCACAAGGACTTGGCACAACCATTCTTACTGTGTCCCTGCTGGGATGGAGATGACCACAAAAAATACATGACATCAACAGCAGCAACAGCAATGACCGGCTATTACTGACTACGTAAAATTTTATCATATTAGGGAAAGAAGTGTAGTTGATTTAAAACAACCCTTTTTACCTGCTTCAAAAACTTGAAGTTGAACTCCCATAATGACTCAGGCCGAGTCCCTGACACCTTTCTGACCCAGAACAGTAAACACTGCAAGAGGAAACATTAAGCACATGAAATCAATTTTCCAAAGGCTAGTTTAAGTTTTACATACAAGCATGCATGAGTTTCTTAAACAAATTAGACTATATGAATACAAATCAGAGGTTGATGCATAGACTGTATAGCTTGATCGCCCCCTAGTGCGGGTTGCAGCATAGGTCATAAAGCCCACCCCCTCCATGTGAACGGATGCGACATGAGCCAAACAAAAAAAAAAAGTCCACGTCAAATAAATGTCCCCAAAATGCAGTTTCTCTCATTTTAGGTACTTTTGATCACACTAAAGTTTATTCGTCTTTTTTTATCGCATAACTTTGGTTTTAATTAGTTATTTGATGTTTTAAAAATGGGATGAAACATAATTGACAGCTGTGATTGGTCAAGTGGGTCTATGGGCGGGACTTCGATATTGCGGTTCCACTGCCCTATCACTACTGCGTTAGTCTTACATTGCCAGACCTTCCTCCACAGCGCTATGGAGGAGGGTCTGGCGATGCCACACAGCATTCAGGGATGGGGAAAAAAAAAACTTGCTCTTGGTTATTTCTTTAAACCACTCACAATTGTTTTGTGAGGTGCTAATCACCGAGCGGAGCCACAGTGCCGCTGCAAAATAGCCTCGGAAAGAACTTGTTTTGGTGGAACAAGAGTACATGTGTAAAAAACTGATTGGACACATAGTCCAGCTAGCTGTGTGGATTTACCCTGCAGAGATCTGAGAATAGTCATGGATATTGACTACTACTGCGCAGCCATGGCATGGGGTACTTTCAATGCAAATCAAACCAGCTATTAGGCTAACTGAAATAAAACCATGCCAATCTCTAGGTATGGTGAAGGGTATGTGATGATGTGGGGCTATTTTAATTACAAATGCCAAGGGAACATTATCAGGATTTATAGTATCCTGGATCAATGAAATAACTGGCCTTTAAAAATAAAAATCTGCCTGCTTCTATGGGAATTAAACATAGGGATGTCTATACTCATGTCCCTTGTATTTTAAAGAAGAATATTTATTTATTTACAATACATTATTCATTCACAAAGAAAATTATTGTCCTTAGGTTGGATTTTTCCTCATTTTTTAATTAAAGCAATAAAATCAATTTACAAAAGAAGACTTTTTTTCATCTTTTTAGTCAACTGAGCAGCACTGTACATAGACTGGATATCACAAAATTGGTATATCCGTATAGTTTGGTGACTGACATCAGTTTCTTTACCTTGGAGTTGACCAAGGTTGTGGGTGTGGATTCTGGCAAGACAGGAATGTTCGAGACACGCAAGCTGAACGGCTCATACAAATGGAAAAGGGAGCGAATCACACGGGCCCGTAATGAGCACATAATGGCAATACAGTCAGGCTGGAGACGGAATGGCAGGTCAGCATCAATCTTGTAGTGCCTGTGAGAGATGGGAGAGCGAGGAAAACATGTTAATTATCAAAAGTATCAGTTTATTCCATTACTTTGCTAATTTATTGGACCACATTCAAGATTTTTTTTATCCTGTGATAAACACTGTAAATGATGGATATGTTCCTAAATGTAACAATAAATTATAAAACTTTACATGTATGGTAGTTTCTGTTAAAATCATTTTGTACTGTACATGTTTAAGAAATGAATAAAGTGAACTCGTGGAACGCAGAGAGACAGGTTTTATTTCAAGCAGCACGTTTACTACCTCTGGCTCTTGAGTGAATCAGCAAACTAGTCTTAGAAGGAATACACCAATCAACCAAAATCCAATCAGTATTTCATTTCAAATTCAGTTTTAAATTGGCCTTTTTTTCTGGTTAACTTCATAACATTTGCAAAAATATTGTTAACCCTTAACTGCACGCATTTGATCAACAACACTACCTTTTGTAAAGCCTGGTCCAAAAAGCTGCAGTGCAAGTGACTGTCCAGGCATTCCTACAGATTAGAGCAAATCTGCACACATCCTCGGGCCGAATGTAGGAGGCAAGCATTAACCAAATATCCACTGGATACTCGCTCCCATCCCCGTTCTCACTGCTTTCTGGGAAGACAACATGCAAGCATCACAGTCAAGGTTGCACAAAATGTTGAGGCCTCCATTTTCAACTCATTCCTCTATGTGCATAATTTAAACAGACTTCAAATAATACCCTTTCTCCTCTTGTTTTTCTTCTTGGGGGCCACTTTGGTTTCATTTCCTCCATCTTCTTCACAGTCTAGGTCATCACTGCTGTCCAAAGCATTGGCTGTGACACTCACTGAAGACGAGAGGACCTCCTCTACAGCACCCTGAGATGCTTCCAGGCCGCAGAGTAATTTCACTGAAATACAGTGTTAAGTTAAGCAGATATGGCCAAGTGAGACTGTAATCGCAAATCATAAACATACAGAAATCTGTGACTGTAACGCTAGTCACTGTGTCCACGTTTGGACACTTATTGGCTAACATTCAATCAAAATATCTGTTCATTATACAAGATCAATTATAATTATAAATGATCTACTAATGTTTTCAGATAAAGACCCCAGTGCTGTAAATTGTATAAACCAGCAAATTTTCAAGAATCTCTTTTTCAAGGTACTCCACTTTATACAGCTCACCCAAAGATAAATAAGATAAACCATTTAGATGATCCAAGATGGAGTCATGGGAAAAGTCATGCTGGTCAGATGAGACCAATTAAAATCAAAGAACTTAACAAACCCTTTAGTGATAAAGGATAATTCCACTAGAAACATACAGTGAAGAAAATGTATTTGAACAGCTATTTTGAAGAAGAATGATGAGTACCATCCCAAGACAACACCAGAAATTCCTACGATACAGCTGCAAAAGCATGGGGACCTGTTAGTATGCATCAAAATGATCTTTGGGGCTCCATGCAAGATCTCACCTCGTGGGGTCTCAATGATTTGAGAAATCAGCCCTGCACATGGGAGTTGCTGGTCAATGACCTGAAAAGGTGGGACCACTGCAAGGTTACTGTTGGTAATACACTAAGACGTCATGGTTTGAAATCATGCAAGAATGCTTAAACCAACACATGTCAAGGGTCTTAAATTTACCAATGACCATTTGGATGATCCAGAGGAGTTTTGGGGAACAGATGAGACCAAAATAGAACTTTTTGGTCATAATTCCACTAACCGTGTTTGAGGAAGAAGAATGATGAGTACCATCCCAAGAACACCATTCCTATTGAAGCATGGGGGGGTAGCATCATGCTTTGGGGGGTGCACATGGGACAGGGCGACTGCACACCGGGACCATGTACAATTTTGGGGAACAACCTCCTTCCCTCAGAGCATTGAAGATGGGTTAAGGCTGGGTCTTCCAACATGACAATGCCAGGATACAGCCAGGATAACCAAGGAGTGGCTCTGTAAGAAGCATATCAAGGTTCTGGGACCTAGCCAGTCTCCAGACCTGAACCCAATAAGGAATCTTTGGAAGGAGCTCAAACTCCGTGTTTCTCAGCGACAGCCCAGAAACCTGACTGATCTAGAGAAGATCTGTGTGGAGGAGTGGGCCAAAATCCCTTCTGCAGTGTGTGCAAACCTGGTGAAAAACTACAGGAAACGTTTGACCTCTGGAAATGATTAAATCTTAAGTTAAGTTTCTAGGCATATTTATAACTAGACATCTTATTGCTAGATAAAATCTAAATTTTTTAAGTAGGCTAAAGAAGACAATTATTTTTAACATATGGCTTCAAAAGGGATTTGTCTATTTTAGGTAGAGTTCTCCTCTCTACAGCAAAATTAAACTAAAAGCCTATCTCGTTTTGTATATCCATCTTTATCCTTATATGTGAATGATTCAACAGCCTGGATTTATTCTGGAAAAATAATTCACATAAGCTAAAGAAAAATGTATTATCCAGTAGTAAAGCAGAAGGAGGTCTTGAAGTCCCAGATTTCAGTGACAACACCTTAATTGGTTAAAAAGATGTCTTAAAAACCCTGAGTTAATTTGGTATTTCATCCCAAATTTAATTTTCAACAAAAATGGAGCTCTTTCCTTTTTTTTAAAATGTAACTTTCTACCAAATAATTTGCCAATTAAAATGATCAAAATTCCATCAGTAAGCCCTTCTAGCTTGGAAGCTAGCTTTTGTCCACAACCTTTCACTGCACAAGACTTTCCTATGGAACAATTGTAACATACTCATTAGGAACAAATCCTTATTTTTTTCTAAGTGGTTCAAAAGAGATTAAAATCACATTCTTAATCTTTTTGATGAATCTGGTGATATGTTATTCTATGAACAGTTTGTGAATATACACAGTTTTCCAATTCCTTTCAGAGAATTTAACTCTAAGTTGTGCAATCCAAAATGGTTTAATTCTACGTATAAAAAAAATACTTAACCTATGATGCACATCATATATCACAGCCTTCATTGGATGGAATTGAACTAACACAAAGTATAACAATAAGCATATTCGCCAAATATTTCAGGAAAAGAATACAGTTGTGCCAAGGGGCAAGTTTGTGTGTTGATCAAAAATTGAGAACAAATTGGAGAAGGGCTTTGCTTCTAACCCTCCAACTTTGTCTACTCCTTTAACCTTAAATATATCATATGCTACTATGATAATAGACACTTTTGTCTTCTTGTACTTTTTGTTTTGTCAATGTCAATGTCAATTTTATTTCTATAGCACATTTAAAAACAACAACAGTTGACCAAAGTGCTGAACAGGGTCGAAGTCAAATACATATATAACAAGTGTAAAGAATTACTAGAACCAAAGTAACAACACAGGGAGACAAACAACAGTTAAAAACATCAAATCCAGGTTAACGAGGGTTAAAAGCTACTGCAAACAGGTGCGTCTTAAGCAGCGATTTAAACGTTTGTAGGGTCTGTGCAGCTTTGATATGCATGGGGAGGTTATTCCATAGTGAGGGGGCGCCCACTGCAAAGGCTCTCTCGCCCTTAGTTTGTAATTTTGATCTAGGGACATGTAGTTTATATATATATATATATATATATATATATATATATATATATATATATATATATATATATATATATATATATATATATATATATATATATATATATATATATATATATAAATTTTATAAATTTTATTTTTGTGAAGAATCACCAACAAGTGGGACACAATTGTGAAGTGGAACGAAATCTATTGGATATTTTAAACTTTTTTAGCAAATAAAAAACTGAAAATGGTGCGTGCAAAATTATTGGGCCCCTTTACTTTCAGTGCAGCAAACTCACTCCAGAAGTTCAGCGAGGATCTCTGAATGATCCAATGTTGTCTTAAATGACTGATGGTGATAAATAGAATCCACCTGTGTGTGATCAAGTCTCTGTATAAATGCACCTGCTCTGTGATAGTCTCAGGGTTCTGTTGAAAGCGCAGAGAGCATCATGAAGACCAAGGAACACACCAGGCAGGTCCGTAATACTGTTGTGGAGAAGTTTAAAGCCCGATTTGGATACAAAAAGATTTCCCAAGCTTTAAACATCCCAATGAGCACTGTGCAAGCGATCATTTTGAAATGGAAGGAGTATCAGACCACTGCAAATCTACCAAGACCTGGCCGTCCCTCTAAACTTTCAGCTCAGACAAGGAGAAGACTGATCAGAGATGCAGCCAAGAGGCCCATGATCACTCTGGATGAACTGCAGAGAACTACAGCTGAGGTGGGAGAGTCTGTCCATAGGACAACAATCAGTCGTACACTGCACAAATCTGGCCTTTATGGAAGAGTGGCAAGAAGAAAGCCATTTCTCAAAGATATCCATAAAAGGTCTCGTCTAAAGTTTGCCACAACCCACGTGGGAGACACACCAAACATGTGGAAGAAGGTGCTCTGGTCAGATGAAACCAAAATCAAACTTTTTGGCCACAATGCAAAACAATATGTTTGGCGTAAAAGCAACACAGCTCATCACCCTCAACACACCATCCCCACTGTCAAACATGGTGGTGGCAGCATCATGGTTTGGGCCTGCTTTTCTTCAGCAGGGACAGGGAAGATGGTTAAAATTGAGGGGAAGATGGATGCAGCCAAATACAGGACCATTCTGGATGAAAACCTGTTGGAGTCTGCAAAAGACCTGAAACTGGGACGGAGATTTATCTTCCAACAAGACAATGATCCCAAACATACAGCAAAATCTACAAAGGAATGGTTCACAAATAAACGTATCCAGGTGTTGGAATGGCCAAGTCAAAGTCCAGACCTGAATCCAATCCAGAATCTGTGGAAAGAGCTGAAAACTGCTGTTCACAAACGCTCTCCATCCAACCTCACTGAGCTCCAGCTGTTTTACAAGGAAGAATGGGCAAGAATGTCAGTCTCTCGATGTGCAAAACTGATAGAGACCCCAAGCGACTTGCAGCTGTAATCGCAGCAAAAGGTGGCTCTACAAAGTATTAACGCAAGGGGGCCCAATAATTTTGCACGCACCACTTTTCAGTTTTTTATTTGCTAAAAAATTTTAAAGGATCCAATAGATTTCGTTCCACTTCACAATTGTGTCCCACTTGTTGGTGATTCTTCAAAAAAATTAAAATGTTATATTTTTATGTTTAAAGCCTGAAATGTGTCAAAAGGTTGAAAAGTTCAAAGGGGCCGAATACTTTCGCAAGGCAATGTGTATGTATGTATGTATGTATATATAAATAAGAGTACAGGATCGGACTTCCGTCCTTAACAAAAAAATGACATGCTTCAACAACTCTGAATTATGCAAGAAAAGCTCCTTAATTTCCAGTACAGTAAAAAGAGAAACTTTTTGAGAGGAAAACATCGTCGCCCAAGCGTTCTTACTTCTTTCCATCAAAGTCACTTTCATATACTAATTAGACATTTAAATGACCATGTACATACAGTTTATGGAAATCCATATGTAGATTGTTAGCTAGTTGGGTATAGATCAATTTTGCTAACATTTTTGGTGATGATTGGAAACGTAGAGTACCGCGAAAAGACCGGAAAGTGCGTACTTCGGTAAAGTTAGAAAGACATTCACAGATTCGAACTTCCGGGATCAATAACTCTGAAGCGAAATGTTTTTAAATCACAAACGACTTATCTTTCCTTTCGTAGTAACGTTAACAACGAGCTACAAACTCATTTTCATCCAAACGAAGCGTTCTTCAATCTGGAGAAATAACATTGGTCTGTACGAGCAGCCGGTGGAGAGACTGCAGTGAGACGAGGGCTAGGGACCGTCTACAAATTAAAACACCGACAAGAGATACCACAAAAATATTCATTAATTTACTTATTAAATACGCTAGTGCCTCCATACTTACCTTGATTATTACTTGTCTAATGGTAGTTGTACTACAACAGTTATTTATAAAAAATAACCATATTTGTAATTTTAGTGAATTTTATTTCCCAAAATCCTTCAATAGTTATTATAGAAATTATGATTCACGTCTCTTAAATGGCTAGACACATAGAAGGCACCCTGCTGGTTGTACTACAACAGTTATTTATCAGAAATGACCATATTTGTAATTTTAGTGAATTTCCTTTGCAAAAATCATTCAATAGTTATTATAGAAATGATGATTCAGGTATCTTAAAGGGCTAGACACATAGAAGGCACCCTGCTGGTTGTACTACAACAGTTATTTATAAAAAAATAACCAAATACACAATTTTTGTGAATTTATTTTGCAAAAATCATTCAATAGTTATTATAGAAATGATGATTTAGGTCTCTAAAAGGGCTAGACACATAGAAGGCACCCTGCTGGTTGTACTACAACAGTTTGTTTTTAAAAATAGGCACGTGTCTATTAACTCTTTGGTGCCGGATGCTTCGCGACGACACATCTACCGCCGGTTACTGCGTTGCGCAACTTTGAACCTCCCGCAGGCTGCTGCGTGGCGCAGCATTTTGTATTCGTCGGTCTTTTCATGGCAGCGTGCAGCAGAGAACGCACTGTCATTGGTTCAAATACACATGAGGCGGGTCTTGTTGGCCATTTAAAGCCATGTGACCACTAAAATGTACTGTAGTTTGCTGAAAATCATGTCAATCAACCAGACACACGCACGCGCGTTTGTTTATGATTTTTTTGAGTGACAAGCGAGAAAATGGCTCCGACAGAGGAGCATTTTGACCAGCGGTAGACGTGTCGGCGCTGGCATCCGGCACAAACGGGTCCCGTTTGTCACTGCCCTCGCTGTCAAAATCCTCCTCTGTCGGAGCCATTTTCTCGCTTGTCTCTCAAAAAACATAAACAAACGCACGTGTATGTCTGGTTGATTGACATGATTTTCAGCAAACTACAGTACATTTTAGTGGTCACATGGCTTTAAATGGCCAACAAGACCCGCCTCATGTGCATTTGAACCAATGACAGTGCGTTCTCTGCTGCATGCGTCATGAAAAGACCGACGAATACAAAATGCTGTGCTGCGCCACGCAGCAGCCTGCGGGAGGTTCAAAGTTGCGCAACGCAGTAACCGGCGGTAGATGTGTCGTCGCGAAGCATCCGGCACCAAAGAGTTAACTTCTACCTGCAGTGATCACACATTAGATCATGTCCTCGCTATATGTCCACTCCCTTTTAACCAATGAAATGAAGAGTGCAGGGGGTGACAATGTCACCAGCCAATCAAGAGCAACCTTTCAATTATGTTTTTTAGTGATTTTCTGCAGTAATCACATTATTTTAGTCTTACCGCAAAACCTCTGATGGGATCATCAAGATTTTGTAATTTACTTGAAGATTTTCCACCTTTCCCGTTCCATGGATATATGTAACTAATATTAATTGTATCATCTTTTCATTCTCGTTATCAACCCTAAGAACTTTGTGGGTTTTTTTCTTCTAAAAATAGTATCTTTGAATTGTTTATATTGCCTTTATTGATAGGACAGAGTAAGACAAAAAAATTGGAGAGAGAATAAAGCTTTTACTGCCTTAATGTATAGGATGGATTAAAGTGGGAGATAAAGAGCATGCAGCAAATGTCCTTTAGACAATTATGCAACAAGGACTAAGTCTCTGTGTAATAAAAAGTAGTGTGTTATTTTTGTTGTTATATTTACCCGTTAATAATTGGGTAATTATTTTTTTCCCGGTACTGAGGTCCTTAAACCGTCTTGTAATTGAATACATTTTATATGACTGGAATGCTAAGACAGATAAAGATGATTTTAGAAGCCAAATTGTAACCATTCCTTATAATCCTTGACCCAAAAGAAGCCATTTCATTGTAGTGAGTCAATTTGTAAAAACATGGCCTTAGTGTATATATTGACCTATTGTGACCTTGAGGATAATCACAGCCTCATTAAACTTTAGAAGCACAAACTACAGACATAGCATTCAGAGAGTGTATTGTTTTCCTTGAAGAATAAGAGTGTTCGGGGATGGTTCTGTCAAAAGTATTTGATATAGGGGTGTCTATGTAGCTCAACTGGTTGAGCGTGTGCCCCCATGTACAGAGGCTCAGTTCTTGTAGCAGCTGCGGGTTCAATTCCGACCTGCAGCGCTTTGCTGGATGTCAATCCCACTCTCTCTCTGCTTTCATTTATTCAGCTGTCAAATAAAAGGCGAAAATGCCCAAAATATAAATAGTGAAAAACAAATTATTTCATACAAAATTACATAATGAACTTTTGACCTTGTAAGCAGTTCTGTAGTGGTAGAATTTTTTTAATTTATTTACAGTATAGTAAGGTGTAGTATCAAACCAGAAATATCTCCAACAGAGAATTAATTTAACATTAGATATACCTATACACTGTGTGTGTGGCATACACTGTTTACCGGTTATCCTTAAGGATCTTAAGTTGTGTTAAATGAGATGTTTAAGTAATGTTTGGAGTGCAAATTTTATCTCTACATATTGGGCAGCCTTATTTTTCTTCCCAAACTACAGTTTACTACTAAAACTCACTTTATCCTGTCAAAAGTTTTAACTTTTCCTTTTCCCTAGGTTAGAAGAAATGTGAAGACAATGGGGAGAATTAAACTACGGCTTGTAGTACAACCAGCAGGGTGCCTTCTATGTGTCTAGCCATTTAAGATACCTGAATCATCATTTCTATAATAACTATTGAATGAGTTTGCCAAAATATATTCACCAAAATTATGTATTTGGTTATTTTTTGATAACTGCTGTAGTACAACCAGCAGGGTGCCTTCTACGTGTCTAGCCCTTTAAGAGACATGAATCATCATTTCTATAATAACTAGCTATAGAATGATTTTGGCAAAAGAAATTCACCAAAATTATCTTTTTGGTTATTTTTTATAAATAACTGCTGTAGTATAACCAGCAGGGTGCCTTCTATGTGTCTAGCCCTTTTAGAGACCTAAATCATCATTTCTATAATAACTATTGAATGAATTTGCCAAAATATATTCACCAAAATTATGTTTTTGGTTATTTTTGATAAGTAACTGTTGTAGTATAACCAGCAGGGTGCCTTCTATGTGTCTAGCCCTTTAGAAGAACTGAATCATCATTTATGTAATAACTATTGAATGATTTTGGCAAAAGAAATTCACTACAATTACAAATATGGTTATTTTTGATAAATAACTGCTGTAGTATAACCAGCAGAGGGTGGTCTATATGTCTAGCCCTTTAAGACACCTGAATCATCATTTCTATAATAACTATTGAATGATTTTGGCAAAAGAAATTCACCAAAATTATGTTTTTGGTTATTTTTGATAAATAACTGTTGTAGTACAACTACCATTAGACAAGTAATAATCGAGGTAAGTATGGAGGCACTAGCTTTTTTAATAAGTAAATTAATGAATATTTTTGTGGTATCTCTTGTCGGTGTTTTAATTTGTAGACGGTCCCTAGCCCTCGTCTCACTGCAGTCTCTCCACCGGCTGCTCGTACAGACCAATGTTATTTCTCCAGATTGAAGAACGCTTCGTTTGGATGAAAATGAGTTTGTAGCTCGTTGTTAACGTTACTACGAAAGGAAAGATAAGTCGTTTGTGATTTAAAAACATTTCGCTACAGAGTTATTGATCCCGGAAGTTAGAATCTGTGAATGTCTTTCTAACTTTACCGAAGTAAAGTGCGTCAAGTCGAAAATGTCCGAAAATGGCCAATAGCAGCGACTGGTGTCCGAACCCATCACTAGTTACCTTCTTGTTCAACTGCATTTGCAACAGCCTTTTTCACCCTTCCTGACTTCACAACGGCTGGGTCGGCATCAGCATAATCAGCAACGGTCACTAGAAAAACAGACATTTTCTAATAATTATACTGTTTAGAAGTCACAATTCTTTAAAATATATCTGCAGAACTAGCTAGCTAGCTGTGACCACTAACTTTCTGACAGTACCATGTAGCTATACCTGAAATTGACTTAGCTAGCTTAGCTAATAAACTAGCTAACTAATTAACTAACTGTAACTAACTAACTTTCAGCATTAACGTTAGATTTACCTGCCTAGCACTAAAGGTAACCGTAGCAAGGCCTCAGTTCAAATATGACACAGTATAACATTGGAGTCACATAGCTAGCTAATTAAATTGCAACGTTGTAAATTGAAGTGGGAAACCATTTCCATTCCAGCTGTCTGTGGAGTGCTAACAGTGGGCGGGCTAGCTTGCTGGCTAATGTAAAATAACCTACCTGATTCCGAACAAACATCCCTGGCCCTAAATTTCAGCCGTTTTCGGTTCCCTTTCTTGGGCATGTCGACACCAATGATCTGTGGACGCTTAATGAGCTTGTGGGTCCTGCCATGTCTCTATGGCAAGCTGAGGTACAGAGAAAAAAAGAAAGATATGAGAGAAATTGAAAAGTGCTCCGCCAGAATCTTCAGCCATCATGGAATGACGTGACGTTGCAAGTAACGCGAGAGTATCGTTGACGGGTTTTCCCCTTTCATCTACTGATCATTAGAAACATTGCAATGATTTATCGTGACCAAGAGAGTAGAAAAGTGAGTGTCCCGTTAATTAGTCAGCCAATTTTGTTGTATTACAAGACTTTCCTTAATTGAGGAATATAGTGGGGTTTTTTTGTTTGTTTTTTACGGAACAGTAACACACACTGAAGTAACTAGGCTTCTTTGCAGAATGCTTCATAAATACCTATAAAATAGTATAAGGGATTTATTAAAAATATTCTTTGCAATTATTTTGTTTCTTGATTCAGTGTTAATATTGTGTACAGCGATATTGTTACTAGGCTATGTATAAATATATATTAGGGGTGTGCAAAAAAAGTGATTCACATTTGTATCACGATTCAAGCTTTACAGATTGAAAATCGTTTTTTATTTATTTGTTTCGTTTTGTAATGGCGTGTAGCATATACTATCACATGGGAAAAGTAACTACATTTACAAACTGTGAATCTTTTTTTAATTGAGAATCGTTTTTGAATCGAAAAATTATTTTGAATCGAAAAATTATTTTGAATAAAAAATTTATATTGAATTGAATCGTGACATTTTCTTAATATACATATATAAATGAAGGGGTGTGTGTGTGTGTGTCTTTGTGCATTTTATAATGCTGTGAGAGTCTAGTTCACACAGAAAGCATTTTCTCTGGGTATTCCGGTAGAGTCAGGTTTCACTTAAGAGCAATGACATAGTTCATGTGTCACTTGTTTCAGCTTTTCATCCAACTTCTCACTCAACAGCCTGTCAGAAAGTGACTGAAAGTACAGATCATTTAGTCACTTTTCCTCTCATAAGGTTTGTTATGCACAGACACAGATCCAGTTAGACTTACTTTAGATAATCACCAGTCAGAAAAGGAAGCCACTGGCAGAAATCCCTTAGATTGTCAGACCCAGGAGTCACAATGCTATTTTGTGAAAGTGCTGCAGGACACAGCATGCCAGAGTGGCTGTTAATAACATTTTTGTCAAGGCCTTGAGAACTCAACTGCAGAGAGTCACATCTCCAAGAGCAGATTCCTATGAAACTAAAGCAAAAAATGTTTTTTGAGAAATATCTGCTGCAGTTCAAAGAAGCCTAAAAAGCAGAGATGCTGTTTGGATCTCTAGTCATGAGAAAGTCCTCCTTGCCAATTAAGTAGTCAGCACAGTCATTGTCTTGTCTTCTCCAACTTTAGAGATATATTCAAAATAAATCAGTATTTTCATGCTCAAAAACTCAAAACTCCGTCCAACCTATACCAGCTGCAACTTTTAAATAATGTATAAATAATTTATCTTATCTTACATAACATTATTCTGAAATGGGCAATTAAGCATTATGAGTATTTTTACTTTTTGTGCATTAGGTACATTTTGTAATTAATACTTTTATAATTTAAATTTGAAATAAATTACTTTTACTTGTAATATAGTAATTCTAAGCCATGGCATTGCTTCTTTTACTCCACAGATTGTAGTAGCCTACAGAAAACCTTAAGTGAAAGCAAGATTCAGCCACTAGGTGGCGAGAAACAGCCATCACTGTTTCTACCTGACTGCCTCCTTTAATCTAAATCTAGAAGTGAAATATAATTGAGTAATATGAGTTCCTCCAGCCTGCCTATGGTCCCCCAGTGGCTACAAATGGCGATAGGTGTAAACCGAGCCCTGGGTATCTTTCTCTACCTTTGAAAAAATGAAAGCTCAAATGGGCTGATCTGGAATCTTGCTCTTTATGAGGTCATGAGGAGCAAGGTTACCTTTTCTTTCTCTGCTTTGCCCAGAGAATTTGGCCGTCGCATGAGAAAGAGACATCATGGCTTTCAAACAAGCAAAGTGGTAGTTGGTCAAGGCCACACCCCCAGCCTAATTGTCCTTATTTTTTTCATTACAATTCATACAACGTTACTTGATGAAATCATTCTTTTGTCAAATTCTTACAACCTTAATCCACTTTACAGTTTACAGCAGCCAAACCCTTGCGGAACTTAATGACTACAGTAGGCTATTAAAATTCACATCTCATCATCTGATCATAGTGTGGTCAGTCATAACTTAAGTGTGCTCATTGTTTTTCCTTGACACTGAATTGAGATTGTCATTCTGTCACAATATCACTGTTGATTTTTTTTAAGCTAACACTGGTTACAGTTACATTTTCAAAACATGAACCATGAGCTAAGAGGGGATACATTGGCACTATGGGGCTTTAAGACAAACTCAGGCCTATCTTTAATGCGTCTGAATAATTTGAGTGAAGCAAAGTGGCAACGTTATTACATATTCTTAACATTGCAAAAAATATTTTTAATGTAAGAATGACTGAACTTCAATTTATGGAACTGCTTCCAGCAACTAACAAAGTTATTATTTAGAGATGATGGAAAATAACGCTTTCGCTGCTTTTTAAATGTTTTTCTATTATGTATTATGGTCTAAACTATAATGCCAAAGCAACATGCTTATATGTAAGATTTTATATTCATGCCACATGTTAAATAAAGCAACATTTTCAAGACGCTTGTTCTTTAAACTTTTGACAGGTTTGTTCACACTTTCAAACTTACTTATTTTGAACTGGAAAATAACAATTGTGTATGATTCAAATATTTATTTTGTGTCAAGGGCACCTTTGAATAGATCATTATTTTAACTGTATTGTCAAAACCACAATGTCTCACTAAAGAAAATCAATAAAAAGCTCTTGGACTCTCTTGGACCATCTTTTTTTGGTTCTAGTGGTTCTAGACATGGCTTTGCTCCTTTCATCCACAAATATTTGCTGAAACACAAATAATCTTGAAGTAAGATATAGGACATGCATATTTATTTTACGGTATAGTCTATTATTGTAAGAAGTCAATTATTATTATTGTAGCACATTATTTGATGTTTAGAGCAAACAAAGTCCTAAACACTACAATCGATGCAACAACAAAAATAGCTCTTGATCACTGGCACAGTGGTTGAAATACTTCAGGGCCTTGCTGTTGTGGAGATGAATTTAAAAGAGAGTCAGAGTTAGTCACTCAAAGCAATGTACAGCCGAACATAAATGTAAGTAGACGCCTGTTAATATGCATAATCCTGCACTTCATTTCAGATCCTGCAGGGTGCGCTGCTCACTCTTAGTGCACAACTATACTATTGGTTAAACTGGTGGCACCAGAACGCGCATCATGATCAGCTGTCAGGTCATGAACGCGCTTAGTGGCGCTGATGTGAAAAGTTAATTACATTTTACCAGTCAAGGGTCAAGTATGTGCTTACTGTAGAAGCATGATAGGCTCTAGCGCAGAGTTTAGAGATTATCCTAGGACATGAAACCGTCCAGCTAATTCCAGTCCGCTGCTCTGCACACGCATGTGGTGCAGAACGATACTGAACGCTGGGAGTTGGTCCCTTATTTCCAGAGCTGTAGCCTGGTGACAAATGCAGATTCCCCTGTGTGTGTGTTTGGTTTGTGTGTGCGTGTGTGTGTGTGTGAGAGAGAGAGAGAGAGAGAGAGTTTGTGTGTGGCTGAGCGACTCTGTGTGTGGGAGGAGTGAGCATCGGTTCGGTGGCGATGTGAAGAGATGGTAGGCGATCAAATTCGCTCCCACTGTCCCCAAGACTAAGGACGCAGATTAAAGATTTCCTTCCTTCGGTATATTTTCCTATAATTTTAGTTTGTTTTTCCTGTCAATGTATTATGATCTCCGCCGTGCTCGCGGGCACCACCCCTCCACACGTACCCGTCTATCTCTGAGCTGTCAATCATATCACGCCGGGATTTCTACATGTGAGTGCATGGCGCGCCGGGCAGGGCGGATCTGCTCACGGATGAAAGGTCCACCATCATTTGATCATTTCAATCACTCTGATTAGGTAAGGCAATATAAGGCTTAAGCATGCACGCTTGCATGGTGCACAAGAAATGTAGCCTAATGCAATGGGAGTAAGACGCAGCCATATATTGCATTGGCTGTTCGTTGCTACGGGGCGTCATTAGGCCATTATTGTAAAGCTGTTTATCAGGCAACCCATATATGCCCCCTTTTAAACCCGACAGTGACATTGTCCTATAGCGTTGTCCAGACCACAGAGCGGGGAAGATGATGTGCGAGGTGATGCCGACCATTAACGAGGGAGACTCGGCTGGTCCTCCTAGAGGCACCGGCGGCGTCCCGAACGGCTCGGACCAAGAGGCCAACTTCGAGCAACTGATGGTCAATATGCTGGACGAGAGGGACAAACTGCTGGAATCCCTCAGGGAGACTCAGGAGACCCTCATTCTGTCTCAGACTAAGCTGCAGGGGGCGCTACACGAGAGGGACGTGCTCCAGCGGCAGATCAACGCCGCGCTACCTCAGGTGAGGAGCAGTCGACCTCTGGGGGGAGGAGCAGGGGAGCAGCAACCGTATGGTACAATATGATATTGAATTTTACAGGAGGCTGGATTACCAGCCAGACAGGGTGGGCAATTGCTGGGCCCAAACTCCATCGCCCAAAATCTCCAATGGTTTGTGCTAATGGTTGTGTATGTGATTTGATTTGGAATATGCACCAAATGGCATTAAAAGGGCATCGAGGTAGCTGCTGCCTTATCTAATCTTAGTGGCCGGTCTTTAAAGTATCCCTTTTAAGACCTTCATTATTTCAGTGTTGTGCTTAGGCCTAGCCTATATGTTTCTATATGTTTAACAGTAGTCACAGTTTGTCAAACAAATCTGCAAATCTGGTGCCACATGATGTTCTAGTATACAAAAAACAGATATAGATTGCACAGAAACTGGGAGGCTAACACCTTATTTTGCCTCAGGCTAATTAACTAGCAAGTCAATGTGGCCATTGTCGTACTGATGGTGACTGATTTGGAGCAAGGTAAATAACACTACTCCAGTACCGGTGGGTTGAAACATTGCATCAAATAAGTACCACTGCTAGAGCTAGACCTGAAGAAGTTGAATTGTACAGTTTCATTTACAAGGAGGAGAGCAGAGCAGTATTTCATTAGTAAGATTGGATTACACTTCTGCTAGGGAACCCCGCCTCTAACAATTCCAGTAGGCCTACACATGTCCCGGGATGTCACCATGAGATTAACTGTGAAGGTGATGGGGATATACAGACACATAACACTACCACAAGTTAAAAAGTGGCAGTGTGCCAAAGGGGAATCTAAATGCCTTTAGATGATAGAAAGGTAATGTAGTAGGTTGAGAGGGGTATAGGAGGTAGATGGAGGGTTTTTACTCACTATAAGCATGTTATCTGACTTGAGATGTCTGGGCCAGTTGTTGAGAGCCTTGCTGGTAAGAGAGGAGGGCAGGGCCCACCTATCATAGGCGATTTTAGACCCCAGGCTCAAGCCTCATCTCAACCCCCTTAAAATTATAATAATATTAACCTTTTTTTGAATAAATTTTGGTGCTAAAAGTTATAGTTGCAAATATGCGTGTCACATTCTCATTGTGGGCTGAGCCCCCCTAAAGGTCGGATCCTAGAATCGCCCCTGCCACCTATCATTATCTGGAGTGTATGCGGTAACAGTCAGTGGAAATGTGAGTAAAAGAGGTTTATGATAAAATGGGCTACGTTCAGACTGCAGGCAAAAGTAGCTCAAATCTGATTTTTCTTGGCTTCAATTGACCAGGTAAGACTTCTTCAGAAGTAGTGTGAACACTCAAATCTTGCCCAGATCTGATTTTTTCAAATCAGATTTAGACCACTTCCATATGTGGTAATGAATCAGACACAGCTCTGATTTCAAGGCGGATTTTATGCAACTTTTACGTCAATCTACATGGACATTTGTCACAATTATGCGCTGGCGGGAGTTAGTCCTAGACACAGACAGTAAAATTAAAAACTTGACTAGGCCTACATAATGAAGAACAGTGATGGAGCAAGTCAATGGAGGGAAAGTGAGGTGTTTTTAATAAATTGTGTCTCTGTGAAGCCATTCACAACGCAGACTCACCACTCCTGGCTTCGTCTCTGCATCCACACAGACCTCTATGAATTTGCAGCTATTACTCAGTAAAAGGCCGAAATAGCCAATTTGTCTCTCTTTCTCTACATTCTTCTCCTCCTCAGCACCTGTTCATTAATGTTACGGCTGCCATTACAAAAACATTTTGAAATAAAACAAAAATGCTTACTTCCTCCCTAACTTTAGTGAAACAGCGTGCTGCATAATGTCATTGTCATTGTTCTTTTGCGGATGCAAGTCAGTTCAAAACTGCAAACAGTTCACACTGGAATCTGATATAGGCCACATTTTAAAAGGTGATGTGAACAGCCAAAGAAAAAATTGGATCTGAGAAAAAAAATCTGAATTAAAGGTCCCATGACATGGTGCTCTTTGGATGCTTTTGTATAGACCTTAGTTGTCCCCTAATACCATATCTGAAGTCTATTTCCAAAAATTCAGCCTTGGTGCAGAATTACAGCTCCTAGAACCATTCCCACAATGAGCTTTCCTTAGTGTGTGCCATTTCTGAGTCTCTAGTTTTTGAGGAGAGAGGGGGGGGGCAAGGTGGAAGCTGGGGGCGTGGCCTTGACCAAATGCCACTTTGCTTGTTTGAAATCCATGATGTCTCTCTGTCATGGGTGGGCCAAATTCTCTGGGCGGGAAAAGCAAAGAAAGGGGAGGTAAGATTCCAGATCAACCCATTTGAGCTTTCATTTTCTCAAAGGCAGAGCAGGATACCCAGGGCTCAGTTTACACCTATCGCCATTTCTAGCCACTGGGGGACCAAAGGCAGGCTGGGGAAACTCATATTATTGTTAGAAAACCTCATAAAGTGACATTTCCATGTGCTGGGACCTTTAAGCATTAAGACTTGCAGTGTGAATGTAGCCTAAGTGTGTGTATCTAAGAGAAAGAGAACGCTGAATAAGGGCTGCTGCAGCCACCGAGCATGACGACAATGAAACCTCAGCACATAAAGCTGTGTTACCCTCTGACCCTCTGGTGTTAATGCGTGTTGCATGATGTCACAATTTGGTGTGAGAGAGAGAGAGAGAGAGAGAGAGAGAAAGAGCGAGGAAGAGAACCATGCTGACGATGACAGTTTCACTGCAGCCTCTTGTGAAGGAAACATGGCCGCTTGCTAGTGTACTTGGCCCTTGGCTGCTTGCTTCCACACATGCAGACATGTCTGTGTTTGTGTGTGAATATTTGAGAGAGAGAGAGAGAGAGAGAGAGAAAGAGAGAGTGAGGAGAAAGTGGGTGGAGGTGTCATGCTTGTTTTCTAATCCTGCTTGGTTCAGCTTAATGTGTTATTCTAGCAATAATACAATTATTAGTTATACAGTCATAGACTGAAGGGAATGCAGACATTATGACTGGCGCGTACATGCACAAGCTGTCTCCTGCTCTCTCTCTCTCTCTCTCTCTCTCTCTCTCTCTCTCTCTCTCTCAAAACACTACACACACTGATGCACAAAACACAGCAGTGGTCATTTCCACACCAGCCACAGATTGGAAAAATGATGCAATGGCCAGTGGGTGAAGCAATACTAAGAAATGATAAAATCTTATCTTTTTGTCTGCTCAACTGAATAAAAATAAGTTTGAAAACTGCAGAGTGCATCTTGTCATGATTAGGGGGAGGTGTGGAAAAAATAACATACTTTATCTGATATCTCAAGTTTAGGTGTGATGAATACATTAGAGCAATGTTATTGCAGTTACCGATGCTGCTGACCCTACCATCCTATTTGTGTCAGAGGTAATTTGGCTTATTCGCCGGTGTGCTCAACATGGGCATAGTTGGTGTGTTTATGCCCTCAACTACAATATCACAGCTTTCTGTTTGCTCTTGCCGCCTTACTTGTGTAGCCCTGCAGTCACCATGTGTGTTGCCGGCTATGAGAGATGTATTTTTCTCTCTATGTGTTGAGTTCTTTCTGCTCCCAAGGTGTTGACTGATGTATGAATGTTGGCACAGCAAGGCAGCCTTTTTTGTCCAAATCCAACCACTCTTTCCTTTCTATTTGCCTAACAAACATTTGTCATCTTCACCTACAATGTCTGCACATGTGTGTGTGTATTTGTGTTTTGTTTTGTTGTGTTTTGTAGGTTCCCTGACTCCATGGGACAGGTCTGACCCAAAACTGTCAGATCTATGTCTCTCCTCCACACACACACACACACACACACACACACACACACACACACACACACACACACACACATACACAGCGATGTGCGCAATTCAAAATTGAATGCTTATCAATGTCATCATTGTTAAAAATATATAAACCTACATCACCTTTGTATCAGTGCTCAAATTTATGTTTGCCTCAGCAGCATTGGAAAAATGGGACGATGTTGCCATTTTACCACACACACACACACACACACACACACACACACACACACACACACACACACACACACACAAAGACAAACACACACACACACACATAGAGAATAGTGTTTCAGATTAACATGTCAGCTTATTACAGTGCAAAATGCTTCTAATACAGCCCTCTGAGATGGGTTTGTCGATAGACAAATAGGTTTTAAACATATACATGCACATTCATGCTTTACAGTGCACACACACACACACACATACACTCTTCTGCGGTCACTCGAGACAAGTATGACTGTCCCCTCTGTTGGGTCGTCTTATTTGTGGATCCTCAGATGGCTGTAAAGGCCAATCCATGATCCACAGATTGTGCTGCAATGTGGGTATTGGAAGATGGAGGTGGTGTGTGGTGGTGGAGCCTTTCTCTGTTTCCGCTTTGCCTCTGCGGCACGGCAGAGTTCTGTTCTGTTGCACTGCTTTTCTCCAGTAGTTCCTGTTAAACGCAAGATGCTCCCAGTCACCAAATGTGATGTTAAACTTTTTCATGCTGGTCTTGATATTGTCTTTTGGTGCTTTTCCATTGCGTGGAATCTACTCTACTCGCCTCGACTCTACTCGCATTTTTTGGTTTTCCATTACGAAAAAAAGTCCCTGGGACCTGCTACCAGGTACTTTTTTTCGTACCTCAGTCGAGGTTCTAAGCGAGCTGATGCGATACTAAAAGGTGACGTGGAAACCTGCAGGCTGCTGGTTGGTCGGATCGCTGCGTTTTTAGCAGACAAGAGTGCGGAGTGTGTGTCCGGAACAAACGGGACATTTAAAAAAAAAAATCTAGCCAGACACCGACAGATTATCTACTCTCTGCACTATTCTCACTTTAACTGTTCAATATTAAGGGCTGTATATTAGGGGATTTATGTTGTTTCCAATATTGCACACTGTTACTTTAAAAAAAACAAGACAATATATCAAAGAAAAGTTTTTATTTAGCTATTCAAGTAGCGCATCAAACCCTCCCGTCCATCCCGGTCTTCTTCCCCTGCACCCTGTGACAGTGTCCCCCCGGCTCTGCTGTCCCAGATGCATCCCAGTCGTTGTCATAAGCCTCTATGACTGTCATAAAGATTATACGAAGCACAGCAGGTCAGAACCAGAGATTTCACCCGTCGGACATCGCCCACCAGACGGTCTGCGGCGGCGGTTTTGCAAAGCGTTAATGCTCTGAAACACAAACGGTACACAGCAGACATATTTTGGTGTGTAATCATGGTTGCTAAAGTTCATGTACTTTATATAGCGTATAGTAAATACTGATCGGGGTCCCTAACACATGCAAATGTTAACTAACGTTACCAGGAAACTTAACTTGCCCTTTCGTGTCGGCGAACAACAGTCATGTCGATGTCTGAACTCCGTCGGACTTCCCAAACTCCTGTTTTTTTAGCGGTGATTTTTGTTGCTTCCTTTAGCTTCTTTTGAAACAAAACATTGGCGAGTAGCCGACGTGCTGTTGTGAATCACGTTGAAAATTACGTCATCACGCGTAGCTATGGTAACCAGCCACGCTGAGGCGTTACTCAATCTGCAATGGAAAACCGACCGAAAATGGGTCGAACCGAGTAAAGGCGAGTCAAGCCGTGTCGAGCCGAGTTGTTACCATCAATGGAAAAACGCCATTTGAAGCGTCTCTTTGGCCCACCGGGGGCGCGCTGTCCTTCTTTTAACTGGGAGTACAGGATCTGCTTAGGGAGACGGTTGTTGGGAATGCGGATGACATGGCCTATCCATCAGAGTTGATGCTGCATTATGATAGTAGTGATGCTGGGCATATTTGTTTCCTCTAGAATGCTCTAGAATGCCGGAATTTGTACGTCTTCCCACTTGATCCTAAAGATTTTTCTTTATGCTGTTTGAAGGAATAGTTCCAGGGCTCTCAGGTGTCTGCTATAGGTGGCCCAGGAGTCCGCTCCATATAGCAGGGTTGGGAGAATCACATTGTAAACCAAGAGCTTGGTATGAGGCCTCAGGTCTCGGTCATCAAAGACGCCTGTTCTGAGTTTGGCATAGGCCCTACTGGCACAGGTCAAGCTGTGGTTAACCTCAGAGTGTATATCGGCTTTGAAAGAGAGAAGGCTTCCAAGGTAGAAGAAATGGTCAACGTTTTCCAGAGTGGTGTTATACATTTTGATGATGGGCTGGAATGATGGCTGGTTGGGTGGTGGTTGATACAATTTTCAAGGCCAACCCCAATAGCCTCAGTACACAGATGTATTTGTCATGACATCATACCTTGATAGTATGCTCCATAGTGCCTGACGATCCACAGAGTCAAAGGCCTTTGTCAAGTCTATAAAGGCCATGTACAGAGGCAGTTCTTGTTTCCTACAGTTTCTTGTAGTTGGCAAGCAGAAAAGATCATGTCAGTTGTTCCCCTGGTTGGACGTAAGCTGCACTGTGATTCAGGGAGTACCTCCTCAGATAGTGGTAGCAGGAGGTTGGCGTGGACACATGCAAGGACTTTGCCTGTTGTAGACAAGAGCAAGATGCCCCTATAGTTTTCACATTCAGTCTTGTCCCCTTTCTTGAATATGGTTACAAATTGCGCATCCCGGAGCTCTGAGGGGAGCTCTTCCCCTTCCCAGATCTTGACGAGTAGATGGTGGATGTAGTGCCAGAGTCTTGGTCCTCTTTCCTGGGATCCCATCAGGACTAGCAGCCATGTTGTTCCTGAGATTACTGATGGCATTTAGAACCTGAGTTAGGGTAGGAGGTTCCCCCATGCCTTGTCTGATGGGACTCTGCAGGATATGATTGACGATGTTTGGCTCGGTTGAGCTGTCACTAGGGCTGCACAATTAATTACATTTTAATCACAATCACGATTTTGGCTTCCCACGATCAAATTTGCATGACCGAGCAATATTTTAAATGCATCATCATTCCGTTCATAGAACACTCCGTTTTTTTATGCAAAGCCAATCCAGTCAGAGTTGTTCCCTGCACCGTGCAGCATAGTTTCTAGATGTAGACAGTCACAGAGGACAGAGTAACGTGAGGAAAATTCCACAACAGATAGCAGTCGGATATATGTCGGTGACAAGGTTTACTAGTTTATTAGTAAACACACCATTTTGTCCCGTCTGTGTTGTTTTTCAGACAACAGCAGTGACCAGTGCTAGTTAGTGTCTGTTAGCTCACAGGGCTCTAGGGTGCAACTAACATTTTTCCTCTAGGTTGCACCGGTGCACCTAATGTCCTCGCATACGCTGCCTTTCCAAAAACGAAGCAATGTTGTTCATATTGATATGGTTTAATTTTGCGTAACATGACCCAATTCTTCTGTAAAGCCGTGCCTGTGTTTGGATCTCTCCTCTTAGTATTAAAGTTAAATACTTTTAATATAATTTTATTTTATTAATGTGCTTGTAGTTCTGCAGGCTCCCCCAGGCCGTAGCTAGTCTGATGGGGATAGGGACATGAGGGGGGACTTCAGACTCTCCAAGGGATCCTTCTACGGTCTGATGGCCATCGTCGCCCCTAAATGACGGACGTCTACTCCTCGTTTTTCCCTGAAGAGATGGATTATACATACAGTACATCAGATGGAGGCAGTAACAGCGGATACGTTTCAACATTACGCTACTGTTAACGTTACCGGCAGACAATCAGCTAATAGCTATTTTGGTGAGCTAACGCTCACAGCGGATTATGCACAACTTGTTAAGATCACACTTTTAACACTAAAATCTTCTACAGCGGGACGATAGTTTAACACAAACAACAATATACTACAACACATGTAACGTTAGCTTAGAACTTATTTGCCAATATGGTTAAACTGCCGCTGTTAGCTAGCTAAGGTTAGCTTGCTAGCACGTCAAATTACGGTACCAATAAACGTAATAATTCGTGGTACAAAAATCATTACCGACTGTAAAATTAACCAAATATACATACAGGTGGCTTATATGTTATAAGTATAGCAAAAAGACTCACGTTCAACTTATATTTGTATTGCTCCATCGGTCTTGCTATCACGTCTAGGGCCGCCAAAGTTTTTCAACTGTTGTTAGCCCCGCCCCTTCCGCTATGTAGCCAAGTTGGCGACCGTTGAGTGTGGAAAGTGTCCATCGATCCACACTTTCTGACTGTTTTGAGTGCACCATCCCGGTACTCTAAGTGCACTGCATTTGACCACACTTCGACAATGTGAACGCACTATGTACTCAAATACAGTTAGTATTTAGTACAGAAGTGCGCGATTTGAGACACAGCCAATGTCTATCAATGCCCTTGTGATGTTCAAACTCAAAACGTTTCCCGAACCCTGTGGGAAGGAGGGCCACAATATCATGGCCTCCAGCAAAACTCAGCAAAGATTGTTCTTGCTCGTGCTTTAACTTCAGGATATTTTGCAGCTTTGCTACAACTTTCTCTGCCACCATTAGAGAACTACAACTCTAGCGCACGGCCTCACGTCATCGTTCTCAGCCACTCCCTCTGGTTGCTGATTGGACGCAAAATTTGGCTGGAGAAAACCCAACACTATACCGCAAACCCAGACATAGTACTGAAGGGAAATGAAAAAAGTGGTTGATGTTGATGGCAAGTCCAACTCCATGGTTTCTAGCCTCATTGGCTGGCTTTCCTTTCCAGAAGAAAGTGTAGCCACCTTTCTCCTTCAGCTGCCCTTCATCTGCCCATCGGGTTTCGGAGAGAGCAGCTATATCAATGCGGCATCTCTGCAGTTCTCTAGCAATTATGGCGGTTTGTCTCTCAGGTCTGTCGCTGGAGGCGGAGTCCATCAGAGTGCGCACGTTCAAGGCTCCAAATTTAAATTTTCTTTGTTTCTGACTGCAAATGGGGTGTTTTCCTCTGGATGTAATCCAGTTGGGGGGTATGAGGCAGGCAATTTTTAGGGCACCTTTTCTAGCCCCTTCCCCATATGAGATAAGCAGAGCAGATCCTAAATAGGGCTGCTTAGTCATGGGTGTAGCTACCAAAGATCTCTTCTGCCTTGTTTCAAGAGCCAGCAACTGACTCTTACACCCATCGCCTGATGTGCCAGCTCACGAATAGTGGCTTCCAGACTACACAAACCTGACCCTGTCGCTACTTCCTGGTCGCCATAAGACTATCTGGGGTGGCAGGGTGGATTCCCTTTGTGGAGGATGCCTGTGCATGGCGTTGTTTAACACTGGGAGGCTGGTGCACAGACAGCCACCACACGGTTCTTAGCAGGTCTGGATCAGGATCCTGTGGCATGGAGTCCTTCATCCCCCTTTCCAGTGGTTGTGATGCACCACTTAAGTCAGCCATCATCCTCCGCCTGTTCTGCCGTTGAGGTCTTTTGTCTTTTTTTTCAGGGTGTGCTCCCTTAGCCTTTGCCTCTATAGGCTACCCCACAAGGCAGTGCAACTGTGTACCCATAGCTAGGGCTGTGGTTGGTGAGTGCCAGTGCGTGTCCACTGCTTGGTGGGCCTGCACACCGCTCCTCTAGGGCCCACTGCTGCTTCGAGATTCCCTACAGTTCAGCCTGGGTCCGCTAGGGCTAAGTTACCGTGTGGGGCTGTGAGGAGGCGCTGTAGGAGTCTTGGCGATGGAGAGGCTATGTACAGACAGGAAGAGACTTACTCTTCTCCTCTTTTTGCCCTTGTACAAGGGCTAGTCAGTGGCAGTAGCTGTAAGCAGAATGTAGCAAGCAGAAGCAGCGTGCAGCGTGCAGTAACTACTGAACTGCTAAAGTACAGGCACTACTATCCCAGTACTACTGCACTGACGCATTACACATGCCCTGTGATCACACACACGTACACACACACACACACACACACGTAAGGCCTGTTCTTTGTGAGAAAAAGTACAATGTTATGCAAAGTGAGTGAGTGTACATATGTGTATAATGCAGAGATATATATATTATACTATATTTCTGTGTGATATATTTCTATATTAACACTTTATTATTAGGTGTCTATTATTACACTCCAGTGACATACCGGTAATATAAATCCTTTTGGGGGACTTGCAAGAGACATTTTAAATGTGATAAAAATTAAAGAAATAGTTTAACACATTTTGAAATTAGCTTGTTTGTGTTCTTGCCAAGAGTTAGATGAGAAGATTGATACCACTCTCCAAAGTCTGTGAGTTAAGAACTGAGTTGGAGTTAGTAGGTTATTTTAGTCTATCATAAAGCCTGGAAGCAGATGGGAAACAGCTAGCACGGCTCTGTGTATGTTTTGTTTAATCCATACGCAAACAGAAATAAAATGACAATTTGTAGTTATTTTTTGAGGGGGGGCAGGGTGTTTGAAGCTATTCATTACTTTTTCATTATTATATAACTATTTTTGATGAGCACAGAACTTCCCTCAAAACCAGAAATTGTCATTTTCACATGTCTGTACATGTTCGATAGTTTGTTTGTGTTATTGTTTGACTTTAGTGTTTTAACATGTTAGGAGCTAACAAACAAACTAACCGATGTTAGTACCGAAGTGTTCTGTAAGGTAAAATTTAATTTTTTGTCAATAAAGTCTGAAGGCTTTGATGAGAATATAAATAACAGCTTCTAACATAAAAGTAATGCTGTGAAAATATTTTAAATATAGTGTACACTTAAGGTACTTTCACACTCAAAGTTTGGAAGACTTGGTGTGATTCTGGGAAGAAGTTGCCGAACTATACCTTCTTTCCTGGTATAATAACTTTTGTGGCTAGTAAGTTAACTTTACAAAGTTTGAGAGCATTTTCTCTGTGAGTTAACAATATAGCCTCTAATCCTCCATTTTTCAAAGAGGTATTTGCCTTCATGGTGGGATGTGAGTTTCATGTTGTGTTTGGTGGGTGTGTTGCAATGTTGGACACCTGTTCCAATCAGAGACAACACTGGCTATTTTTGCCAGCATACAAATACACAGATAGAAAGACACACACACTACACACAGCTCACTGCCCTTCCAAAACAACAACTGACTCTTGTTCTAAATTCTATTTTCAGGTGTTTGAAGGTCCTTCTCTAAAATCTAGATGTGACAAGTTTATTTCAATATCTCTTTCCTGTTAGTTGGTCTTTTTTCCTCACTCCTCCCTAAATTGGTTCCCTAAATTATTATTTCTTTATTTCTCACTCCTCTCTCTTTTTATCTCTTTCTGTTTATCTAACTCAGACAGTTTCGTCCCTTCATATTCCTGCAGCTGACCTTAGCCCACAGTATAGTGTGGAAGGGAAGGTTACACAAATTGCTCACTGTGTAAAGCTCTGCAAGCACCCTGTATTTGTGTGACAGCATAACAGCCAGGCCCTGCTTATCTCTACATTTGGTCTTAATGGAGATTTAGTTTTGGAGTTACACATATTAAGAGTGTGATATACTGAGATGCATTGCTGTAATTCATTAGAAGAAGAAACTCTTGAGGTGTGTTGAGGTAATGATACAGTAAAAGTTAGCAACCTCAATCAAACAATCACCCATGTGTACAAAAGTCAATTTATCTTTCAGAAAATCTCTACAGGTGCAACAGAGCACACTTCACTAATGGTTGGATGTGGCCAGAGGTCAGGACAGTGAAACACTGCCTTTCAGTCTGGTGTCAAAGTACTACACTACAAGAACAATGAGGAACACAGTTTATTTACTTCATGAAGACATCAGCCTCAACATATGTGTACCTTGTGTAATAAAGTACAAAAAACTGATCATAGACCCTAATCAACCTTTGTATTGCAAACAATAATTATGTAGGCTTAAATCCCCATTGCTATTGTATGCTGAAGCCAATAGAGAGCAGGGTATCTCACTGTACTTGAACCAGGGCCAGCAGAAATGAGCCTTGGTACTCAGCCATCATAGTTACTGTACTAGAGGTGTGTTTTGCTAACAAGTACAGTGTGAGAGGGAATGTGTGTCAAAATCTAATATACAACCCTGCAGAGGAAGAGCTCTGAGGTCCCCTTGTACAGTGTTTAGAAGTGGCCTGAGCTTATCATGACACACACACACGCACACACATTTAGCAAGGCACAGACACTCTTCCTCACATCTGCACCCATCCACAAACAAATAATAACACACTTGCCTCCCTATAGTCTGTGTGTGTGCATGTGTGTGAGCGAGCATGGCTAGTGTTGCTTATGCATGAATGGCTGAGACTTTGTGCATCATGATAGGAAAACATTGAGGAGGGTGGGCGAAAAGTACGTTGAAAACTTACCAGATCGCATTGGCCTGCTACTGAAGTCCAAATCTTGTGCTACATGTTATGTAAGCACCAGATACTGGAATTTGGGTTGATGTAAGGGAAAGTGGAGCATGAAGTGAGCAGCTGAATATCACCAAGGAACCCTGTAAGAAAAGAGAGGGAGATATTGAGAGAGAGAGAGAGACTTTGACGCTAAAAGAAAGAGAGAGGGCACATTTGCGGAATCAACCGAGAAGGAGGATGTTCTTACCCTTATCCCCAACCATCTCCAATATTTCTTTTTAAGGGTGTTTTCAGGCAAGAAGAGAAAAGCTCCAATCAGCTCCGGTCTTAACTTAAATAAAACTATGTTCACTAAACTTATCGATCTCAAGGTTTATACCTAAGCAGGTAACCCCAGTGTTTCACTACTTGGCTCTTATTTCATAGCTAATGCCATCATTTATTTTGGTTATCATAGCATTGTATTCACCAAGTTAATTGCTCAAATCTGGGAATGTGGTGACATAGCTAAAAAGTAGTCAAGCGGGGAATGACATGAAAATTGTCTCATGACTAGGACAAGATATATACAAGCCAAAAGTGTATCCAGATTATGGAAACACTTTATTTGTAGGTAAAACTGTAGCACTCCTTTGTTTTCTTTCTCAGTCAACCTGGGGGTTTGTTTAAAACCTGAATGATCGTCTGGCCGCCTCATCGGACCTTTTTTTTGCAATTTTGCAGCATTCCCAGATCTCAACAATTTTCTTTATTATCCTATAATCTGGTGCATTTTCCTAACATTTCAATTTAATGGATTAGTCATACTCTCTTTCCCTCCTGCTGCATCACACCAGCTTTACATCCTCGTCAGTCTCTTTTCTTCCACTCCTTTTCTTAGTATGTTGTCCAGTCTTTAACACACACCCAACATCTTTGACATGGTCAGACCATCTCCTGGCAAGGGCTTGTGCATAGCTTACGGGCCGCTGAGCACTAATAGTTTATTAGTGTGCAAAGCTAGCTCCCCAAGCTGCCCTGCCACACCATGGTTTCTGTGCTACATCTCTCAGTAGCATCCATCCTTCGCTCCCTCCACCCCTTCGCCAGTACCATCTGGCTCTCAGCACCAGGCACATTTTGCTCAGCCGGGCGCCAATTTGTCCCCCTGGCTGCATGGTAGAGTGAGGGAAAGTGAGGGAAGGGAGAGGAAGAGGGGAAAAGAGAAATATATATTGAGAGTATGTCAGGGGAAAAAAGCAGAATCAAGCATACCTCCCCAGCAGCGTGGATGCATGCTCTGGTAATGGGGAGAATGTACAGTCACTGTATGTGTATGTGTGTGTGTGTGCGTGCGTGTGTGTGTGTGTGTGTGTGCCCTCTCCCTGGTAATAACAGAGCAGAGTGAATGGCGAGAGTAATGAAGGAGGGAGGCAGGAAAGGACAGAATGAGGAGGAGGAGGAGGAGGAGGAGGAGGAGGAGGAGGAGGAGGAGGAAGAGGAAGAGGAGGATGTGAGATGAAGTTTTCCAGCCAGCAGTTAAGCCCACAGCGGCCTTGGCATGTCTAACAAGTACACTATTGGAACTCTGTCAGTTCTTTTCCCCTCCTGCAAACTCGCTCAGAATAGAAGATAAGGTATCGGTGGGAGGGAGGAGGTGTGGATATTGGACTGGGGTTTGGGTGTAGAGGTGGGGGAGGTTAAGTGTGTTTCAGAAGAGTATGGCAGGGTCTCAATGCCCAAGATTATCACACACAAATGCAAACACACACAGTAGTAAAGGGGACATTTTTCAGACCTAAGTACTTCCCTTCCTTTAAAGAACTTGAAAATGCTTCATCTGCTCCATGTGGTAGGACAAATATTGCTGTACATAGCTCATGGCATATATTTATCTATTTGCATGTAACGTGAATAAGCTACTGAACACATCATTCCTTATGTGTGTTTATCTTTTATTTGTTTAATCATTTTTGTTGACTTGGTTTCAGGATCTGGATCATTAAAGTGCACCTGTGAGTGACATTTACCCATAATAAATTAACACTACATTAGTAGGTGTTAACTACATTAGTAGCCTTTATGTTATGTTTAGAAATTTATTTAATTTAATTATTTGGCGTTTTAAACTTCCATGTGTTAAAAAAAAATCACTTTACACATACTAGGAAAGGCAAATTTGCCATCTTATTATTTTGAAGCCAGAGTCGACACAGTAGGGATCAGACGGTGGATCCCACCCATACACCTACCGACCAATCACGAGTCAATCATCAAATAACTAATTAAACCAAACAAACACCAGCGTGATAAGAACAACTTATAATGACAGAAACCATCTTTAAAATATATTTGATGTGTACTTTGATGTTTTAGCTTGGTCCATGGATGTAACTGGATACTGGATCCCAAAATTGCGCCTATTCCGTTTTATAGAGTTGCTAGCCTGGTGCATTCGCCAAAAAAGTTTCTAAGCTTCCGGATTTACCTCTGTCATATGGGTCCCACTGAATATGCACTGTAGTGTTTCTCCCACTGGCCCCGTTGGCGAGTTCCTGCTCGGCCCAGGCTCTTTTAAAATGGTGGTGAAACCAGAAGTCAACATATCCAAAGTGCTTGGAACCCGAAAATATCTCTGCAATGCAATAGAGTTTGAGTAATAATTCATGATCCCTTCTGTTTTCACTTCAGATTTGCGGCTTAAACTGAATTGTCATTCTTGTCTTCTGCTTCTTCTGTTGAATCACTTTTGCTTTAAATGCAGGAATAAATGTCCATGTAAATGATAAATACCACAGCAGACACTTTAAAAAAGAGACCGGGCTGTAAAACATAGAATAGGATCATTGTCTCGTATAATACTCAAGTAGTTACTCCTGGTAAACAGACATTATTGATTTCTTGCTTAATAAAATGGTTCAAGTGATGAATTGCCCACACCGAATTAGCACTTTCCAGTGTCCAACTGGGCTGATACGTCACACGCGCACAGCCACACATGCACGTGTGCATAAACACACACAGAAGACTCACTTAGAACACAGACTTAAATGTGTCTCAGGGAAAGATGTATGTGCTGATGTGAATGAGATGTTAGCCAGCTCAGAGCGCTATGATGGCTGGCCAGACGCCAGACACCAGAATGCGCTGTGTTCTGAGTAGGCCTGCACGATATTGGAAAAATCTGACATTGCAATAAATATTGCGATATAAAAAAAGAAAAAGTAAATTTTAAAAGATTACATAAATAGCTCTGTAGCACCACCTACAGCAGTTCTCAGCTGCAGTCTGTTATTCATTTAATTCTAGCTCCTTTCACAGACATGTGGGTTGGTGCAGACACTCAAAAAGTTTAATGTACACGCATACACACATATATATAAAAGCTCTATTCCTGTGTCTTTGAGTTTGTGGTGAAGTTGTTCTGCCGCTTCTGTTTGTCATCTTTGGATTAACACTTTTTGTGTCTCCTTGTTTTCTGCAAAGCATAATAACCTGTTGTTTAAAATCACTTTATGAATACACTTGAGTTGACTCAGTCAAGATCCAATATCCATATTAAGATTGCTTTAAAGTCTCGCTCTCCTCCCCTTCTTCTTTCCCTCAGTCTCACTGACTCTCTATCTCTTGTGCTCCCTCGCTCTCTGTCTTATCAGTGCTGATGGCTTTAAGCGCGTGTGCTGAGAGGTCTATTAGTTAGCTATCGTTCTGTCAGATAATGCTTCATATCTTTCAGCTGCTTCACTGTACTTACAGCTTTGCTCTGTCTGCATGGGGTGGGGGCACAGCTGCTAGAATAGGAGACTGGGACACAAACCTCCACATAATTTAAAAAAAAGAAATTGGTTGCCGCTTGTGATTGATTTCACTCTCTTCTTGTTTTTATGAATAAAAACTGGATACATTTCAAAATGTTCTTTTGAGGTTCATTTACATGGCATATCAAGTGGAAGTGTACATGTGTATATGTCCTGTAGCAATTGCGTGTGTGCATTGTATTATCTAAATCAGCTCATTAAACTAGGAGGTCACTTCATCTCCATAGTAGCCTGAGAACATTTCATTATGTTCATATGATGATATGTGTATATGTGCATGTAGGTGTGTACGCATGTCTTAATGTTGCACTTTTTCAGTGGTACCAAGGAAACATTTATTTTGTGATTGCATTGTGAAGTCTATGTAGTTTGTCTATTTCCAACGTTAATAGCCTGGACCGGTACCACATGTTGTAGTTGTATGAATAACTGATACGCACACACTCACTGTTGTTTCTGTGGCCAACTCTGTCTGTCGATGATGAAGGTCAGTAAGCATTGTGGTGCTCCATTAAAATAATGGGGGCTGTGACGTGGCCTGCCCCAGTGCAAGAAGAACATCATTCACACTTAGCTGCTTTCATCTCTCTCGTGCCGTATGCCCGTCTTTTCTTGCCCTCAATTTTCACTCCAATAGCCCTTTTATTTACTCATGCTAACTCTTACATACGCCGTCTCTCTTGCACACACACGCACAAAATTAAAGAAACAAACACATGCTCCGTGTGAGTGGCATCAGATTCCTCCGAGGAATTTTTGAACCCTTTGAATTTGGTTTAAACCTCAAGCAGTGCACTTGTTGTAGACACCGTATAACACTAGAGGATATAAACAAAGGATGTTATTGATGCACTGAGAAATTCTTGTGACTATATACAGTAATTGGAAATGGCCTGTGGTATATGCAATTGAAAATGGCCTAGATCTGGATAATTAGACACCTGTAGTCAACAGCATTCTGTTTGAAGATTGATGGCAGCTCTGTCTGTTTGCTATTAATATACAGCACACTGGGTCTGACAAGAACTTTTCAATAACTTTTCTTTTCATTTTCTAGATGATTGTAATATGACAGTGTACACCACAGTGCTTTTTCGGCAGTCTTTGTAAGACAAACAGTTCTACAGTTTCAGTTCTTAGAAATAAGCTTCATAATTTCAGTACAGTTTGTGGGTGTGGTATATTTAGTGTTCTACCTCTACTGAAACAATTATGTTTGTTCAATAAGCATATGTAGTTAGTTTGGTTGATGGATATTAGGTGAATACTATTATGCAAACTGGAAAATAATGGGACAGTTTCCTTATGTGTACTTCCTGTTGTGAAAATTCAGATAGAATATGTGGAATGCTTTGTCCATTGCAAAAATTGTACAAAGTACAACATGGGCTTGGTGTGGTGGGCTTTTAATTGCTTTCAAAACATTTAAGCTGCCATTAAATAATGAACATGAATGTGATATAATCTTAAAAAAAATACGTATGTCTGAGCTTTTTTTGATAGTTTTCAGATCCTCATAGGGCTGTCAGTGAGAGACAAATGCACACAGTATGCTGCATATGTCTGTTGTCTGATAATAGTGATCCAGACCATTTTCAACAGATTTGTGAGGTAGGAGGAGTTTAAAGGTTTTCTTTTAATAATACTGAATTTCCAGTTAGTTTGGTATTGCCGGATGGCTCTAAATACTTCAATAACCATGAGCCTCAGCCATCATTGCTATTGGGAGAAGTGGACAGTAAAACAGGCAAATCAGAGCTGTAGCAAATTAAAAAACCTTGTTGCTGCAATTTGGGGAGAAAATCCCTAAATTGTTACTGAAGTCATCCAAAATTGACCCATAATCAGAAAATGAACAGAGTCACTGATTAATGTTTTATCAGGTTTCTACAAAGAGTAGCGTTGAGCTTCCAGGTTAAGCCCCTCAACCAAAATTCTGCTAGTGAGTCATGGTAGCCCTCTAACATTTTTATGCACACAGGCTTGTACCTTTGACCTTTCAATGATAATCAGTTATTTCAACATAGCTACGTATTCTTTTGAACTGAATGTTTAAAATAACTCCACTCTGTTAAGTACATAAATGATCCCATAAACATTTTTACATTTCTTAATATTACTAATTTTACTAATTTACAATTTACAATAATTTCTCTGTGCTCACACTTGACTAACATTGTATGTAACAAGGAATACTGTGGTTGTTGATGAAACTTGTGCTATCTTTTTTTAACAATGTCAATCAGTGGATCTCAGTGTGATGCTTGTTAATATTCAATAATATATTGCCATATCAATTGCAGTTGATTTGGAATTTGTTGTGGTGCGCTCAACAATAACAAAACATAGCCCTTTATGCACTCTCTGCTCACTAAAAGCTCAAGGTACTTATCTTCACATGATCTGGGATTGCTCTCCTGTTTGGCAGTTCTGGAACAATATTTCATCCAAAATATCTGCCTTGATTAATGTTGCATTGACCTGTTACTGTCAATGTGTTGATTCTGAATAATCTGTCAGCCCTTCAGCTCTCTAAAACTCAAAAAATGCTGATTTTGCTGGCCAAGAGAATGATTGCAACCTGTTGGAAACCACCTCATGACTTTTATATTTGTACAAGGAGCTTTTCCATTTTGGATGTCATGTAAGTAAGTAAGTAAGTAAGTAAAGTTTATTTGTATAGCACCTTTCACAGATAAAAAAAAAAATCACAAAGTGCTTCACAGTAAAATGTAATACAATACCAACAAAGTACAATACAATGCATAAGACACTATTAAAAACAAATGGAAAACATAAAAACAGAAACCATAAAAACCCCAAGTCTAACTAAACGCCTGTTTGAATAGCAGCGTCTTCAGTTGCTTTTTAAAAGAATCAACAGAATTCCCACAACGTAAAAATGTAGGCAATGCATTCCACAGCCTAGATGCCATGTATATGGAGCTTGCATAAATGGAGCGCCAGGAAAGCCTTTGGACACTTGGCTCAGCATTGCTGAATCCTTGAAATCCATCACATGGACATTCACTCCTGCTTTCCAGATGTAACAGCTGTGAGATGAAAAATGTCATAAGGGAAACATAAGAATCACATTTGAATTTGAATTGCAACCACTGTGTATAATAGTGTGGTAACGAGTGGAGGAGTGGGCGAGCATTCATCATCTCTGCTCAAGTTAGATGTAGGCTGCTAAAAGCCCCTGTGAAAAGCTGTTTCAATTTTGACACAATTAAGCAGGTGTCCTCTTGCAAATGAGAGAGGGAATGAGACAAGACAATTGTGAATGAGAAATGGACTGAGACAGAGAGGATGTCGCCTGTAGTTGTGTTACATAAAGGTCATATGAAGCTGGCAAGAGACAGTGCCGTCTCTCCTCCCATCCCCCCTCTTCACTTCCGCTTCCATCCTCTGATATTCCTCTCCAGTTTCAGTCACATCCTTTTGTCATTGTGATCTGTTCATTTTTGCCTTCTCCTATCTGATCCTTAGTTTCCGCTCACCACATCTTGTTCTCTCAGCCCCCTCTCTGCTCCCTCAGCCAGTGCTGGAATGTCAGCATCTTGTGTCAGCAACGTCTTCTCGTCTTTTCTAATCTTTTCTCTTCTTCCTCTCTTTTCTTTTTCTTTTCTACCCTGGAGGTAGCGCTTCATTTTAATTGGTCCAGACTTTCAGCCAGGGCGGTGGGTGCATTGTGGCTTGTGCCACACTCACTCTCTCACACACACACACACACACACACACACACACACACTTTTACAGTTAAAGACTTAAAAACATATCGTCAGCTGTCTGTTATTGTTCTGTAACAATACTGTTTCCATGGTCGCCAAATTATAGTAATAGACCTCCTTGCTCATAAACAACTCAACATATTGAAGAGTGTGGGTAAGTGATAATAATAATGTACTAATAAGATCATGAAAAAAGCATGTGATGTGCCTTTGAATATCCTGATCATGATTATATTCTTTATTCTCATTATTCTCATTTTACTGAGCTTTTTTTTTTTTTTAAAAAGCATGTTTTTGTCCAGAATTGTCATTGCTTGCAATGTCATATAATGCAAGATCATCTGTTGTCATCAGGTTGGTTTTTTTTCTGTCATTTGCAAAATCACAACTCCTTCCCTCCTTGTTACAGTGAAATTTACTACCTACATTGTCATCACACACGCACGTTCACACTTACACACAAACATTAAGACAAGACACAACAGCCTGGTGGGAATACACTAAAGATCCAGTTGGCACTTGTTAAATGCTGACCCAACGGAATATATGTATGTCCTGCCCTCCAAGTGTTCCCCCTCACCCTGAGGACACGGCGCCAACATGTCCCACAAATACGCTATGCTGTGTACATCTACACAGTGTATACTGTATATTGATCAATATCCTGCAGTCCTCGTTTGTGGCCTTTTACCTATTATACATCTCAGCGTGTCTGTCTGTTGTGTCTAGTCGGACTCCATATACAGTATGTCTATGTGTGTGTGTGTGTGTGTGTGTGTGTGTGTGGGTGTGTGTGTGTGTGTGTGTGTGTGTGTGGGTGTGTGTGTCTCTCATCTCTCAAAGGTCTGCAAATTCGGTCTCCATGGAAACGGGGGGAGGGAGGGGATGATGTTGACTTCCTGACACCTTCTGTCCTGTTCTTCTGTCAGCAACTCTGTCTGTGTGTGTGTGTGTGTGTGAGAGAGTGCACGTGTGAGTGCGTGTTTGGCTTTGCTCTGCTGTGAAGCTCCAACTTTGATGGCTGCTTCTGATCACCTGCCAAAGCTGAGCGGCTCAGTGTGTTAGTGGGTCTGGCTGAAGAACTATGTGGAGGAATTCCCTGTTCTTTGGGACAGGATGAGGAAAGCAGTGATGGACCAGTAGAGAACAAACCCAGAATAGCACTGTACTGTACTGGATGTACTGCATGTTTACACCTCTTTTTCAGCCATTTTTGGGACGGTTTTTACAGAAGTTTACTGGTTCCTGCTTCTTGAATGTAAATATTGTTGGTTTTCTTAGTTTTCGTAAAACAAAAAATCTTTTCTGGTTTAAATACGTTATCTTGGCCTCTGAAAAATTTCGATGAGCATTTGTATTTGTTATTTGTGGTCATATATATATATATATTTTACGCTCTGCAAGTAATAATCATATGGACTTTAGATTTCACCTACCATTTTCTCATCCTCCCGTCCAAATGAAAATCAGGGGAACAAGGACAGGGTTATAGTTCACAAAGCAATAAGACATCCAACACAGTGAAAATGGTTAATATGAGAAATATAAGAAACTGATAAAGGAAAGAAACTTGATGAAGGATGAATTCATTAAACAGCCGTGGGCTCTGCATTTTACCACACCCCAGCATAGGCCTTAGCAGAACAGCTGTGTGTGTGTGTGTGTGGGTGTGTTAGAGGTGTGCCAAGATGACATCATTCGGTAGCTTGCTGAGAAGGTCTACTGCAGGCACATGGCATCTACAATATTTATAGACCCCCAGAACAGATGAGCTCACTCAGTCACTCATTGTGACTGGCTTAACACACAAACACACACACACACACACACACAGAAAAGAAGTGGCAGAGAAGTTACTCACGCAATCTGTGCTACACCCGCTGACATAAATATTTCCTCCTCTCCTCCTCCATTTTTTCACCCACTGGCCTTGAGGAGTATACTGTATACATGTTGAACATACAAACAATACATCCTGCAATTATTGAACTACACTCAGAATGACCTTAATAAGCTTCAGGATTATTGCTAATGTGAAAATATAAACATTGTGACATAAAAGCCTCTATATACAGTGAAAATCAGCTGCCACTATATGAGTCATAAGGAGAAGGAATGGTACTGTGTGAGGGATTAAACTGGTGCAAAAATAAGGGGCTGCTACAGTAAACACACACACACACACACACACGCAAATACACACAGACACAAAACACAATAGGCACAAATGCAACACATCCCCTCCAAACATGCATACTATACACACACAGGATTTAAATCCTCATATCCCAAAATAAACAAAATAATTTCTTGGTACATCAGTGTAACAGCAAAGTATGATTGAAAGTGACCACTGTGTGTGTGTGTGTGTGTGTGTGTGTGTGTGTGTGTGTGTGTGTGTGTGCGTGCCAGTGACTGAGCGAATGAGCATGTAAGCTTGAGTTACAAGGCAGGAGAGCTCCAGAAAGAAAAATCACATTTCATAAATAAATCATCCAGGGCCTTGTGAGGGATGTGCACACACACACACACACACACACACACACACACACAAGGCTGCAATGCTTCATATGGCCATCATGGTATGGACCATCATCACCATTTTAAAGATGCTTCATCTGAGCAGCATGTGTGTGTGTGTGTGTGTGTGTGTGTGTGAAGGTGTGTGTGAGTATTTGAGCTATGTAAAGAGTATTTTAGGAACCTCCGTGAGAGAAAGTTGTGCTACATTCTCCGTGCTCCTCTCTGTCTCCTCATCTGTCTCACTCCCCTTCTCTTTCTGCCACCATCACCATCACACGTTAACACTCTCAAAGGCTATGATCTTGAATGAGCAGTTTTATAAAAGTGCGACTGGCTGGAAGGGGATTTGAGATGAGGTGCTGAACCAACGGTAGAATTGATGAGTGATGAAATGTAGTAGGCAAAGGGACTTTGCATTAAATAGTAAAGTAAAGTGTAGGCCTATGCAACTGTGATGATATTAGCTGTGGATTGCTTTTATATATTTATTTCCATTTTGTTGTGGTGTATGTAGCTAGACATGCACATTGGTCATATTTGGCATCTTTTCTTTTTTTCACACAAATCTATTCTTTGTTCTAACCATTATTATTGTGGAGTAAAGGTTATATAGGCCTTATACCATATCTGAAGTATCTTTCCCAAAATTCAGACTTGGTGCAGAATTACAGCCACTAGAGCCAGTCCCACATCGAGCTTTCCTTAGGATGTGCCATTTCTGAGTCTGTAGCTTTTGAGGAGGAGAGGGTGTGTGTGTGTGTGTGTTTCAAAGCCATGATGTCTCTCTCTTTCTCATGGGTGGGCCAAATTCTCTGGGCGGGCAAAGGAGAGAAAGGGGAGGTAACCTTGCCCTTTATGACCTCATAAGGAGCAAGATTCCAGATTGGCCCATCTGAGCTTTCATTTTCTCAAAGGCAGGATACCCAGGGCTCGGTTTACACCTATCACCATTTCTAGCCACTGCGGGACCATAGGCAGGCTGGGGGATCTCATATTAATATTTAAAAAAAACTCATAAAGTGAAATTTGCATGCCATGGGACCTTTAATATTGTATAGTGCACTTAAAAAGTCAACGATTGAAATGCACAAATTTACACAGTGCTCAATTTGAACCCAGTGTAATCTCGTCCATACTTCTCTCTCTTTTACCTGTTCTTACGTAATGGACTGCATTACTATTATGTGGCATTTCAAACATTTACTTCTTATATTTAGCATTTTTAGCCCTACTTGAAACTTTTGTAAAGATGTAGTCATAGCAAAGCACCAACAGTGTCGGTCATAGGCCTACTTCAGGGAAATTTATGTAAACATAACTTTTATATAGTAACTATAAAATTCCACAAAAAACACTGGCTAACAGTCATTCTAAAGTTTGACATATCCTGAAAAGAGAGGACAACACAGCCTACAATAAAGATTCTCCATGATACAGTAGGAAGTGTATGTGTCCTAACTTGTTGCTTTGGTGATTTCCGCAGTGAGGTAGTAGAGAAGGGAGGGGGAAACAACATCTTTAATGGGTCAAACATGTCCATTTAATGATAATTACACCTCTCAAGTTTGTTCTGTAATTCAAAAACGTGGCCTCTGGCTCTCAACATTACGTCCCCATATACACATATTGGAAAATCTGAAATGGTCTGAAAGCTAGACGATACATAAATTGTGATTTGGTAGAAACCGTGCTTGATATCTGAATGCTCATTCAGCCTAATAAAGGCCTAAGTCTTGTCTTCAGTTTAAACTTTTAATTATTTTTCTACATTAAAGTATGGCGATACAGTATGGCCCTAAAGAGGGTTTGGTTTGAGCTATGTTAAGCGATGTCCCGAAGATTTCACAGTAAAGTCTATGAGACATTTTGCGGAGGTTCTTTGCCGATTTTGCCGAATATCTTTTTTTCTAAGATTATTTTTTTGGGTCTTTTCACTTTATTTGACAGCGATATGGATAGACAGGAAAGGGAGAGAGAAAGAGAGGGGATGACATGCAGCAAAAGGGCACAGGTCGGATAGGAACCCGGGCAAAGGACTCAGCCTATATGGGGCGCATGCTCTTACTAGGAGAGCTAGAGGTCGCGCCACATTACAAACGTTTTGATGTATTTTGTGTGCATCTGTTGGCAATGCTCTGTGACTAGAAGCGGGACATAAATGTGGCGGAATAATATTAAGTGTGTGGGATAACAGTCTTTATCCCGATTGTTGCTATTGCAGCACAAGGACAGGTCAGCAGTGTGATGCCTCACTTTCAGGCACCATGATAGGTGCTTGTCGTGCCTCTGTTGTTACAGTTATTGTAGACCTACTGTACTCTCTCTCTCTCTCTCTCTCTCTCTCTCTCTCTCAGTGGTGTAGAGTTACATTTTGCCACTGCAGTTTGGACTCTGTGAAGGGCAAGAGCAGCGTTCCTGACCTCCAAAAACACACACAAAATATCACCTAGACTACTCATTACACAGCCATTTTTAGCTACATGAAGGATTGAGAATTTAGAGATTATTGAAAATTATGCATGAGCTACCTTTGGAGCAGTTTATTTACTCTAAATATGAAGATCAATATTAATACAGCTGTGTTTGGTGTATCTCTTGCTTTCCTCTAGAACCATAATACACTTTCATCTGCAAAACAGAGCAGCTGGGACAGACTGTGTGTGTGTGTGTGTGTGTGTGTGTGTGTGTGTGTGCGGCGTGGGTGGGTGCTTGCATGCGTGTGTGGTCTCTAGAGTGTATGTGTGTTTGCTTGTGTATTTTTTCCGTAAATGAGGAGGTGTGTAGTAGGCGTGGATGTATGTAATGTAATCAGCCAGACTTGACTGAAACTGTGTAAGCGTATCATACACTGGTCAACCATTGTTGTCATATGTAGATATGTCTTCTTATTATGAATAAGAAGAACGTGATTAACATATTTTTTTAATGAAGATAAAAATAGATTTAAATGGATAGAACAAGAACAGACTAGTAAGGGCAGCACGTAGAGTTAAGATGTGAATGTGGACACAAACAGTGCCTGTTGTTTGCAATGATTATGTGTACTGTGGTGGTAATAGGCTTCCCCCTGGGCTGACCAGGAGATTGAGGAGGACACAGGCAAGGAGAGATGGAGAGAGGTAAGCCGTGCGCTCCAAATAAGTGATGAGGACAGCGGGAGAGAGAGAGACAGAGCTGACACAGGTGCTTAGACAGGGGCAGAAGGGGAGGAGGTGACTGACAGAGGTGACTGAAAAAAAGAGCAGAAGAGGAGGAGAAGCAAGAGAACGAGGTCATGAGGAAGGTGGTAATTTAGAAGGACAGATAAATCTTGGCAGAGTGATGATTGTGTTTGATATCTGGATAGCATAGGGAAAGAGCAATGTGTCCATTTACAGATATATAGTTTCAATTTGAGTAAATCTACATTGCTCTATGTATCCCTCATAATCAAGATGAGCTCTAAATTGGTAGAAATGCAGATATCGTTATCTAGGTCGCTTCAATTTGAACAGTGCGCTCACAGTTTTCACTTTCTGAGCAGCAGCAACAATCTTCTGGATTTTTTTTCCCATGGGTTTAGCCACTCTGACCTGGTGCCTGACCTGACCTTGGGGCTGGACACAGATGTATAAAGAGACAAGAGGCTCTGCAGACACTACACAGGGCTTAACATACTTCTTCCTCATCTAGATGTTCTTGTTTTTTGTGAAATGGTTAGTTAATTAATCAAAAGATAGTCATTTAATTGTTTGATGCATTTGTAGCCACACTAGCAGTGTGGGATGGCAATGCCAATCTGTCAGGCAGCCGGTCCACCACTTGAGTCCAGATTTAAATATCTCAACAACTATTGGAAAAATGTTCATGAAACTTTGTACAGACATTAATGGTCCCCAGAATTAGCCTATAAAATGTGATCCTCGAATGGATTGTCATAACTTTGGCTATCCCCTGACTTTTGCTCTAGCAACATCATCAGGTACATTTTTTTTGGTTTTTAGTCCATTAGTTTTAGTGCTATAACAAATTTTAGCATGCTAACATGTTAACTAAGAAAGTGAACATGGTCAACATACTCGCATAAAATCAGCATATGAGTATTGTCGCTGTAATTCCAAACATTTGCTGGTTCCAGCTTCTCAAGCTTCTTAGAAGATGTGTTTCTTTATTTGTCTCATATGATAGTAAACTACATATGTTTAAATTGTGTCCTGTTAGTCTGACATATTGAAGATGTCACTTTGGTTTCTGGGAAACTGTAAAGGACATTTTTCTGATAGTATTCCGGATTAGACATTTGAGTTTATATTTACAATTTAAATCTTTGCATGTGGTATTTATTTTATTTAATGAGAGAGAGAGCTTTATTTGTAAATCCACAAAGTACATGTAATTGACAGTTTAAATGTGTCTTATGCAAACCCCTATTTTTACACACAGCACACACATGCAACTCAGGCAAATACATCCTTGTCTCAGTCTCAGTTCTCAATCACTGTCACTAAATGCAGTTTTTAGTAAAGTAAGTTACTTTTAGTATATTAGTTATTTTAGTTTATTATTACATTTATGACGCTAAACACTGATTCAGTATTTCCAATTTTTTTGTTAAACCTTTGAAAGAAACAATGACCATTTTCAACATAATGTTGATTTTTGTGGTTTGGATTCAGTGTTCAGGTGTTGCTACACCCCCTTATATATACTGTATGTGTGTGCATTTGTGAATGTATTTGTATTGTATGTCATAGCGGAGGTGATGGGATTGGGGGTTTGCCCTCTGCTACATGTTGTGTTATGATGTAAAATGGCTGCTCTCCGTCGAGGGAAGGTTCAGCTGAGATTAGCAACGCTTGAGAAAAATAGGGAAGAGAGAGGATGGAGGGGAAAAAGATGAGAGAGCAGGCATGGAGGAGCTGGGATGGATAGAGTGTGAAAGAAGTAATCAAGTGTAGTTAAGCAGCAGCAGGAGGAGAGAGACTGAAGTAGCAAGGAGAGAAAGAGAGAGAGAGAGAAACTGTCAGATAGAAAACTTTTGTGAATTCCGCTGCTGGAAAGCTATTTCTGCTCTTTCAAATGTGTCAAGGTTTTGGAGTTTTTGTCAGTACTGCTGATGTGCATGCGTGCTTTGTGGTATGTTTTTTTGCATAGTGTGTTTTTGAATGTGTTCTTTTGTTTTCAGTCTCTGACAATAAACTCAGGTTATGCCAAGTCTGGCTGCCAAGGATGAGAAATGATCACCATACATTAATGCTCACCAGCTTCTGTTGTCACTTTTGTTTTCCTGCTTCACCTTCGTCTACATCATGGCATGTGCATGCATGTGCAATTAGTCAAATTCATTTCAAAGCTGCCTCTCTCTTTGGACACCACCAGCTACTCTAAAGCTAGTAAACTGGCCTCCTCGCTTGCATATTTAACCTGTTTCTGTGTGAAAATGTACACATGACATGACTTTGGTTTGCTACTAATTTGTGTGAGCACCATGTGCTGCCAGTGGGGGTCTCTGTCTCACCATTCACCCAGATGCCAGCAGTGACCGGTGTGTTTGGCTACTCAGTGGATTTAACAGCTGAGGTTCGAGCCTGCAGTGAGCTGCTGTCAGTTAGTGGTGGAAGTCACCACAATCACTAAAAGATGTTCTGATGCGTAGGGACTTGTCTGTCTCATTGATTCATCTTCTGATCTACTCACTCGCCCTCTCTCCCTCTCTCTCTCTCTATCCCTCTCTCTCTCTCTCTCCTGTGAACACTGTTTCCTTGACAACCACATGCAAGCAAGAAGACCTGTGGACAGGAATCTTTTTTTTTTTTTTTACATCCATGCACTACTACTCCCAATAGTTATAATGTTAAATGAGCATTTTAATATGTTTAAAACTGAAGGAAGATATGAAATCATTGACTGGGTTGAGCCCAGTGTGTGATGAAGCACAGGAGAATAGAGGGATGTGAATTAATGAATGAATAAACAGGGGAGAAATGCAGAATGAAAATAATGAACAGTCGCATCACTTGTAACTAACAAGACATTGGTGTAACTTCATCGGAGAGACAAAACCACGTTTGCTGAGGTGTATCTTTGCAGAATCAGAGTCAACTTTATCGACCAAGTATGTCATTACAGGGTCAGGTACTGCATGACTAGACTAATAAGGTACTTTATTTAGAGGTGAGGTTAATGTGTATATATTGATAGTATGTGTAATCCAGTTAAAGTTGGTCAGTGGTTTGTTGTTGAAAATGTAACAAAAATCAGTATCAAGCTGAACAGATGATTAAAAATATATGTTATAAAAGATCATCTATACCTGATAAAGAGCTTTGTAATAGTAATTTCTCCACATTTGAAGTTTTTAGTTGTACATCTGAAGCACAAAACTAATAACAGTTAATAGTGCTGATGTATAAGCAGTATCAGTAAAGTTACAGAAAAATGCTTAATATGCATAATAATACTGGAATCATTATTAAAGGGCACCCCAGTGATTTTGCTTGCAAGAAATACATAAAAAAGTCTTAAAAATTAAAGCAGAAGTGGTCTGTCTTCCTAAAAAAAAACAGAATGCAACTCAAAAGACTCTCCCGCGCAAGACCCACGATTTACAATCTCCACACAAAAATTGTAATCCAGGTTTTCTGTTCCAATAATTTAGTTTTTGAGTTCTCAATCCCAGGTTACTTAAGGGACATCAACAGTGTTACTTACAAGGATCCTCTACAAGCACAGAAGACATTGTAAGAAAGTCTTTTTGGAATGTTTAGTACTCCCCCTGTTGATTAAAATGACTGTTATGCAATATGCATAATAGCAAAAAGGCTCTGGCATCATACATATGTTATAATATTTTGATCAGGAAGGTTTGACCCATTAATTTGGAGTACCATAACATTTCAATAATCAGTTTTTCATGTCATGGCACCAAAAGAGAAGTTAAGAATTATGAGTGAAATGACATCCATTGCAGTGCAGACACCACTGACAGTATGATGATAAAATATTATTGATATTCTTTACTGCATAAAAGCACTGGAAGGTGTTTCAGACTCCTGTCAAGTGCATGCACTGTAAAATCCTACTGAGAGAGGAGGGACAAAACAAGCTGCTATTTAAAAATAGAAAGAATCAGCACGCACAATGACATGCTGGAGGAAAATGGGTCTCTTGAATCTTTGCTGAGTAAGCAGTGACTGGAGTTTTTATTTGAGGAAACAGAGCTTTAATTTATTAGTTCCAAATGTGACTCAATGCCTTAACTTTTACATATGTGTGTGTGTGTGTTTGTGTGTGTGTGTGCTTGTGTGTGTGTGTGTGTGTGCGTGCTTGTGTGTGTGTGTGTGTGTAATAGAGAACAGGTGGCCTGAGCCCCCAGCAGTCCTTGTCCAAACCCTGCCTCATCCTTCCTCCATCAGCTGATCACTACAAGCCTCTCTGTCTCCGCCTCCCTGCATCCTCATCATTTCTATCCCATTCTTCCTCTCCGATCAAAATTGTCCATGTTTACCTCAACCCCTGCTCTTTCCCTCTTTTCTCTGCATATCACTGTTTATCCAGCTCTCTTTTCTCTCTCTCTCTCTCTCTCTCTTTCTCTCTCTCTCTCTCTCTCTCTCTCCTTGGCCCTCATCCCTGCTGTCCCGGCTGCAGTTAGAGCAGGCTGACCAGAGGAGTGCTGTTGTCCCGAGCGGAGGGTATAGGGAACAGCACACGATTCTCATCTAGCACTGCTACACTTAGTGTCGATCAGGACTCAGAGGAACTAGCCCTCTTTTTCCATCTTCCATCTTCATCACCCTCTCTTCCCATCACTCCTCATCCTCTCTACCTGTTTCTGTCTCTCTTTTTATGGGGGGTCTGTTTGAGGGATCTGATATGTTTAACCTTCACCATGAACCCAACAGTGAAGATCCACCTTCAGAATGGGACCCACTTTAACACCTACATGTACCAGGTAGGGCAGCACTCAGCACCCTCACAGTTTGTGGCTATTAACGGTGAAGGATTGTCTCCAGCTTAAACCGCTCTCTCTGTGGTCTCCACGTGTCCTTGCCTGAGTATTGATTTCAGTGCTGATGACTCTTTTCTAGGACTGAGATATGGCCTTCTCTCCACCTCTTCCTCCCCCTTTCTCCTTTTCACCACCATGCCTCAATCAGGCTGCAAGCAATGATTAATACTTTGCAGTGATGCAATTTGCATATTGGTTTAGAAATGTGAGCAAAACCCCCTCCACTAAGGCTTTTTACTGGTTAATATGGCTAGTTGCGTGTTTTCAACCTCCAATTGTCCAAGAATATAAAAGAGATGAATATCTGTCATGCATTGATGAGAAATGATCTCTTTTTCTATGACTGCTGTGCATGCTTGGTTTATCATATGCTACAGCATATATGCATGAGACAGACTCTGCTGATGCACAACAAAAACTCTTTGTGTATCTCCTTTCATCCGAGCAGAGGATGTATTCCCCTCTCTTCCTTCCTCTATTTCTCTTTCCATCTTTCTGGTGCAGGTTTTGTTTTTCTACATAAAAAAGATACATGAGTGGATGCTATTCTTGGCTGAGGTCTTCAATGGGCACAGAGAAAGTTATAAAACCTGCAAGGATTCAACTCCTTTGTTTGCTGAACCATAAGAAAATGATATTTTGGAAAACAGAGAGAGAGGAAGACACTGCTGATGTGTCAGCTAGGCAGTAAAACATTTTTTGCTGCATCAATCAACTTTATGGCCAATAGTCAGGGTATTAAATGGCTTTTCATATGCATATTTTTTATAGCATTGGGTTGTTGTTTTGCCAGGTTTCGTTTAAAACCTTTAAGGTCCCATGGCATTAAAATTTCACTTTATAAGGTTTTCTAACATTAATATGAGTTTCCCCCAGCCTGCCTATGGACCCCCAGTGACTAGAAATGGCAATAGGCGTAAACCGAGCCCTGGGTATCCTGCTCTGCCTTTATCTGGAAACTTATTATTATTATTGTCTTCTTATTAGCTTCTTATGAGGTCATAAGGGGCAAGGTTACCTTCCTTTTCTCTGATTTGCCCGCCCCGAGAATTTGGCTTACCCATAAGGGAGAGACATCATGGCTTTCAAAAGAGCAAAGTGGCAGTTGGTCAAGGCCACACCCCACCCTCCACCTTTAACAAGTGGTTAGAACTCTTCTAAATTGACTTATGCTTGGGATTTCACATAGAAATCCCCCCTTTCCAAGGTGTTCAGATTCTTTTTTTTATTGAGTTGTATTCAAACAGAGCACATATTCTGTTGTGCTATCAGCACTTTAGAAGTGAGTCCAGAGCTGGCATGGCTTCAGTCAGTCTTGGCATTATCCCTAATGTGCTTCACTTAGGCTGATTTGCTCATGACTCTCAAAGATTATGCAGAAGCCTAATTTTACTGTATCTGTCTCTGCCATGAAGAATAATCCGAAAAAATGTTTGAAAGTTTAAATTTACTTTCCATGTTCTGCAATTTGAAGGGTGAAGCATTTAGAAACATTTTCAGTGAGAGTTGTTCCAACACTCAAGGGTGGAGATCTGTCAAGTGCTGCAGTCGGTTGTTTCACTCCCCGGCCTCCGGAGCTGTCACACCATCATGCAAAAGGAATATCTCTCAGCAGCTTTGTGCAGCTTTGTGTTTTAGTGTGTGCACCAGCATGGATGTGCGTCGGCGTTCACCTGAGGAGACGTTCATGGGAAGTTTGCATGCCGCTCTAACACTTCACTTTCCTTAAGAGCTGTTGCCATGGCTACCGCCGCAGTGTGTGGGGTGGCGTCATGACAACAGATTACTCACTAGCCTACTTGGGGCCAACACCCAGGCAAGGTGTTGTGGTGGTGGGTCGGTGTCACAGTTCCTGTGTGTAAGATTTGTCAGAGGAAGGTCGAGTCCACCTTTGGCGGTTTGCCGCCTCACTCTCTCTGCAGTGGGGATGAGTTACAGATCTGTGACATCTGAGTCTCCCCGGGGACTCACTCATTCTCGAGTCCCTGCATTCATCTTCAGTGTGGCACTCTTTAGTGATTTACCGAGATTTACATCAGAATTAATTTAGTGTCTTTTGGTGCGCGCAAGTGAGAGGAGCTCAGTCATTCTATACGAGCTCTGACCAGGTGTCTCCTTCTTCTTTGCCTCTCCACAGCAGATTATTCTGTAGGTTCTTTAATTTGCACTGTAGAACTTGTACTACATTCATGCAGAATTGTTCAAATAAACACCTTCTACCTTGGTTTCTGGGTCACAATACATTGACCGAGTCCAATCAGTCAGACTTTACTTATAGATACCTGAGTTAATGTCTAAACGTTTTCTGTGTCATTATTGCTGAATGACTAAAGGAAAAGGTATAATGTTTTAATGAACTGCTCTAACACTTCTGTGCTCAAGAAACATGTTGAATTCATCAACTCAAGTTCTAATGCTCTTTCCAAGATGCAAAATACAATCTGATTGCTTGGTGCTGTGCACTTGGGCTGTAAGCATCCTCAGATTATCATAAATGATATTGTGTGGCACAACCCTACACTACCCTGTGAATCATGCAATGTGTGAATGAGTTATAGCCATGTTTACAGTTTCCATCTCTTTCCTTTCTTGTTTAGTCACATATTTCCTCCCTTCCTCTCCTTCCACCAACTGCTGCTCACAGAGACAATGTCACTGTCACTGTTCTTGGGCTTTGGCGAACATCAATTTGTATTTGTTTTGGCTTCACTCTACTGTCTTGTCAATCTACCCACACATAGAAGCAGTTGCCATGACGTTAAAGGCTGTTTGTTGCTCAGTGCATTCATTCATTTGAAAAGTATGTATCTGTAATCTTCAATACATCCCTGGAGTTGTTTGTAAATAGAAAGGGGTAACATACAATTCTGTAACCGCCTTTCATTAGTTAGCGTTACAGCTTTCCTGCTTTCCCCAAATGGCCTTGAGCACGCTGCAGAGAACAAATGTAAATGTGTTCTATTGTGCTGAGAGTTATACGGTGAGTGAAGGCAAACAGAGCAGTTGTGAAAGCAACCATGTCTTAAGACGAAGACACTTTTCTAAAGGATGAAATTAAACTTTGTATTTCAAACACAACAGAATGTCTCGTTGCATTGCAGTAGAGTTAGCAACTGGTAAACAACATTTACTCAGGGTACAGGGGAAAACAAAAACATATGTTGTAAAACAAAAAGAATGAGCACAGAAAACTATTACAGTGCAGCAGTGATGGAGTACTTGAGTCCTGGACTTGAGTCTTAGTCGAGTCGCCATTTACTGGGTTTGACTAGACTTGACCCAACAGCTAGTGACTTGATTACATCACTGGTTGTTAGTTGTTGTGTGAAAGTGTCACAATCTCTCACTGATTTGGTTATCCATTTAAAGGCAACACACTGACACTGAGTTGGTTGCCTCACTCCATGCTTGTCTTTTTTGTACAGATTTTTAGAGCCTCCAGGCTGCAAGAACATTAGGTTAGGGTTACACTTCATTTGTCAGCACCAGAGGTTGCCACATGGGTTGGACACTGCATGTCTCAGAACTTAAAGTTACAGTATTAGTGCAGCTGTTATGTTAATTGACTAGCTAGAAGTTTTTTAGTACATTCTTCAAGATATTGTGTAGTAACGCAGTGGAGGCACAATCAGGAGGACATTCATTTATTTTTTCTGTTCCATACTGAGAGGGCTGTCTTATGACAGAGATGATGACCACAGTTTTTTTCACAGCTCTTTGAATTGGAGAGGGATTCTGTGATTAAATGCTAATAGTCAGGATGGGCCTTTCCCAGTGATCGTGTAGTAACTCAGTATAGTAATTAGAAGAGCCACTTCATTAGTCGTGCAGACTTCAAGAGAAGTAATTGTAGATCAAGATCTCAAGAGAGTCCTGAGGACAACAGAAGAATTAACAACAGTGATAAGACAGACAACAAAACACAGCTGTTACTGCTGTTTGCATGTGCTTGTGTAGGACTGACACACAAGTACATGCAAAAAGCATCAAAACAATTGCAGACATATCTAAAAAAGTCAAAAATGAATTATGAAGAATACATAGTTTATTGCAGAGCAATTTTTACACTCTGTTGATATTACAGATATGACAAACACACCCAGAAACACACACACACACACACGCTCAAACAAGACCTATAGATGCATTGATGGAGAGATGTCAGAGTGAGGGGGTTGCCCATTAAATGCGCTCTGAGCAGTTGGGGTTTGGTGCCTTGCTCAAGGGCACCCCAGCAGTGCCCAGGAGGTGAACTGGCACTTCTCCAGTTACCAGTCCACACTCTGTACTTGGTGAACTTGAACCGGAAACCCTCCGGTTCCCAAGCCAAGGTTCTGGATACTTTTCAAGTTCAGTATTTACTTACTGTCCTGGGATCTGGTCCGATAATCAGTGGTTTTAACTTTAAGAAGAGATATGATACACTGAGGCAACTTCAGCATGATACATTTAGAGGAAGTAGCATGAAATAGTGCTCTTTCCACTATGCAGTGTACCGTAAATACTGTGGGCTGTACTCATAGTCAATTCCTCATCCACAGCTTTAATGCTTAACAACAAACAGGAAACCAAAAAATGATCATGTCATTTGTCATGACTGCTAAAGCACCTGCCTTTCATGTTTTTTCATGTTCACACACACACACACACATACAAATTACTTACAAATTACACTTACTGTATATTTGCATAAACAGCTTAAAAAAGTGCACCACAAGTATTGTTTAAATACAATGTGGGGTTATGCTGAAAGTGTTTTTCTTTCTGACATAGTTCAAGTGTGTGGTGTAGGTTATCTTTCTACAGTGCTGACATCTGAGCACATTACACACAGACAGACACTCAAAGTCCAGGAGGAAAGGATAAGCACACTCACAAAACCTTATAATTTTTGGATGGCATTTTTGTGTGTGAGTGAGACTTTTTTTTTATCTGACTGCACTCCAATCTCTCCCCCCCCTCCCTCCCTCCCCCTCTCTCTCTCTCTCTCTCTCTCAATACACACACACACACAAACACACACAGATTTTTTTTTTTTTTTTTTCCATTCTTTAATCCGAACTGCTTAAGGAAGCGAAGGGGAGAAATCCCTTTACAATGTCTGGGCTCAGTGGTGTTTGGTAACCACTTGCTATCTCACATTGTGGTTGGAGGCAAAGAGCAGCATTCCTCCAGACGCCCAGAACCTACTCTCTGCTCTATATGACATACTCTCCGACAGATGTCAAGGTTGTGTTGTCAAAGAGCTGCTCTCTGTATGAATATGAATAAACATCCTTGGATTTTTCATGGCTCATATGGGTTTGGGGGGTTTAGGATTGACTTACACTTGACTGTTCTGTTATATACAGTAACACACCTAACAAAGGTTTTATACCTTTATCTATTCTTACTGACATTGTTTGTCACATTTGTTTTTAGAGTTGAAGCAGTTTGTGGGGAGATGCAGAACGCTTCTGAAAGGCAGAAGGATGAAGGGATGAACTGGAGAGTGCGAGAGGTGACCTGTTGAGCCTTTTTGCCATGATTGAAAGAGACAGTGAGCTACAACATCTGTTGGTGGATTTGGGCTGAGCTCCTGTCTATTGGTGCGCCCCTGTGGAATAAGGGAAAGTAAAATTAACAAGCTGACCCATTTTCCCCCTTTCCTCCCATTGCTCTTTTCCTCTATCTTCCCTCTTCAGTCACTTCACTATTACATATTTATATAAATGCCCTCTGCATTTGCAATACAAAACATATAGGCCTACTTTCTCTTGCCCTAAAACTGGGATGTTAAAGTAATTCATTTGTTGGTAGAGATGCTTTTCATGCTTGTACCTGGTTGTCCAGTCACGCCTGTTGTGGTTACACATACCTTCTTGATAGGGCCAGACAGGTGCCAGGTGTATTGACAGGTGTATGGCTGTACTAGCATGTTAGGACACCAAAGTGGAACGTTGCTGATTTTAACTTTAAAGAAGTGTGTGTGTGTGTGTGTGTGTGTGTGTGTGTGTGTGTGTGTGTGTGTGTGTGTGTGTGTGTGTGTGAGACAAGCAAAGAGAGCATAAGCCTCTGGGTATTGGTTTGGACTAAAGCCAAGCTTACAGCAAATGCCAACAAAGCACCAAGAGATGTTCAAACAACATGCACACACGCTCAAACAGACTCACACCCATAGAGGCGTACACACAGATGTACACACTTTAGTAAACAAACAGCCACCCAATCTCTGCTCCAGTGTGACCAAACCACAGAAAATATTAAAAATAAACGTCAAGCATTATCTGTGTGAGACACTGGTTTTTTTCTCTGCCATACACTGTACACTGTAACAGCAGGACTGTTAGCCTTTCACCTTGTGTAAATCTAATCAATGTCAGACGGAATAACAGAAAGTCTAATGGGCGAAAGGATTAAGTATGGGGCTTGGAGACCAGGAAGTATCCTCGACAAAAGAAGTGACTGATCAGATAGCAGAAAGACAGACCTTGAAATTAAAACGGGCTGACGTTCCACCCATTTTCTTCCCCTGATCTGAAGAGACTTGTGTGAGGATCAGTTTACACTGCTATGATTTATCTGAGTGGGACAGAATATCGAGACATTAAAATCCCAGATCAGAGCAGGTGAAGCTTATCATTTTCAGCAAAAGTAATCTAACATTGTCAGGATTTGTAAAACTCTTTACAAATGCATTAAATTGCATTTTAAGATCACAGTGATTAAGATTATTTTTTGCAAAAACTATGCTCCTTAAAAGGACTAGTTCACCCCAAAATGAAAAACTGCCAGGTAAAATGTTATTAGGGTTTATTAAACTAAACACACAGCAAGTTAGTGCTGCAGTTCCATCACAGCCTTCTCCCAAACTATCAAAGTTAATGGAGCCATCACCGCTGTGATGACACTACATGAAATAACGCACTGCACACTCAACAAACTTGGAGATGTATAGATAATGATTTGTAATGTTGTGGTGAATTAAACCTTTAAATGTTAGTAAGTGTGCCCTTGCTCCATAAGACCTCAAAGCCTATAAGACCTCAAAGCCTATTTTATGTATTTATCTTAATCAGTAATACTTGATGTTATTTTGTTACAACTGCAAAATGACACTGTATGATATTGACAAAAAAGTCAACAGTATCTCAGAATTCACTGAGGTCCTCAACCTGTGCATGTGTTTGGTCCCGCGTCGGTGTGTGTGTATTTATGTATGTGTTTGTATGTGTCCGTTTTCTGCATGTGTTGTTACTCTCTGTGTTTTCTTACTCTGGGATGCGTTCCAATGTCTTAGTGTATTGTTTGTAATTGTGTGTATCTGTTAATCATTTCTGAATATAAAAAAAGAAAAATCTGATCACAAAAAAACAGAATCTCAGAATTGTACCGTGCCAGCCGTTTGTACAAAAGGACTGCATTCTAGACTGAAATATTACTTCAAAGATGTCATTTCTGACAGAGTGAAGTGGATCCCCTCCAACCAGAAACCATTGTGAGCCAAATTCTAGTTCATCATCAAGGAAGTCTGGAGTGCTTAAAAGCTTCAGTAAAGTACACAGCCATCTGTCAGCATTGAGAAGCATGAAGCACATCAATAAATTAAATGGCTCTCAAGTGAAATAAACTTTTCTCACACAGCTAAGAATTATTTTGAATAATCTATTCTCAGTTCAACAATGAAAAGTTTCTATCATCACAAGGAACTTGATTTTATAGATGTGTTTGATTGTCAGAGTGAGCAAGATAACACTATTTTTGGACATTATAATGAAATTTGTCATACCATTATGATCAGAACAGTTCATGTTTTTTGTTAACATTTCTATATTCAGTGTTGCAATGCACATTTGTTGGTAAAGGGAAAGAGGCCATAGACTTTACTTACTTTTACAATGATATTAGTCTAATGGATGTGGATATTCTATTCCTATTTCCACTGGACCGTTATTTATTAATCCTGATGTTTTTATAGCACTTGGCAAAAAAAGGTGATTTTGTCCAATTAGACACACTACTATTAGGCCACTTATTTTTGCACTTGCTACTGTAATATTATGGCTTCCAAAAACCCAGAGGTGGGCGCTGATGTGGGCAGAGTGGCACAGCTTCAGTTGTGTTCATGCAGATTGCATAGCACAGAGCCCTTTTGGTCACTTCAACCACTCAGACCACCTCCTATCGCAGGTGCAGAGAAAGCTTTTCCCAGACAGCATCACTCGGATAACAAGTTTTCTTTAAGGAGAACTGCCCATTATTTACGTAAGCCTGACCTCTCTTCTCCTGCTGATAAAGTATTTATTCCGATAGCAATGTGCTCATCCTGTGCTGCTCTGCCCCAGGAGTCTGCTTGTGCTACCAAAATTGCAAAAACCTGTCAGCCGTGCCCACATGTGTTTGCACCCTTGCACAGCTGCATATGTGCTCAGTTTCACAAAAGTAGAGCACATTATGTTAATCACTGATATAGTATTAAACTTTGTATGGGTGTTTGTGTGTGTGTGTGTGTGTGTGTGTGTGTGTGTGTGTGTGTGTGTGTATTGAGTAGGAGTTTGCCACCCTTACGAAGGAACTGAACATATGCCGGGAGCAGCTACTGGAGAAAGAGGAGGAAATATCTGAACTGAAAGCTGAAAGGAACAACACCAGGGTATGTGTGTGTGTGTTTGTGTGTGTGTGTGTGTGTGTGTGTGTGTGTGTGTGTGTGTGTGTGTGTGTGTGTGTGTGTGTGTGTGTGTGTGTGTGTTTGTGTGTGTGTGTGTGAGTGCGTGCATGTGTGTATGTGTGCATGTGTGAGAGGATGCTGATGAAAACAAACAATGTTTCTAAGCTTGAAATTAGTATTCTCTTTGGTCATGCCTACATTTGTGTGTATATGTGTGTGTGTGTGTGTGTGTGTCTGTGTGTGTCTGTGTGCTGTACTCTAGCTGCTGTTGGAGCACCTGGAGTGTCTAGTGTCTCGTCACGAACGCAGTCTGAGGATGACAGTGGTGAAGAGACAGGCACCCCCACCATCTGGAGTCTCCAGCGAGGTGGAGGTCCTCAAAGCCCTGAAGTCACTGTTTGAACACCACAAGGCTCTGGATGAAAAGGTGGACACACACACACACACACACACACACAGGTGCACAGAAAGCTTTTCCTAGACAGCTTTTCCCAGAAATGTGTGTATGATACACACACACATATTCTGTAAGGGCTAGGGTCTGTTCTGACAAATCAATGCAGGGGAAACTGCCTCATTTGTTGTCTTCAGGACATGGTATTTCCAACAGTCCTGTGATATATCCATTAATTTGTAGCTCCTTATTTGTCTTTTTAACAGAATTGCCAGTTTAATTCTGATCAATTGAATTTTGCTTTTTGTCTTCTTGTTGTTTTGCTGTTAATGAACCTCTGCCAAGTTTTAGAGCATAAGTTCTTCATTGAAGGAAAGATATTGTTGCTGAAAGGCTTTTACAGTAATATTAAACCTGGAAATCTTCCTTTTGCATTAAAAGCATACAGCAAACAACAGAAAATTGGAAAAGATAAGAAACAGTGAGAATTTTGTCCAGTTGAGACCCCAAACACTATTTAAAAATGTATAGTACACAATACTTGCTGTACTAGCAAAGTCAATAAACACACGAATTGTGAGACACTCTCTATTTCCAGATTAAAATCATCTGTTTCTAAATTATATCGAGGATTGTGCTTTTACATAAGTGTGTTCTTGTGTTTCTGGACTTTATCTTGATGTGTGTGTTCTTGGTGTGTCTTTCAGGTACGTGAGAGGCTTCGGGTGGCTCTGGAGAGGGTGTCCACCCTGGAGGGACAATTAGCTTCTAACACACAAGAGGTGAGGGTGTGGTGTGTGTGTGTGTGTGTGTGTGTGCGCACACGTGTGAAGGTTTGTAAGATTTAAAGTCAAAACTTGTTGAGTTTCCATGATCACATAGCAGAGCATCAGACCCTCACTGAAACCAACTGTCCCTCCTCTATACTGAGTATAATTCATATTTTTGTATTAATGAACAATATGATATGGCATGTTGTCTGAAGCTTGATTCCCTTTGAGGGTCAGAGTTGATTCACTAAGGGGAAAAGAAAAGCTAGTAACTGCGTGAGTTTGTTCATTGTTCTTTCTTAAATCTACATTGCAGTTGAACATGGTGAGACAAAGGAAGGATGGTGACTCATTGGAGCGAACAGATGGATCCAAACCTACATGGAAGGTCTTCCTGGCTGTGTGATTGTTTTTTTGCTCTGTGCTTTATCTAATGACTGCCTATAGTGTTTGTCCGTCGCTGTCTGCCTCTTTCTGTCTTTCTTCCGCAGATTAACATATCCACTCACACGCACATACATTCGATAGGTTAATGGAGCTTAATGTACTATGAATCCTCTATGTAATTCTGATGAGATTCAAACTCTTGCTCTTTATTTGAGCCTTGCCCGACATGGTTTGATGCCAACCCTGCATCAACAAGCAGACATTATGTAACTGTGTCTGGGTCCGTCCACAGGGAGTAACATACCTCCCTGTGATTAAACTGCAGAGCCTGTTTGTATTTAAATGGAAATCACCCTCCGCTGTACAGGCTGGAAGCCGAGGAGGAGCAGCACTAGGACCACTTAGTTTGGCTCTTATTTCTTTGGCTAAAGAATAAAGAAAGCAATAAGAAGTATCAATTCAGAAGTTTTATTAAAGGAAAAAACAATAACTTATGTCACAGCATAACCACAACCCTGGGAAAAGTTGATGGTATCATTACTTGCCTAGGGGCTTCCAGGGCTTGGCTGCCCCTGCATATATGAATCTCCACAGATAAGTGTTTAGCTGCCAGGCTAAAATAGGCCTACCTGTCGCCTTGCTGCCCCGGTCGCCACTCCGATCCGTCACTGGATCAGCTTGGTCTCGGTGCTCCGACATTGACAGTTCATTTGTAAACATTTAAAGACGCAGACAATAACTGTAACACAACTTAATGGGGGATTAGGAGAGGTCTGTTGCATCATTCAGTCAAACAACATCTCTTTCTAAAACTCTAAACCTCATCCCTCGCAGCTGCTCTCAATCTTCCTCTTGTAAACTTGCCGTCTACAGCCATGCAGAACAGCTAATAGGGAAATAGGTTACCATGACACTTTAACACACTTATGCCACATTAAAAAATGAGAAGAGCAAGGAGAAATGATACAAGCGTTAAGAGGAGTGTAGTTTAGATGTCTCAGATTGTGAACTGTGCAAACACACACTGTCGGGACATTTATCCAGGACACCTTCTGCCCTACTGGCAGTCACTGCCTCCCTAGATGTTGCAATTAGAGGATATTTGAATTTGAAATGCCACAATATTATCATGATCACATTTACTTTTTCATCAGGAACCCTAACCAAGACAATCTTAGGGCCATGTTGGACCTGACTATACATGTGGCTGTACAATGCTATTTCCAAAGTCCCTGGGAGTAAATCTAATGAGTTCATATGGCTAAACCATTATGCACAATTGCACAAAACTCCTTTCTGTGTATGTTTAAGGTATTCATGAGCCGGCAAAATTGGAGCATGAGTGAGCGGTCCAACAAACTTTTGCTGCCCACTGTGCTGCCTGTCTGAATATGTGTCCCCGAAGGTTTATTTAATTAAGGCCCTGGAATTAACTGCACTTTGAGCAGGGAAGAGAAGAGAAACAACATCAAAACAACAACATGGCAGCCAAACCACACACATCCACCCTTGTATGCATAACACTCAACACTTTTAAATCTAGGTCATCCAGATTTATCAGTTCTACATCTTTCAATACCCTCGGCCCATAGGTGTGTCTCAGTCCTAAAATACATTTTATGTGAGAATGTGCATATATTGCCATTCATTTTGTTTGTCCATACCATACAGAGACTGCCCAACGGCTCCATAGATGTTCACGATGATGGCAGCCGGGTGTCCGAGCTTCAAGAGCTGCTGGATCGGACCAATAAGGAGCTGGCCCAGAGCTGTGAGCACTCTGCCACTCTCAACAGCCGCATGGCCGACCTCGAGGCAGAGCTTGCAAATGCACGGCGAGAACTGAGCCGCAGCGAGGAGCTGTCAATCAAACAACAAAGGGAACAGAGAGAGGTGAGAGTAAAAGAAAGTTGAGAGTTACAAAAACCTTTTTGAGTAAAAAGCTAATCCAATTTCACATTCTGTTTTGTGTGAAAAACCATGGTTCTGTAATTAAACATTACTATATCATTTAAAAGAAATACATGTTTGTTCCCATGCTATTGAGATTTATCACTCCTAAGTATAAACTGTACATGAAAGCAGATGGCTAGGGCTAACTGAACATGCATTATATTGTGTTGTGCCAATGTGTTTTAGACACCAACTATAGCGTCTAGTGTACCAGCGACGTACTAGAATATTTTGAAAGCAAAACATTTGCAAAGGGGTTTCCTAAAGCTGTTTACTGTAACTGGAGTTTATTGTTTGATGGTTAAGCAAAACCACTATTTAATGTACCTACCTTCCAGTATTATTCATTAGTGCAGGTGTATTATTGTCTAAAATACAAGTGTGAAATAAGGACAACACAGATCTGTAAGTAGTAACCATGTAGTCCACTCACAAAGCTTCTTTATTTATTGCTTCAGCTACTTGGCTTTTGCTTTTTTGTCATTTGTTTGATTTCTATGTGCTGTTGATGGACACTATTGATACACAATACAAAAATGGATTAAAGCTAGAAGCCTCACCATGCACATTGTTGTAGGCTTGTCTCTTATGATTTTCTCTGTGGTTTTTGTGCCTCTGCACCCACAGAGAGAGGACATGGAGGAAAGGATAACAACATTAGAGAAACGCTACCTGGCTGCTCAGCGGGAGACCACACACATCCACGACCTCAACGACAAACTGGAGAATGAACTGGCTACCAAGGACTCCCTGCATCGACAGGTAACAACACTAGCCAGACTGGGATTGTAGCAGTGTCTTAAAAGCAACAGCAACACACTGAGCTGCTCCGTCACAAAGTTAATGAAGCCTGATATACTGTAAAGACCTAAATCAATATCTATAAATGTGCTGTGTTATTATTTTGCTGTTGTTGATGTTCAGGCTTCCTTGGATGTGTTGCAATCCTAATGTGTTGTTAAGTGGCACCAGAAATGGCACATTTGTCTTGATGCAAGGTGACATAGGAGTTATGGATTCAGGGTAACGTGCTATTTCTTTCTCACTTGCAATATTTTAATATTTCTTGCCTCAACAATGTCCTCCACAATAAAGCTGAAATAGTCACCAAGTCAGAAAATCATCAGAAACATCCTATTCAAAGGTTCATGTGTAGTTCAGGGTAAATCTATGTTGAGCTCCACATGGGGGAATACCAGAAGCATCCTCCATTTCTGACCATGTGTCATGCCCTGCTACTGCTGGCTGCACCGCACTGATTAAACTTCTCTTGTGATTGCACTAATGTTCTTTCTTTCTTTCTGTTTGTGTGTGTGTGTGTGTGTGTGTCTGTCTGTCTGTCAGAGCGAGGAGAAGGTGCGCCAGCTGCAGGAGATGCTGGAGATGGCAGAGCAGAGGCTGGCTCAGACCATGAGGAAGGCTGAGACACTGCCAGAGGTGGAGGCTGAGCTGGCACAGAGAGTGGCAGCACTTTCCAAGGTAATACATTCTCTCTCTCTCTCTCTCTCTCTCTCTCTCTCTCTCTCTCTCTCTCTCTCTCTCTACACACACACACACACACACACACACACACATACAGAGCTATGGAAAACATATCTAGGGATGCACTTATATGTAAATGTCTCCCCCTGCAGGCTGAGGAGCGCCATGGCAACGTGGAAGAACGGCTCAGACAGCTGGAGTCACAACTGGAGGAGAAGAATCAAGAGCTAGGAAGGGTGTGTGAGCATGTGTGTATGTGTCGGTGTCTATTTGTGTGTGTGTGTGTGTATGTATGTGAGCATATATGTGTGTTTGTGTCTATTTGTGTGTGTGTGTGTGTGTGTGTGTGTGTGTGTGTGTGTGTGTGTGTGTGTGTGTGTGTGTGTATGTGTGCGTGTGTATGTGTGTGTGCGTGCATGCGTGCGTGCATGGCGCATGTGTGTGTGTGTGCTTCACATTAGTAGACGCCTTGACTCATGGCTCTGTGCTCCCTCATGCATACATGTACATGCACGAGCACTGAGGACAGATGCACATATGCATTGTTGCATGAATTTAAACCAAATCGACGTACATTACTGCTACACAATCCCCCTCTCCGTCTCTAGTCTGATGGGCTGCTATCTTTAGACTCTGATTAATTCACGCAACGCTAATTTCTCTCGCTATCCCTCTCTCTGTGTGCGATCTCATGACTATATGTAGTTACAGGAGCTCTTGGAGGATGCAAATTTGTGTTTGTGTGTGTCTGTGTTAATTTACTCTATTGAAATTACGGTAGAATATGTATTTAGGCACATCCCTTCCCATTTAAGGGAAGGTGTTTAACCCTTTTTTCATTGTCACATAAATGACTGTAATTAAATCATTCTGGCTGTGTGATCCATTGTTGGCCAAGCGGACCTATATCTGGCAGCTGGTGATCTTGGGCTAAATACACACTTCATCCTTTAATCCATGCAGAGATGCTTGATTAGCTGCATAAATACACCTAAATAGAGTCTGTGTTAAAAGAGAAAATGCGATGATGTCATTCCCCCGCCGTCTGGTTCTCTCTCCACTCATTAGGCTCGTCAAAGAGAGAAAATGAATGAGGAACACAACAAACGTTTGTCTGACACCGTGGATCGTCTGCTCACTGAGTCCAATGAAAGACTGCAGCTCCATTTGAAAGAACGCATGGCTGCCCTGGAGGACAAGGCAAGGCCTGTACACATGCATTCATCTAAGCAGCAGATCATATTGCTGTTGTTATTGCACTACAGAACAAATTAATATGCAGAATAGCACGTTCTACTCGGCCTCACAGATATGTTTTGACACGGTTCAATGGTTTCTTCCGTCTAGAACTCTCTCATTCAGGACCTCGAGAACTGCCAAAAACAGCTTGAAGAATTCCATCACACCAGGGTACCATGACTTCACCTTGACATGACTTCACCATGACAGTCACCTTGAATGAATCAGTGAAAACTGTGTCCTCACTTCCAACTAATATGTCCCAAATCTAAAGTGGAATGTAACTTAAGTATATTCACTCAAGTGCTGCACATACACAAAGTTTTGTGGTACTTTATACTTTTACTTTTTCACTTTTGACAGCTGTAGTTAGCTCTTACTTTGCTCACTAACACTGTATAAATGTAATTTATAAAATGTCAAACCAATATAACACTCATAGGGGACCTCCTGTTACATAATGTCTATTTCAACCTTTTATACTTTTAGTGCATTTTACTGCTAATACTCTTTTACTTGTAATGGAGTACTCTTAAGGAATAGGTATTGGTACTTTTACTTAAGTAGGCATTCTGAATACATTGCCCATAATGCCCCTCTCTCCTTCAGGAACGGCTGATTGGAGAGATTGAGAAGTTAAGAAATGAGATTGACCACTTGAAACGCCGCAGTGGGGCATTTGGAGATGGAACTCACCCTCGGTATACACAGACATACTGTACACCTCCACCCATGTTCTCTCATATACACTTTCTAACATGGTGGTATATAATGTACACTATTAATGGAAAGCTGTTATGTGTATGTCTCAGGTCTCACCTGGGTAGCTCCAGCGACCTACGCTTCTCTGTGGTGGAGGGCCAAGATGGCCACTACAGCACAACAGTGATCAGGCGGGCACAGAAGGGCAGAATGTCAGCACTACGAGACGACCCAAACAAGGTGTTAATGCTGTCTTTATCAAGACAAAACAACCCCACAGTTCCTCACATGCATATAGAGTAAACGTGATAGCCAACATGTCAATTATTCTTCTAACCACATACAGATCCTAACCAGTGCTTTATTCAAGTTCATGTCTGCTTTGCTAATAATTGTCAGTGCCTGGCTGATGAATGTGGATCGTCACTTACCATTCTCTACTAACCTCTCTGTCTCTCTTTCACCTGCTGCCATGGACATGCTGTCTGATGTAAGTTCCCTGTTCATCCATTTCTTCTCATAACTTGCCACATACAAACATAAGTGTCATGTTGTATTTTACATGTATGTGTTCAATCAGAATGTTTGCATTAAAGCCCATTCTTCAGGTACATTTGTTCATGGTCAATGTATGTTATATTTAACAGTGTCTATAGATGTTAAAGCTTATGTTTGTTTGTTGTGTCCAGGTGTTTGCTGTGTTTGAACAGGACTACCCATCTCTGCGTGGGAGCGTCAGCCACCTCCTCGGCAGCGACATCGAAGCAGAGTCAGACATGGATGATGACGTTAGCTCGACTCTGCTTTCCCCCAGCGGCCAATCTGATGCTCAGACTCTCGCTCTGATGCTGCAAGAGCAGCTCGACGCTATCAATGAAGAGATAAGGTGCAAAACACAAGCGCATGCTGCTTCACAGTGTTAATGCAATGCATAAAGGCCAGACAGGATTCCCTGCAACTGAGAGTGGCATTAGATAAAAAGATGATAACGTGTAGATACAGTATGACTCTTCACTCTTTAGTTCTGTTTCTTGCTGAAGGAGGATGTTGGTTATTGCAGTTTACAGTAAACAAGGTCCTCTTGTGACACCTCAGAATATGCTGCTAGGGAGTAGATGCAAAAAAAGTTTGATTATGCTGCAGAGAAGCCAGACTCCCTTGAAGAAATAAAAAACAATGTCTGTACTACTAATGGCATTTTTATAATGCAATATTTGCCAGGATTTTGGCATTATTATATTTTTCATACAATAGTTAATGATAAATAAATGATGATTATGTCCCAGAATGCAAATAGCTTTTATTTCTCATTTATTCTACAAGTTTGACTTAAGTCATTTTATTTTGAGCTTTTTAACTCAATAAAAAGGTTGGAGTTTTATTAATTATTACTAAAATACAAAGGGTGTGCTGTCAATTAATTGATGGGATGTTCTGTGTTGAAAATAACTATGTATGTGTGCGTGTGGGCAGGATGATCCAGGTGGAGAGAGAGTCAGCAGACCTCCGATCTGACGAGATTGAGTCTCGCGTGAACAGCGGTAGCATGGACGGACTCAATGTGACACTTCGACCCCGGGCGCTACCCACCTCCGCCACCGCACAGTCCCTGGCATCATCCACCTCCCCGCCCAACAGTGGCCACTCCACACCAAAGCACCACTCACGCAATGCCAGCCACCATCTAGGCATCATGACTCTGGTCAGAGAGCACACACACTTTATATGCCATACTTGTATGTTCATTGTAAACAGCTGTATCTGTAACTGTGTGTTGTTTTGTTTGATAGCCAAGTGACTTGAGGAAACACCGCAGGAAAGTAGCAGTAAGTTTTGTAAACACACCTGATATACTGTATTTCTGTCCGATTGTGGCTTTGTGACTGAGTGGAGTTGCTTTTGTGACTCTAGTCTCCAGTGGAAGTGGACAAAGCTACTATCAAGTGTGAGACATCGCCTCCCTCGTCCCCGCAGTTTACGGCTAGAAACCAATTTTGCTCAGTTCACAGGCAGTCTCGAGGACGGCCGAGGGTAAACACACACACAGGCACACACACACAGCACACACACACAGCACAGTATGATAAATCATCATCAGTACAGACTTATGGCTTCTGTCGGATTCTTTTACGGGTCAACTTCAACTTTCCACCAAGTTTTAAATATGGTAGCGGCTGAAATTGGATCTAAATCTTTTTCTTTGCTTTACACACACAAGAACAGTTGTTTACCTTGCTAATTCATAGTTGACAAAGATATGCTAAAGATTTTAGCGTAACATCATTTTCTTTGTTGTAACTGTTTGCAGCAAACAGAAGAAAGGCATCAAGTCATCTATTGGCCGATTGTTTGGGAAGAAGGAGAAGGGTCGAATGGAGCAGACTGTAGGCAGGGAAGGACAGCCTCTACCAGCCTTAACAGGTACAACATACATCACACTCATGCAGATAGTGTGAGATTGTGTGTGATTTACAGATACAAATGAACTCTTTCACTGTATTTCAGACTTTGAGATGGGCATTGGTGACACTATGACTCTGGGAAAACTGGGCACACAGGCTGAGAGGGATCGCAGGATGAAGAAAAAGTAAAAGCACAACTTCCATTTCTGAATTTCTGTTTTTTGTCTTGTTCTTGTTATTTTAATATGTTCACTAAACCTTTCTCTGGCAACTATCACTTCTTTGTGTCTTTTTTTGTCCATTTTTGATTCCCTTGTTAGACATGAGCTTCTGGAAGACGCCAGGAAAAGAGGCCTGCCATTTGCCCATTGGGACGGCCCTACTGTTGTCTCCTGGCTAGAGGTACTTCCCTAATCTACTTTTATATCTTCCAAACATACATTTTCACAAAATCTCCCTTTATCTTACTAACATGATAGCCTGATCTGCAGTCCCTTCCTCTTTTTATCTGACCTTTTATGGCGATAATGGTGGTGACGTTGAATATTGTCATGACTCTCACCAGCTGTGGGTGGGTATGCCAGCGTGGTATGTGGCAGCCTGTCGTGCCAACGTGAAGAGCGGAGCCATCATGTCAGCTCTGTCCGACACAGAGATTCAGAGGGAGATTGGCATCAGCAATCCTCTGCACCGACTCAAACTTCGCTTGGCCATCCAGGAGATGGTGTCGCTCACCAGCCCGTCTGCACCACTTACCTCCAGAACGGTAAAATAATACAACAAATACCCCTCCATGATCGCAAATGTGCATAAATGAACAGCAAATAAATAAATGAGCGCATGAACATTCAATAAAATGTCCTCCAGGATTGTGAATATGAACACATTGACCTTCACAAAACACACAAAACCTCCTCCACTGTTAGACTTAACCTTCACTCCGTACCCTGGGGTGATAACTTCCCACTCTATTTTGTTTTTATGTTCTTCTGTTCAGACCACAGTAATGGTTTGACGTGTCCTTTTTGCTGCCATGAGTTGCATGTGATTCTGTGGGAAGACAATAGTGCCACATATATAGCTACAAGCTACCTGCCTGAAATACACTCCCTCCCTTGGCATCACTCAACACAATATTTGTCTGTGTGTGTGTGTGTGTGTGTGTGTGTGTGTGTGTGTGTGTGTGTGTGTACGTGTGTGTACGTGTGTGTGCATGTGTGTGCATGGGGGTCGGTGCATTCTTGGGTGTGTTTTTCTGCATATATGCGTGCTTCTGTATGCATGTGTGAATGTGTGTGTTCGGGTGTCGTTTTTGTCCTTTGAGCAGTCCTCCGGAAATGTTTGGGTGACTCATGAAGAGATGGAGAACCTGGCTTCCTCCACTAAAGCGGTCAGTACCATCTGGGTGCTCCCCTCCATTTTCCTCCCACCCAACACTCTCACACTCGCACTGTCCTCACTGTGACACACATATGTGATCCCCTGAAAGACACCTTTATATACACACTACATCACACACTAATGCGCTCATGCTGGTATGTATATGTCGAATGTAACCTGTGACTCCATAAAAAGTTTGATTAACGATATGAATGTTGGAGATGTGTAATAAAGGTCAACTGCAGAGTGAAAACTCAAACTTGTGTGTGTGCGTGTGTGTGTGTGTGTGTGTGTGTGTGTGTGTGTGTGTGTGTGTGTGTGTGTGTGCATTTGTGCGTCTGTGGGTGGGTGCGTGCATGTATTTCTGAATGTGCAATATGTGTGTCTGTAGTTTACCCCTGTCTCTCTGACCCTGTAAATTGTCTCTATCATGCTGCCACTCAGGACAATGAGGAGGGCAGCTGGGCACAGGTGAGGTCGCTGCACAAATCAAATCCTTGCCCACGCTCTCTCATACACTCATCACACGTGTATTTGAATAGAGAAGGCAGCCAATTCACCTTCAATATTATGCTCTGTACACAGTAATTGGGAAAGTGGACACAGAGGTAGAGTAGGGAGACAGAATATTTGGCATTTTGTGTCATGTTGGGTATTTTTGTTAATGCTTTGGGACCACAAACTAAATTCTGTTTTCCTCAGTTGAAAAATATAGATTTTTGTAATTTTGTTGAACTGACCCTTTAATCAACATATGCAATGGCAATTTTGTTTGCATTTGCTAGCAACATATTGCATCATCCCATATATCAATATGCCAATTGAATCTGTGTTAAAGAACTTACATAGTCATGGCCCACAAGTGTTTTCACTTAGTCTACCTGATTAGAGCTCTTTTCAGGACTGTGTCAGTGTGTGCACACGGTGCTTGATTGGCATGTAATAAATGCCCTTGTCACTTTAATGGGACGTTTTCACAGCAGACATTTTGACCTTGACCCTGAAACCGGAGCAGCTTAATGGAATTCAGAAATCATTAATTTTATTTATTTAAAGATTTTTTTCCTTTTCTTACATGGCTATAGTACATGTAATTGGTGAAAAAGGCCTATTGGTGCATTGAGTTCTGTGACTTCTTGTAATTGAAGAAAATTTAACGCCTGCACACTTGCTCCATGCAACAAATATTGTATGTACTTTTTTAAAATTGTGAATTGTTTATGGGATGTTTTTTCATCCTGGATGTTTTTGAATAAATTACACCTGCCATCATACTGTAGAGCTTGTCAGCCAATTGGTATGTATGATGTGTAAATATGGACATCAAACATTTTGACCTGATGAAGATCCATTAGTTGTTATTATTTAACCATAGAGTATGTGTGCAGGCGTTACATTTTTGTTTTCTAATAGCCTTTCACCTATGTAATTACTGTCCTTCAACTTTTTGCAATTCCCAGCATAATTCTGCCTAAGATCAATCTAAGCAGAGGTATAATCAGAGAGAATGACTAAAGACATCCGTGTGGTTGTGCAAGGCCTTTCAGACGTGCTCAAATTGTGCTTTCCTGTACAGTACAGCTGATTTATTTTAAAATACAGAAAACCCCAACAACATGTTTCACTTCTCGAGATAGACAAAATGTTTGTTTCTCACAGCACTTTATTTTTTTTCAAATTATTTTTTAAAGATTATTCTTTGGGCATTTTAAGCCTTTAATGACAGGACAACTGAAAAAGTGAAAGGGGAGAGAGATTCCCCCTGAATGACATGCAGCAAAGGGCCACAGGTCAGAGTCAAACCCGGGCCCACTGCGTCGGGGAGTAAATCTCTATATAAGGGCGTCCGCTCTACCAACTGACCTGTCTGGGCGCCCACACAGCACATATTTTGGCTTGTCTTTTAATGGAGAGCACAGGTGGATAAATAATAAATAATAAAACGAATGATGGCCCAGTAAGTAATGACAATGTGCACAATACCAACGCCATGGACCTGAACACCTAAATTGAAAGCAGCCATTATGTTATAAGTAACATCTGTGCTTTTGCTGTGAAAAAGGCATTTTGGTGAAATAATAATAATATATAATAATAAGAAGAAATAATTTTGTTAATTTAGTTACACAAAATGGCAGATATTTTACCACTTGACTAGCTTTTGGCACCAAAGCATATTGTTTTTTCACAAACAACAGTCCCACATCCATGCATGTGTACAGTATACAGTCCTGAAAACAGAGAGCACTCTCTCTTCTTCTGTTGCACAAGTACAATCATGTACTACTCTCCCTGTAGACTCTGGCGTATGGCGATATGAATCATGAGTGGATAGGGAACGAGTGGCTGCCCAGCCTCGGCCTGCCTCAGTACCGCTCCTACTTTATGGAGTGTCTGGTGGACGCTCGCATGCTGGACCACCTGACCAAGAAGGACCTGAGGAGCCACCTCAAGATGGTGGACAGCTTCCATAGGTCTGTAGCTATGCCGATCAGCTTAACGGCTGTCTGATCAGTATACCCTTTCATCCACTAACTGGGCACATTAGCAATGGAGATGAGAAGGCTAATGATGCAAATGTATTTGTACTTTTCTATGTTTGTGTGTGAGCTTTTTGTTCCGTTACATTTTGTGTGTGTGTGTGTGTGTGTGTGTGTGTGTCTGTCTGTCTGTCTTTTTAGAATAGAATGCCTTTATTCTCATTGCATCATTAAAAATGTACAACGAAATTCAGTTTGCTACTCCTGTAATGTGCCACAATTTAAAAAACACATTTTAAAAAAACATTCTTTCAGACATTTCACACGATAATCATAAATAGATAGATAAATGAAGTAGTTAAAAACTGCATTGAGAAATTGCACATTAAGATTGTTTTCTATGTATGTGTGCCAGGGCTAGTCTGCAGTATGGGATTATGTGCTTGAAGAGACTCAATTATGACAGAAAAGACCTGGATCACCGGAGAGAGGCCAGCCAACACGACATGAAAGGTACACTTTATACACACCCTGATACATACACAGTGACAAAAAAGCAAGTACACACACATACATTCAAAAACTACACAAAATTGCACACATCCACATTCTCAGATGGCTCGAAGCGTTTGCGTTTGCGTACTTGTGTGGACAATGTTTCTGCCCTTAGACTGTCAAACGCCAGCTGAAGCAGGCCTACAATCTTATAATCCAGAGCTCCACATACCAAGAGTAGTCCACACACACACAGACACACAGACACACACACAGATCTAACCAACCCTCTTGCCCTTTTGACCTTGAGTTCTGCACATGAACTTGACTCAGCTGTCATGTCAAATCAGAGTCCTACCCTGTTTACACACATACACACACGCACGCACACGCGTGCATAAACACCGCCTGTTCCAACTTGGAAAGCTGGCTGACAGCTGTGCTTTAAATGAACAAAGGGAGTGTGCCAGTGAGTTGACACCATGTGGCAATGCACATTATATCTTTGTCTCTCTCCCTCTCTCTTTTTAGCTCACTTACTTCAAGTTGCTCACATTTGCTGGTAATGATGTGCGCTGACACTCTAACATTGTGCCACAGTACCTCCAGTCTGAGCCACTCTCTTTTACTTCAGATGTGTTGGTTTGGACCAATGAGCAGGTGATCCACTGGGTCTTGTCCATTGGTTTGAGGGAGTATAGCAGCAACCTGTTGGAGAGCGGTGTCCACGGAGCGCTTCTCTCTCTGGACGAGACCTTCGACTACAGCAGCTTAGCCCTCATCCTGCAAATCCCTATGCAGAATACACAGGTGGTTATAGAGAAAAACACAACTGTTTACACTCAGCATGCAATGATCAAACTTATCTGACTGGGAGGAAGATAAGTGTTGTATGATCCAGCAATATGGTGGTAAATTATGAAATAAAATATATAAACCTGAGATTTGTACCAATAGGATTTATTTGATGTTGTATGACTTATGAATATGAATATCCTAAGCACTGTAAGCTCATGGCAGTTCGTTTGGCCTTTCTGCAATCAGTCCATAGTCCAACAGTCAAAGTTGTTGAGGTTTTTATGAGATTGGTTGATTTATTTTTTGGTGATGAGGCGCTTTTTGTGCAGTCAGCATTTTCTTCTACTTCTGGCCACAAGCTGCCAATGTTTACTTCTGCCTTCAGTATCAGTTGTTCTCTGATTGAAAGGCATATGTTGTTCTCACTCAGAATTCACTTGAAAGAATATCCCAGTCACAGGCTTTATTACAGATGTAATGCTTACAGTTCATATTTACAGATGAACAAAAAACTTTGCCATCCACTCCTGTTCATTTTTTACCTTGGTTGGCTAACCCACACCTTTTCTGTTTTTCCTGCTTACCGAATTTGTGTGTGTTGTTTTTCAGGCGCGGCAGGTTCTGGAGAGGGAGTTCAACAACCTTTTAGCCTTGGGGACCGACCGTCGACTAGAGGAGGTGACCTCTCAAGCTGCTGCTTTGATCAAATGCAAAGTGTAGAAAAAAGAGCAGATTGTCTGACCTCTCTTTTCTCCTTGTCACTCTAGAGTGGGGATGACAAGTCTTTTCGACGCTCTCCATCGTGGCGCAAGAGGTTTCGAGCACGTGAGGGAGGGGTTGGACTGGGCATGATGGCGGGCTCCATGGAAACGCTGCCTGCTGGCTTTCGCATGCCTTCCATGTCCATGCCGCCCTCTGCTCATTTAATGCCCAAGAAACAGCTTCAGCCTGAAGGTGTGTTACAATACTAACCAAACTCCTCTATCTCAGTCTATTTACTTTTCTGTGTGTATCTATGTGCTTCTCTCTGCCCGTCCTGACTGACTAACTGCATGCTATGTCCTCTTTGTCCTGCTGTGACAACTCCCGTCTGTGCCACGTCCGCTCAAGCTCCTCCCCCAGCATCCCAGAGACTGGACCCCTCGGCCGTGCGGACCTATTCATGCTAACTTCTCTCTGCACACTAACAGGAGCGCTAATGCTAACAGGTAAGCTAACAAAACCATACCTGAAACTGCGCTTTTAACCAGCATTGGTCAGCTGTGCGGCATGTGGCTGGATTGTGGCCCTAACTTTACAATACCAGGCTAATGTAATGTAATGATGTGTGTGACTGGCAGATTTGAGCCTTTAAGCTAGTAAACAATGTGAGTTTTAGCCTCTTCTTTTTGGAATCATTAATTTACACAATTGTTGTACAATGATAATGACATTTTCTCACTTTCCTCACTTTTTTCTCTCTTCCAGTGCATTCTCATTACCTATACGGACACATGCTTGCGGCCTTTTGAGAGTGATATGCCAAATCTGGAGAGGGAGTCCTGGGTGCCACTTGAGAGTGCTCTTCTTCCCTTTGTGGCCCGGCCTCACCTCCCATCTTTCACCTCTCATCTCTCCTTCGGACACGTGCAATACAGAGGACAACTCTGACCTTTGAACTCTTGAGAGTGCTCATTGGCTGCGCTCGCTGCTGTAAAGGAGACTCATCCCTGTCTCTCCCAGTTTACCCCAGTGCTCCCAGTAGCCTCGTTGTTGTGGTGTTGTGCTCCTGCTCCCCTGGTCTCAGCTGTGGGTTCTTGTCCTGATTCTTATCTCTCAAGTCCAAACCAATTTTCCAGTGTCATCATGTCCAAGGCAACACAATAGTTGGTTAGTGTAAAAAAGATTTAAAGAAATGGTGACAAGTTGTTGATTTGGACTTGGGAATGATGAATACTTGTATAAATGGCAGATCCCACTGCACATTGCCCCTCCTACCGGTTATGCAAGGTATTAATAATTTATTGTCTTTGTACATAAAAATGATGACTTATGTTTTTTATAGAAATATTATATATATAGAATATATATATATATATATTGGGAAATATATATGGAAATGAATACAATATAATTGCTGTATGAAACCCAATGCCCTGTATTCAATAGTGACTGTTCGCTCTCTCTTTCTCTTTCTTTCTCTTTATCTCTGTGTCGGACCTTTGTGTGTCTTTTGCTGTATGCTGTAAGTGTGTGAATCGTTAGTGGGAGGGTCTCACTAAGGAGGGGTTGTGTGTTTCTACAAAGACCCTTCACAGGTTCATGGGTCCAATTTCAGACTTCTTCAAACTCTCTTTGCCTCTTCTCCTGTTCTTTCCTTTTCCCACCTCTTTCTCTCTTGACACTATGTAGCTGTTATCTCTCCTCTTTTCGCCTCTCTCGCCTTCAGTATGACACTATGTAGCCTAGAATAGAGAGAGTCCTTTAATATAAAAAGTGTGTGTGTGAGTGAGTGAACAAAAGAGTCTCTCTGCTTGAGACTTGTAGAGAAATGGCGTGTGAGAGGACGACCCCAGTTGGGTAACCATGACTTTTCTCTGTGGATGGGTAGTGTGAACACTGTAGCTCCTCTTGTTGATTCCTTACTTTCTCTCAAATCAAACTGTAAACTGCTGCTCAACATCAGCCAATGATATACACGTAAAACTGCTCAATGTGACGGACTCTTCTAATCCTGTCCCGCCACCTCCCATTTAGTTGCCATGGAGACGTGCGCAGTCCGTGCTCTCAGCTGACCAACTCTTCATCCAATGAGAACACAGCATATGGACCAGTAAAGTGCTGGATGGGTATACAATTATTATTACTTTTTTTTAGAGTTTTACCAAGGTGTCTAAAAGGTGTAATGTGCTATGTGGCAGCTATGAGTACTGTGTCTTTATTCCAGGTGTGAAACAATGCTGACAAATCAAGATTTTATTATTTGGCAATTCAAAAAAGTGAACTGTATTTATGACACTATATAGACATAAGTAAAGCTGTTTTTTAAAGATTGGTTTAAAGGTTGTGTTCCTTTTGAGTTTATCACAGTCAAAATATCTCATTGGTAGTTCAAGATAATGACAGCCAATGTATTGAAAATGGTCTTTATTGCAAGAATTGGACAGAAAATATCACTTTTTAGAACATCTACAAATACACAACAATCTTAGTTATAAAAGTCAAAAATAAGTTAGCAAAAAATAAAATGGCAAAACCACTCTGTAGAAAAAGGGAACGTATTTACATCACTAGCATTCATAACCAGTTTAAATTAAGCAGATCTTGGTCAAAACTGCCATGGTACATATTGGCCCCACAAATAAACTCATGTTTTTTAAGCATTAAAACACACACAAAAAGAATGAAAGGGAAAGGTTTCGAAAAGAGGAAAACTTAAATTAAGTAAGGAGAAAACCAGGCTTTGTTGTTCCTCTGTGGCTTTATGAGACTAAAGGCAAGCCTAACAGAGATCCAATCTAGTAACTAGGTGTTAGGTTCATGCAGTAAAGTCCTTGAATCTCTTGTTAGACTAAGCTACTATGGCTCTGACAGAAAAGCCTGGACCACAGGATAAGGCAGGGAATAAAGGGAATAAGGCCTCATTGTGAACAGGAGGAATTCAGTTTGGCTAGCAGACCCTTTGATCAGCAGAGTTACAATTCAAACAAATCACTATATTAAAATTTTAGCATAAGACACATAGATCAGTAGAGCTGAAAAATAAATTAAATTGGGCCGATTATCGGCCTGCTTTGCCAATTGTCATTTTGTCTGTGGCTCTTTGTGCACATATGGGTCCGCTGTGTGGAGGGTCTATTTGGGAATGTCCACAGAAAAAGCCACAGCTCCGCCTGCTGCAGTGATGCCGTCCACAATGGAGGTAAGGGCATGCATGTTCCCCTGCTCTGGAGAGTCAGCAGCACTCAGGAGATCTGCAAAGAGACCCAGTCACACATTGAGTATCTGAGTGAGGGTGCACGGATCTGTTATTGCTGTCTAATGAGACTGTGTGCGAACCATACTCACCCTCGCTGCTGTAGCTCTGTGTGCACTGCTCTGGAGTGCTGCTCCACTCTGGGCTACTGCAGCAGGTGCTGCCTGAACTGGGCTCACTTGACGACACCTGTTACCATGGAGATGCGCACACAGAAGTTGCTGTCAGTCACTCTGTGTTATGACAGGGCATATCCCGCACAGCACACTACATTGCAGTGTAATACCACACACACCAACACCAATCCATCCATGTACATGATGAACAGTTTCTCAACAAGAGAAGCAAAAAAATACAGTTGAGTATAAAGGAGATCAAACCATTTGACAAAGACAGTCGTTGGATTGATATACAGTATTTTGGCACTTTTCTGATCAATCTCTTATTGTTGTCTCTTTGAACCTTCAAATAAGCAAAACACTTCTGTGAGACAATGACAGAAAGTGCATCTGTTCATTTTAAGTCTAAATACATAGATGGATAAACCAGCTATTCTCCCAAACCTCAAAACTTAGCCACAGGGATCTTTTCTGAAGCAGACTTTGAGGTGTATCAGTTCTTCAAAGTCACACATTGTCAAAACATTTTAGCTGACCATTTTTTCCAATTTCTGCCTGTCGTGTCGTGTATCTCTTCCTCTACTTGGCATTTCATCTTTGTCTGAACATCTTCTTCCCTGTTTGTTCTTTCTGTTTGCTTTTTGGCTCTGATCTCAGTGTTGAATATGTGACCTTCTGCAATTAATCATCCCTCCTCTGTCCTACTCACTCTGGGCTGGGCCTGGCTGGGTCGGTAGTGCAGTCCCTGCTGTCCCGTTTCAGTGTCCTGCTGGTTGAGGGAAGACACCAGGGCCTGCAGCCTTTCAATATACTGGATGGCACTCCGCAAGATCTCCACCTTGGGCAGCCTCTGGTTTGGGTTCATCAGGGTGCTCCTCTTCAGAGCGTCAAAGGCCTCGTTTACCTTCTTCAGACGCCTCTTCTCCCTCATTGTGGCCGCTCTCCGACGGTCCATGGTAACTGTCTTCCTTTTGCACAGCTTACAAGCCCAGGGCAGGCACTGACCCGGGCAGTGGGGCTCGGAGTGAGGTGACAGACTGGATGGAGAGGCTTTATCCTCTGTTCCTGTCACTCCGACTCCAACACCCCCAGACAGACTTCCACAGAAGCCCATCATGGAGTTCCTATCCTGGTAGGCAGATTGGTCATACCCCCCAGGCAGACGAGAGGGGAAGTAACTGTCCCCTCCCTCGTAGAAGCGCTGGTCAGGGAAGAAGTAAGGGTTGGTCTCAAAAAGCTCCATACTAGACAACGTTATGGCTTGAAAGGGGACAAAGATTCCTGCTTCCACTGGAACTGCTCTACTGTATGTGGTTTTCAGTCCAGCGCCTGGAGCGTGTCTGTTGGAGTATTTCGTGTGTATGCCTGTCTTCGTCCCTGGCCTTAGTTTGTGATGAGTGGAAGATGTGTGGAGAACAACTGGTGTGGAGCAACTGTAGGCTGGCATTTAAACCCCTCTGCCTGCTGCAGGATCACAGGGTTAAATTTAGCACGAGCCCCTAGAAACCTGACACGACGTTTAGCTGTTGCTGCACATCTACACTTCACATCTCTGTTCGGCCCTGCTCTTCAGGGCTTTAAGGCCCTTTTGGACGTGTGTGTGTGTGTATGTGCATGTACTTGCATGTGTAGTTTTTTGCACTTGTGTGTCTTTGAAGCCGGAATATGATCAAGTTGCAGTGGAAATGGGAGAGATAACCTGGGATCAAAGACGTCCGTCTTAATGAGCTAATCCCAGACTTGCGTCTCCCTCCATGACACCATACATAAAGTCCCCTGGCATGGGGGTGGAGGAGGGGGCAGTAGGGACAGTCTGGAGACAGCTGTCACTTCTACTAGGAGCCAATGATAAGCAATGACAAGAAGTTGTACCTTCCTGTTGGAAGGAAATGAGGCCGGAGATTATTGTTTACTCAAAACTAGGTCACAGATAAACATTTGTACTCTGTTGTGACTGAAGGTTCAGAGTGATCAACTAGGTTGATAGGCCTACTAAATATGGAAAAGTGTGGGTAACATAAAAGCTCATGCCATTGTTGGGTCTTGGTTTTATGTAGTTGCATTCATATCTACTGACTTTCCTTCTAAGATGATTGCACAGGGTGATGCAAGTGACCTTCTGAGCTATGCTGGACTCTGATTCAGACAGGTCTGTGCAGGAATGGACAGCTTATAGTACAGTAAGTTGAGAACCAAGGCTCCCACTACTCTCAGAAATTGAGGGACAATAATCAAAGGACTACGCAGAGGTATGGCCTTCGTTGTCCTGACCTCTTCCAGTTTGTTGCAGTGTTAGCCTAGCCATCAGGTGTTAATCCTTTCAGGACATGTCTTGCATAATAGATCACCAGCTAATTCGGACTGGCTTCCGCTAACATGGACAAACAGCCAAAACACACACTTCTGTCATCAGAGAAGTGGCCTGAAATAACAGGCATAGTGTGAGATGTGTTGCATCCCTGTGTATCCTATTTCACTACCGTAGGTTTATCACAGTAACACATACCTGGCAGGAAATGTTTGCTGGAGAAAGGGAGATCTGATTAGTTGACACACAACATAATACTGTATGTGGTATGTGTCTGGTACATACCACTGCCAATAACCAGCCTGCAACATTTGTCACATGTTGTCCTTTTTCTTTCTCTGAATGTCTTTACATTCATCTTCCTAGCAGAGACTTGCTAAAACAATATATATCTTGCACCATGGGCTCATATTCCCTTTTAAGAGTTTTTTTTCTCATAATGAGAAGGCAACATTCTTTAAATGGGGCTGGATTCTTTTCTCGCATTTCTCAACTGTGGAGTCCCAAAACTGACAAAATGAAGTAAAAGAGCATTAGATGAGTAAAAGATGTAAGTAAATAGTGTTACATTAAGTGTTTTTTTTTTCAAATGAAAATTATATAAATTTAACAATATATTAATGTTTTAAAGTACTTAAATATATAATAAGTATGTTGCCGTTTGTACGTCTGTTTCGGAGCAACAGAGGGAAAATATAGTTAATAGTGAAACCGGGTTTTGGTACCCAACCCTATTCCTAACCTAGTATTCAGTGGCAGCCATGATCAGAGCTGGTCAAAACCTCTAAATTCTAAATAAAGTTTCAATGCTCCCTTTCTTATTTCCTTTAGCATTGGGTACACAACAAGGAGATAATCCTGTCCTACAATTCCTTGCAGCAGCATCAACATTTAAAGCAAAAATCAGCGATACATTGTAGTTTCATCACGTCAGACCCACGTCAATAAACGTTGCATAGTCACGTAGCCTAGTGTAAATGCAGACACAGTGCTCACATTCTCTTAGCACCATGGTTTACTTTTCCTAAATCCTACTCGCTGCCCAGTCCATATGATTGGGTTTTCACTCCTTATGAATTCTCCTTTACATTTTTCCTTGAGCTAATGACGTTTTCCATCAAGGTCAGGGAAAAATGTTTTGGAATGACATAGGAAGTAAGGTTTGGACTATTTGACCGAGATGAACACAGCCTAGAGAGGAATTGAGAGGACTGTGTGGCAGTTCTCTTTTCAGTTCTTTTAAGACAAACTCAGAGTAATGGTATCTTGGACAGTTTTATCTCACACTCACAGCACATTGTTTTAAGAACATATCATTAAGCACTTCATGGCAGACATGTTGTTATTTAGAGATAGCACAAGTGTAATTATAACATTAATTACGGGTACATTTTATTTAAGTGCGTCAGTTCCAGGGTGCACACTGGCTCAAGGGGGGTAGTTTACTGGCACACCTACATGAAGCAGAGCTGTAAATATTCTAATTAATAACACCTGTCATTTCCAGCTATTACAAATTTGTCTTTTTTGTACAAGTCTGCTGTGAGAAATGCCTTTTACACACACATCTTAATGGGACTCTAAATTGACTGTAATGGACTCTTAATTAGTGCTTTATTAAAAACAGTGTGCAGAAAACCTAAATATTAGTAAAGACACACTAAAAGTGTTAACAAGCAAGACAAATATACAGCATGTTGTCTGCTACAGGTTCCTGGTTTGAGGGATTATGCTGTAGGCCGTTTGCAAGAAAAAGTCACTCCATGTCTCAATTCCCTATTCTCTACTTATATTCTACCTATTGTTATCTCATTCTGTACTTGTAAGATTTCTACAAGCCTCGTTCTTCAAATAGCCTCGCATGTTGAAGTTGGACATGGTGATCTACATGAGTCAGATCCCTTTACAATCTGCAATCAGTGGCGAGGAAGTTTTTTAACAAGTTGCCACTACAGTACTTATGTATACCCAGTACTTTACTTATTCTGTATTTATTGTCTTAATTTTAGGGTATTAACAATGAAGTTACATTTGCTGTTGTTTAAAATCTTTGCCTGTCAGCAGTGAGTGGAAGTATCCCACTCAATGTTAGATGAATTGACTTGTTGGTACAGACAGAGGAACCCTCTGGGACTGGTTGCCAGGCAGCGGTCTGGCAGGACTGCCTGGGGGCTCGTGGTCTAGTCCTGGGGCTTTGGGTTCGGATTTGGGGTTGAGGCAGTACAGAGTCGAGGCTTGGTGCAAGGCTGCGGTTGGCCGGTGGGCTGTCAGGTTAGTCTGTGATGGATAGTCACTGATGGTGGAGAGAGTACAAAGACGCCTGTGTTGCTCTCAGGGGTCCAGCAGGGAGGGGGTCTGCAGTGTGTCAGAGTCACTCATAACCCTCTGTCATCGTAATCCATTGTCAGCAGAACTAGAGAACTTGCGTGTGTATGTGTTTTGTAGTAGTTTCAGGCACACACTTGTGTCTTGTTTGAGGAGCAAGTCCCCTCTCAGCATTTTAAAGTGAACACTTGAGGTGAAGTAAACCAGATATTGGGTGTTTATTTGTTTGCAGATACTGCACTTGTGTATCTTCCATCTTAACATCAGGAAGTCTAACTAGACTAACAAAATACAGATCAGATAAAATAACAACTTGGATCTATACTTACATTTTTTTGAGACTGGTACTTTATATTTTAGATGTTTTATTTTCTCAGAGAAACTAAAAAAAAGCAATAAACATTCAATTTGCTGTAAGGCCATTTGAAACAGAGATACTTTGATTTAAAGCAGTAGAAGACAAATTATTTACACTCAAAAATATTTATACCCAAAATCCCCTTTGTATGTGTGCATGGGTGTGTATGGGTTCCCATGTATGTGTGTGTGTGTGTGTGTGTGCTTGCATGTTGGGGGGGGGGGGGACAGGGATTGCCCTGTCACTGGCAACACTGTTCCACTTCTCCTGAGTGACAAGCAGCAGCACATTGTGGGACAGCTGAGCAGGGGGAGGAGCAGGGAGGGATCAGTCCTCCTCACCCCAGGTTAGCCTCAAGATCATCACTGACCCGGAGAACTGTCATCTGAGTGCAGTCGGGAGATCTCAAGTAGGTAAGAGGACAATAACATAACAAGAGTGAAGGAGTGTTGTTTAAAAGGGGATAAACACAGACCTCTATACAGAGAAATACTATATGATACACCATAACCACAAACTATGTGTTTGGTGATGCTAAATTGCCATAATAACTTCATGATTTGTTAAAATTATTACATTATTATTATTTGACATAGGGTTATTACATTGTTCTCCAGGGAAATGCCCTGAAGTTAAAATTGTACAGTAAATGCTGGAAAAGCTGACAGATTTATTTAAACCCAAGTAAATACTAATTACTGATTTAAAATCTTATTCATTAGGTGTGTTAGAGTTGTGCTTGCCTATATACAAATGTTGTTGTTTAGCAGCATTTTCCTGCTGCGCAAGTTATTTGGAATTTAGAGAGTACATGGTCACCATAGTGACAGCAACAGATGCCCAACTGTGTTGCCTCAGAGACCATTTCTATACTGTCGCCATGATAACTGTGCGTCCATTACTGAACCATTTCAAATCAGTTTTTCGTTCAGCACAATGCTCTCTTCTCTCAGATTATGGTGATTGTAAACTGACTACACAACATTGAATGGTGAAAGATGACAAAGTGGTCCACTCCTCCCAGATGATCATCATACACCATGTAAGCAAATCAATCACCTAACTACTCTGAAGCAAATACAATTAGGCAGTCAGAACAGATACTACTCCACTATGCCCCACTAATTCTGTTGAGTAATGAACCTTACATAAGCTCATCGGGAGAATACTCCCATTCATTGCAGTTCAGAATAAAGTGCCCACACCTGTGTTTTCATAGGGCTCTGGAGGCCTGAAGAAAGCTTTCTATGTCAGGGGGAAACAGTAGTTCTGTAGCCCAGCCATGCTGCTGCTCGCTGTGGCAGGGTAATCCCCTACAACAAACAGAATGGCCGGCATGTGCATACGCAGCTGTCACAGTCTTAGTGCAAGTGGTGTCATGTTAAATCACAGGAATGGACTGAGCCCCTGAGCCATCCACGGCCCTTCCCTCCACTGGCATCCCACTCACTGCGAGGCTCCAGCACTTATGGACAAACACATATACATACTCATACCTACATGCATAACCCACTAACATACTTCACAGTACATGGTAGCCCTAAAGTTATTCACTGTAAATAACCTGTGCTCCACTGCCACAAACAACCAGATAATGTACGTGACATACAGTATATTCTGATAATGCCACAGGATGTATAACTCAAATAAGCATTACAGGCCAGAAAACAAACAACATCCATCTTTATAGGACTGCCAGTTCTACTTCAGTTAATCAGAAAAGTATCTGACAGGGTAAAGCCAGGCCCCTCATAAAATCTATCCAGTTTAATTTGAAGGCAATTTACACCTTGACATTGCCCAAGTGTAAACCACAATCTGCATTGCACTCCTGTCTGAGGCCAGTGATGTGTATATGACTGCAGTGTTGTGAGCTCTGAGTTGATAGTTATGCAGAAACTATGCCCTGAACCCAGTCAGCCCATCTTCTATACTAAATCGGCTTCTATATCAGACCTCCTGCTGTGAAACAAGGAAAGACAAACACCAGTATCTATTTGCCCCAGAATCTCATTTTGATGTAATCATTCATTACCTGTTGTTCCCCTTATTTCTAGTCTTATTTTAAAATTCTCTCTGTCTTTATGACTTTTTCCATATCTCTGGCTCCACTGACCTTCTCCCGTGTCAGCAGTGTGACAAATTTAGCATTCTGGTTTCTGGAGTGACCAAATAGTCGGACACAACAGAGGGAAAGTGTGGGGGTGGGGTGTGTGTGTGTGTGTGTGTGTGTGTAAATGAAGGCATGGAGGTGAAAAAGAAGGTCCTGTCCACACAGATACAGTTACAAATATCCAGACACACAACCAGAAGAAAGCAAAGGATGGAGCTATGCAGATGAAGGACACAGGAAGAGACGAGTGACGCAGAAATACTATGGGTATTTATATAGGTGCTTTAAAAGTATAAGAGAGCCAGTAAGAGCAATAAAATGATGGAACATAGGCTAAAGTATGGGAGCAATGCTCAACAGAGAGCTTCCATCCTATTTTTCCTCTAGGAAGTATTGCATACGTCATAGGGTATAAAGGGAGAATGCGTTAAGTTATTCTGGGATGTTTGGATGGAAGTACTGTTGCCATGGAAACATGCAGATCCCCTGCCACTCCCTGGGCCATGCCATTCTAGAGCTGCCAAGCTCTGGGTGCCATGTCACCAGGGGTGTTATGCCATTTTTCGTCTCTACGCTTCGTGACATGCCTGATGCCGCAAACAAAGCAGTATGCCATTCTTAAATTAGATGCAGAGCGAGGGAAAGCATTTTAGTATGGCTGTCAAGAGCATTTAATACTGTAGGGCAAATCACAGGAGGCAAAGCACCTACCGCCTTACTATGTGACGTTTGCCAGTGGTGGAAAGTATTTTAACTACTGTATTCAGTACACATGTAAAAAAATAATATTTATATAAAAAAAGTATTTCTATGCCACTAGATTTGTTATTCTTCACAAATTAAGTTTTTGTATCCAAGCATATGAAGGTCTTATGCAATATAATGCATTGCTGTAGATTACCAAACATTAGCTCTATTAAATTAAACCTGAAAGGATGAGTTAAACAGGAAATTAGTACAACTAATTTTGATTGAACTGATTATTAGTTTAATTTTTCTCTCAAATATGCCAGTCAGTTCCTGCTTCTCAAATGTGAATGGGATTCATGCTTTCCTCTTTAAATTTCAACTATTGGTCATTTTCAACTATTTTGTGACATTTGACAAACCAAACAAAATATTAAATTAATTAAAGAGAAAGAAAACAATCAGCAGATGAATCCTTAATGGAAATTTTCATTAGTTGTAGTCCCATATATTGTAAAAAATTAGCTCCACCTTAACTAACTACAACAGTAAAATGGTACCTACACATGAACTCATGAGGAATAATAATTTTATAGCTATAGAAGTAAATTCGAGGCCAATTTTCTGCATTGAGTATGTTTACTTTAAAGTTTAATTTTTCTGATAAAGTTTAAGTAGTTTCTATATTTCCAAAGCAGGTCTTTTACTTGAATGTTCAGTATTTGTATTGGTACCCAATAGCACTGAATGCTTACTCCACCATTGATGTTTGCGAGTCTTTAGCTAGAATCATGCCACCTGTAAGGCACTAAAAGTTGCCTTTACTTGTATGAAAGTACTGATTTCATGATAAAGTCTATGAACAAGCCATTTCTATAGGCATAAGTAAAGCCTAGATTTCAGATGGTGGAAAGCTACACAGGGGACTTTCCACATTGAGGGATCATCCCCTAATGGATAATTATCTAAAACACCCTGGTTTAACATAGCTGCAGTATTTATACACAAGTTAGAAAGCAAAAGTGTTACAGCATCATCTACTGTAGAGGATAGGCTGCCTGTCCCCAAAATAAGGCAGACACAAGAGAGGACAGTGGGTAAGCAGAGTGGAGTTGCAGGTGCTGGAGCCCAGTCAGGAAGGAGAAGACACACGACAGCTGGTCTGTCATGCAATGACTTACGCGCGCACACACACATGCTCAGGAGCGCACACAGACAATCAACTGTCCCTCTGATCAGCAAGTGAACTAAATCAAATAATTAACTCTTAGTTGATTTACAAAACAACTCATTTTATTCCACAACAGGTAGAAAACAAACAACTTTATTAGCTGTACAATGTTTGAGCAAATTAAAGTCTTAATGTCAATTGCAACAAGTCTGTCATTGTGAACTAGTATTACTGGTATATGTACTAAGTCATTTTTATGAGGTCTGCATCTATAGGAAGTTTGCTTCTCTCAATGCACAATTCAAAAGGTTACAAATCTTGTATAGCTTCTCATATAACTAATATGGCTGTCTTACCAGTTCAGTGCTGGCTCTAGTCACGATGGGATGCATGCTCTATAAATGATTTAAATGGTATTACTGGTACTGTACAGCTTATGTGGGCAACAGATACAATATTGAGATTTCTCCCCACCTGCTGGCAGAAAGATTAAGCGCAAGTAAAGGCTATATCGAGGAACTATGGTATTCCCGCTACACAAAGCAGAGCCAAGAGTTTTATGCTTACGGTCACTGTACATCTTACTTTTTTGTTTGTAAAGCATACTGTATTTGTAGACCGTTCACACACTGGTCCAGCAACACAATCTTCAAATAATGCAGAGACATCAAAATAAAATCTATAATAATACATAAATTAAAGTTCAGAGTCATTACGTGGCAGTGTAACGCTGAAATCAAACCTCGAACTCCCAATATGTACCCCACAGTCCTTTTATCAGAGGGTACATGTGGTAATTTCCCCTGTTTCCTTAAAGACTTTCCGTACACCTTTCAAAAAATAGTTTTGCGTTAAATGTACACATTAGAGCTCTGCAACAAGTGCAGCTTTTTCTGCTTCATTAGAAGAGCACCACCTCTTCTAATGAAGCAGAAAAAGCATTTAAGTCATTTAAACAACTAAAACTGAACCATAAATAACTTAAATACAAAATATACAGAAATTGTTTGATTATGATTTGTGTGTAAAGGAACCTTTCTGAATAATATTTAAACATTAAACAGTTGACATAACTTACTTCAGGCATAACTGTCAGAGGTTTGTAAATACGGTACTGAATACACATTAACATTAAATTAGTACCCCAAGAGAAAAGGAGTTAATATTTCAGCTGTGCATTCTCAAGCAAGTTAAATTCAATTCTACATTTAAAATACTATGTTGAGAGAAACAGGACTTAAGCCACCACATCTGTATTTTACAGTACATTCAATTATGCTAGTATTTTTTTTTTTTAAAGCTTAAGAGGATGCTTTCATGGAGCTGCAGCTGTTGACAACAAAATCGTGGTTTTATTACCCTCTTTCATGCTCTTCCTTCAATCTTGTCTTCATAACTCAAATCTCAGAGCCACAATTACCTAAAATGATATAAAAAGAGTTAAAAAAAAAAAAAAAGGGCCTACAAGATGCTTAAAGAAATATTTGTGTAATTACCTGCACTGATCTTTCCATTTTTGCAGAGCTTATGACTGAAGTGAATCTATGGGAAAGAAAACTACCAGAAGGCAAGCAATACTAGTGTAAAATGGCACCATTCAATGCATAGCAAAAACCATGAGAAAATTCACACATAGCCTGAAAAAAACAAGCCTTCATTAATCCAAATAGCTCACATTGTGCACTCATATGTGATCTCTTTATAAATAAATAAATATGTCTGCCTTTGTATATCCCTTATTTAAATGTGGCACTAAAACAAACATTTTGTATGACAAACTTTCGTGTCAGAGGTTTCATCAAACAATACTTCAGAGGCAGCGTGATGCAGAATAACCATGCAACCAAGAGCAAGCATCACCAAGTGCTATACTTTGTGTATATCTATGTAGGTTTAAAGGGTAAGGTGCACATTTTGAGTGTGTGTGTCTACGAGTGTGTACCAGAGTACATGCATCTGTGGACGAATGTGTGTTGTATATTTGTTGTTGTTGAGTTCCCCAGAGCCTGACAAATGTGTGTGTATTGCGCTTTTTTAAAGGATGAAGATCTTAATAACTTTTTGAATGATCTTCCCACATCCTGGGCAGGGGGCCTGACATTTGTGTAGCCTCCTTGCACATGGGAAACAGGTTAGCAGGTGAGCCGTACGGCCGTGTATTATATTTCCGTTGCGTGGTCGCACTCGACAAAGCTTGCAAGGCTCCAACAGTGCCTCAGGCCGAACTTCTTCAATCTCCATGCCCAGATTTTCCTGACTTTCCCCTTCTGAGAGCTGCTCATCCTTGTGGAAGCTGGAGGGCCAAGGCCCCTTGCCTTTCCCTGTAATCATAGTGGGCAGTGGTCGATCAGCTGTCGAGTGGGAGGGCAGGATGACAGGGTCAGAGACCGTCCTGCTGCAGTCTGGGATGTCAATGCCTGTGTCACTATCATCTTCCTCATCATGGGTGGTGAGAGAGCTGCATGCTGGGATGTCAGGAACAGAAAGGGAATGGGCTAGTCGGGGGACATCTTTGTACCAGTTCTTGCGTAGAGCCCAGCAGCGAACACAGTACCTCTGGAGAGGTGTGTTATACTTCCTGCACTCTGTGCATTGCCACGCATCCTGAGCAATAAGGTAGACACAACGTCACACACTGCATTGTTCAAATTTTAATCTACTGCTAATCAAATCCTAAACCAGTTGACACAAACCTGTGTTGAGATCTCTGTATCAGTGTCATCGCTTAGACACTGCGAGTCTTCATCTGGCTCCTCCTGCATCTGGATAAATATACAAGACATATAAACAAGACAATTCCTCAAACAGGATGCTGTCATCATTATCATATAACCTAATTGGTTGTTATGAGCCTGACTAGGGCTGCACAATTAATCAAATTTTAAATCCCAATCACGATTTTGGCTTCCCACGATCAAATTTGCGTAGTAATTTTTTTTCAGACAACAGCAGTGACCAGTGCTAGTTAGTGTCTGTTAGCTCACAGAGCTCTAGGGTGCGACTATCATTTTTCCCTCTAAGTCGCACCGGTGCACATAATGTCCTCGCATCCGCTGCCTCTCCACAAACGAAGCAATGTTGTTTATATCAATATGGTTTCATTTTGCGTTACATGACCAATTTCTTCGGTAAAGCCGTGCCTGTGGTTGGTTCTTTCCTCTTTCTCTCCGTGAAGCTCCGCCCTAATTCACTCACACACGGATCCCAGCAACAGAGACAGAGTGGCAACAGAGACAGAGTGGCAACAGAGACAGAGTGGCAACAGCGCCGGTCCACACTTCTGACATTTGTCCACAGTTTTAATTATTATTAACACAGCTGTTTTGTTAAGCAGGAGAGGCAAACCTGTATTTGTACCATTGCTTCCGCCGGCAACTCTGGTGTTGCGGCGGCCACGGTGAAAAACACAGAAGAAGTTATTGAATGCAACTAACTTCAATTCGTAGAGTAATAGCGTGGGAGACGGAGCCTGCTGGACCCATTCATAATGAGTCAGCCGTCAATCTGTGAGTACGTCCATCGCACTCCCTCTCTCTAGCTCTTTTAATCAGTGAAGGAGCTTTCAGAGATAGTTTTTTTTTTTTTTAAATATATCTCCCAGTTTATTTATTTCAGATTATTTTAATTTTCATGTGTTGCAGTTGTATGTATGTACGTACAACATACAACTTCAACATAAGAGGAATGTAGCACAATATGGATGTGAAAGCAGTTCTAAATAGTGACTATAAAATTTGTAATCGTGATCTCAATATTGATCAAAATAAATCGTGATTATCATTTTGGCCATAATCGTGCAGCCCTAAGACTGACCAATAAAAGGGCAAAGTCCTAAACAAACTCCTACCTCTCGATCTGCTTTCTCCTCCTTCCCTACTTTGTCATCATCCTCAGGTAGAGCCTCCCCTTCTCCTGCACTCCCTTCCTCCAGTGCCGCCTCTTTCATCTCCACGCTAACCTGTTCACTCCCGCCCTCGGTCAGGAACCAGAGGTCATCTGTGGTGTCCGACACAATGGCTGTGTCCTCCTCCTGTGCAGGAGACAGCTGACACATCAATCAGACCACCACCGTTACACTCCAATTTATGCCATTTGCCAACAAGTTACTATGTCTGTGTTTTTAAGCTGGGAATTTCCCAACTTAAGCCTCAACCAGCTGTTACTAATGTTATTAGATAAACTTTCTAACACGAGGCTTCTTACTTGGTTTGTGTGGATGTCAGTAGAGCCATTGCTCCTGCGGCTGTAGTTACTACGGAGATTACCCAGAAACCACCAGGGCAGGCCAGAGAGATCCCACTCGTCCAAAGTAACATCTAGTTTGGGCCGTTTGCAAGCTGAACGTGGCAGGCCTTCAAGAGAGTCTGGAGAGGTTTTGAACCGGTAAATTTTTTTTTGAGCAGGTCTTGCTGAGTAAATAACAGAATGTTTGCTTACCATCGTCTGGCTCCCGAGGTCGTCGCTGGGAGGGGGTCTGCAGGAGAGGCCCATCATTGCAAGCCTCCAGCCCTGCTTTGACCACACCTCCACATATCTAGGTAGGAAATGTGAAGGAACAAATTAGAAAACTGAGCCATAACTTCATACTTGGAGGATTCACAGCTCCTTTTCGAGATGGCCTCTGGGTATAGGGTGGTGGTACAGGGAACAAGGGGCTGGGCAATTAGGGTACGGGCCAGCAGGAAGGGAGGTCAAAACATAAGTGCACCAAAACCGTGTGGAGGGTAAAAAAAAAAAAAATGAGAAAGGAGAGGTAAGAAAGCCAGTTTACTAATTAACACAATGATGAAGCTAGTGAGTTAAAACAAAAAAAACAGTTCCAGTCCAGTAAAAACTGTTTCAGATGTACCATGTGCAAACTCATTGAATTGATTCACTAATTCCAAGATATGATCCACAGATATATACAAGACAAGATAAATGGTCTTGTATGGTATATATCTATAGAAGAAAAGTTTCCAATCAGAATTTTTATTTCACATTTAACACGTGCAGTGATTGGAAAATATAGTAACTCATTCAGTGTTTCCTCTATGTTGATGGCGGCCCGCCACGGTGAAATTTCTGCCGCCATGGTATCAGAAATAGGGCGGAGCAAAACAGGGTTTCTGCAATGTACACCGCCGCTCCTTCAGGTGTTTATGAAATGTTGTAGTGCTCTACTGAACTCAAGCAAACTGTCAACCACTCTCTCTCTCCCCTTTAAGGGTGATCAACTGGAACAGTGACAGGACGTCATCACTCGCAAAGTCATGGCAACCAAGTAAAAAACAGGAGGAGTACTACTTGTTACTCAATCTTAGGCAAAGTGACAAACAACAAAAGCTGTGACATTTTATCTGCAATCACGCAGGTCCCGTGAAATCTACAGTTTATTGGAAATAGCATTGTGGACACTGAATTTGATGACTTAGACTGTTTATCAGACCCCAGATGAGACAAGAAGCTAAAATTAGCGAACGCTGCGGTCCCTCTGCCTCCCCTTTGCAGGAGACGCTGTATTCCTCCGACACGCTGTGTTAACGTTAGCTACTGTTTTAAAACGGTTTCCCAGGTTAGTGGGGTGCACACCGCTCAAAACCAGCATGAAAACCGGTCAGCGTTTTGTTGTTAAACTGTGTGTAAAATGAGTGGTGACGTTAACTCACCGGTTTCAGGTAACCTCCCTACGGTACCGTCTATTTGCTGGATGGTTTGAAGTTAACAGTCGCTAGCTAACATTGGCAGATTTAAGCCCCTTGACAGCAACGTTATTGTTCATATTTTGGCACAATGTTTCTGACCGTAGTGGTCATAGTAACTGAAAGCTTGATGTGAGATGCTAAAAAGAAAAACGACACGCTGTTTTCATGTAAGGTAACGCCATAGCTGGATAAAATTCTAGAGGAAACACTGTCATTTGAGTCATAAAGCCAGCAAGGACAGACTAAAATATAACTGTACCTAAACAATGGTTTGACAAAGTCTTAAACATAAATAGGTGCTTCAAGGTGGATTTTGGAGGGCATTGGGAAGAAAGATGTAGGAACACAGGGGTGGGTTAAGAGGTTTAGGGTTACTGTTAAGCCTGTGGCTGGATCAGGAGCTGCAAACCTCCAGTTTCGGAGCAGAGAAGAGAACTCTGAGACAGACAGAGAGGGTGACTCTGCCCCCACATCCACTAGGTGGTGCTGGTGGATCGCAACAGAGTGCTGAAAATACCACCAGACCAAACCAAGGATGGGGTTGTACAGAGACGGTGCCACTCTGTACAAATGCACACCAACGAAGACAGCAGCCCTTACCTTCCCTTCCTCATTACACACAAGCAGACAGCAGCTTACTTTATAGTCTAATGCCGCTTTTCCACTGCATTGTATGGCTTGATCCGACTCTATCACTACAGCAATCAGCTAAGAACCCCACCTACATTGTGGGGGTACTATCCATAGTGGAAACCGAAATAGAGAAAAGGGCCTTGGTACCAAAAGTGAGTTAAGTCAACTTGAACTATGCAGTGGAAATGAAGAATTAATGATTTGAAGCTACACCAAGGACTACTGATCTCAGTCCATCACTGTGATTACTGCATGTCACGTCTAATGGCAAAAAGATATTTATAAGCAGCTTTTCACTTAGCCTGCCAGTCCTGTCCCTTTGTATTCATTAGTGTTGTGTGTAGTGAGGGGAGAAAGGTTGGGGGTCTGTTTCTCCTTAGCACCATGCTTCAGTTTTACCTGACCGCGATCCTCCACTCCGCCCTCTACACATTCACGGCCCACAGAAAGATTCTCTGCAGCGTCTGCATTTCAGATGAGACACAGTAACAGAAACAGGACACCCCCCACCCTTTAATAATAGCATAACACACTCTCTCACTAAGGCCTTCTTCAGTAGCTTTGCAGAACCAGCTGGAAAATGGTATTGTTTTGGTCCCCGCATCCCCAAGAGATGCACAAACTATCACAAGCACTCAAAATGTATGCAAAAGGAAAGCTGAATTAAAATATATGTATACATAATCACCATATACCCAGGGATCCTGACTTCAAAACATATTTTAAAGATGGAAGAGGAGTGAGACAACTGAATTTCAAGTCATCACAAATGTACTAAACTATGCAAATGTATTCATACATTGCTTGTTATTGATAATTCCCACTGACAGAAACATAATTTCACATAATAAATATATAAAGCATTAAATGAATGTGAGACTTACCAGAACAACCCAGCACAACTAAGTATTTCTTGAGCATTTCATACACCGGACTGTAAAATGAGAATTTGAGTTTAGAATGGACCTCCTTATTTTAGACACTTACGTTTAGATTTACAGTAAGGAAAAAAAAGTATTTGAATACCCTGCTATTTTGCAAGTTCTCCCACTTAGAAATCATGGAGGGGTCTGAAATTGTCATCGTAGGTGCATGTCCACTGTGAGAGACATAATCTAAAAACAAAATTCCAGAAATCACAATGTACGCTTTTTTAACAACTTATTTGTATGATACAGCTGCAAATAAGTATTTGAACACCTGTCTATTAGCTACAATTATGACCCTCAAAGACCTGTTAGTCTGCCTTCAAAATGTCCACCTCCGCTCCATTTATTATCCTAAATTAGATGTACCTGTTTGAGGTCGTTAGCTGCATAAAGACACCTGTCCACCCCATACAATCAGTAAGAATCCAACTACTAACATGACCAAGACCAAAGAGCTGTCCAAAGACACTAGAGACAAAATTGTACACCTCCACAAGGATGGAAAAGGCTACGGGGAGATTGCCAAGCAGCTTGGTGAAAAAAGGTCCACTGTTGGAGCAATCATTAGAAAATGGAAGAAGCTAAACATGACTGTCAATCTCCCTCAGACTGGGGCTCCATGCAAGATCTCACGTCGTGGGGTCTCAATGATCCTAAGAAAGGTGAGAAATCAACCCAGAACTACATGGGAGGAGCTGGTCAATGACCTGAAAAGAGCTGGGACCACCGTTTCCAAGGTTACTGTTGGTAATACACTAAGACGTCATGGTTTGAAATCATGCATGGCACGGAAGGTTCCCCTGCTTAAACCAACACATGTCAAGGCCCGTCTTAAGTTTGCCATCAACCATTTGGATGATCCAGAGGAGTCATGGGAGAAAGTCATGTGGTCAGATGAGACCAAAATAGAACTTTTTGGTCATAATTCCACTAACCGTGTTTGGAGGAAGAAGAATGATCAGTACCATCCCAAGAAAACCATCCCTACTGTGAAGCATGGGGGTGGTAGCATCATGCTTTGGGGGTGTTTTTCTGCACATGGGACAGGGCGTCTGCACTGTATTAAGGAGAGGATGACCGGGGCCATGTATTGCGAGATTTTGGGGAACAACCTCCTTCCCTCAGTTAGAGCATTGGAGATGGGTCGAGGCTGGGTCTTCCAACATGACAATGACCCGAAGCACACAGCCAGGAGAACCAAGGAGTGGCTCTGTAAGAAGCAGATCAAGGTTCTGGCGTGGCCTAGCCAGTCTCCAGACCTAAACCTTATAGAGAATCTTTGGAGGGAGCTCAAACTCCGTGTTTCTCAGCGACAGCCCAGAAAGCTGACTGATCTAGAGAAGATCTGTGTGGAGGAGTGGGCCAAAATTCCTTCTGCAGTGTGTGCAAACCTGGTGAAAAACTACAGGAAACGTTTGACCTCTGGAATTGCAAACAAAGGCTACTGTACCAAATATTAAGATTGATTTTCTCAGGTGTTCAAATACTTATTTGCAGCTGTATCATGCAAATTAATAGTTAAAAAAAATCATACATTGTGATTTCTGGATTTTTTTTTAGATTGTGTCTCTCACAGTGGACATGCACCTACGATGACAATGTCAGACCCCTCCATGATTTCTAAGTGGGAGAACTTGCAAAATAGCAGGGTGTTCAAATACTTATTTTCCTCACTGTATCTAGTTAAGCATTACTGAGGGGTGATTGTTAGAAAAATTATGAGTTCCATTCTACTCTGTTCATTAATGTTAAATCTGTTTGCATAAATCATATTATACTAGTTGCTTTCCCATAAGATAACCATGGAGCCATTGTCTGTCCTTGTGAAAAGGCACAGGATGTCTCTGGGGGCAGAGCAGACAGAGGAGACTCCCAGACTGATGATAAACTGGCGACATCGAATCTGTCTTATGATTAACGCTGATGACATCATCTCTGTATTAATATTTTATTCATAAATATGCCAATGTGGAGGGTTTCATGGCAATCACTTTCTGTACTTGGACTGAGAGTACTGTAAACGAATTCTACTTGCAAGTAAACAAACTTGAATATAACTTCAGTGGTTTCTGTCCATTCTTGATAATGAAATTATTCTAACAGTGGCCATGCTCCACTTTTGGTGCAGCTGAATACCTCGGGTTTTTGACAGAGAAGCTCTCAACCTCCAGCAGTTCTCCCAAAGGGTCATCCTGGCAGTGGACTATGTGCTGCCTCTGTTTGTCATACAGTTGCTTCCCCATGATGTACTGGCCCAAGTAGTGCATCACCTACACAAAAAATACTGTATATCAGATATCAGATACAGGGTATAAGTTGAGCTACTATTGAACCCTGGAATAACCACTTCTCAGATGACACTTTGTTATAAGCTAGTGAAACAGGCTGCATACTAACAAACAGTTTTTTGACAGGACAGCTGAAGATATGAAAGGGGAGAGAGCGGGGCAATGACATGCAGCAAAGGGCCGCAGGTCGGGGAGTAAACCTTTATATATGGACTTGACGGCCACTCTACCATCTGAGCTATCTGGCCGCCACTAACAAACATCCTTGACATTTCACTTGACAGCTCACCTCTTTGAGTGTGAAGACTTCTTCTTCAGCTCCGGGCAACACGCAGAATCTGCAGGAGAGGGGCTTTTGGTTGTACCTGGAGGGGGATGGCTTTAAATATGAACTACATATGTAATGTTGGATAATTAAAACGGTTGTCATAATTGTTGCTTAATTCTACCTGATTTCCCTCTCCAGGTAGTGTCCTGCATGATGAGCTTGATGCCAGAGGCTGGGCTGATAGGGAGCTCATAGTAAACGAGCAAAGTCTGAAATACAGAATTATAACATGTAAGATATACCGGCCATCAAATTCACTATCATCACATTAACGCTGGTGTATTGACTTAACATTTAAACGTTAACGTTAATTCACGTATTATACCAACGCACACGAGGCCAATGCTTTTTAACGAAATTAAATCAAATGATTCTAACGTTAAACAGACTGCACCAAAATGGGCTGGCTTACCAAACATCTGCGTGGGTGGATTCGTTACACCACATGGACACACGGTTAACGTTACACTACTCCACCATCACTTTTCTATTGTGACAGTTGACGTTAATGTCTTCAAATAACAAGGCCAAAATTCCGGCAAGTCGATGTAGCGTTGCATAGACGGATGAAATGTCGGTACAAACAAAGCACAACTGAAACCATTATTAGCTACTGGCATGTGAACTGGAACCTCTGGTTAACGTTAGCAAATGACAAACCTGATGTCGTTAGCAAACGTGTAGCTAATAGACAGCTAACGTAACGAGAAGGCTAACGTTAGCTAACTTAGCTGGCTAGCTAGCTATATCTTGAACAATACGTTCGTTGAAACTGATCTTACCGTGATGAGTTGGCATTACTTCACAGCAGCTAGCTACATTGTTCCACACGCACTGCTGCCTTAACAACATCTAGTCAACATCTTGGAAATACACATATAGCTAATAAATCTTAGAATTTTGAAATCTAACTCACACTAGCTAACCACTGACAATTAGCATTGCTGAACCACAGATTCAAAACGATGACTATGGCTACACAACTTCCGGCTGCACAGCTGCATAGGCCAAGAGTGTGCCGCCCCCTACTGTTTGATGGGTAGCCATAGAGTAGGTTGTAGACCTGCTGTGGCATCATGGTCTTCTTTAGTAATAGGCCTACAACACTGTGAACAAATTATCAAACAGTTTCTAAAGCATTAATAGAGGTGGGAAGTATCCATAGACTGTATAGTCTATAGAAATACCAGTGGGAACAGTTATAGATAAGTAACTGGCTTAGTTCTAGTTATGTTAGCTATACACTTGTGGCACTTCATGACATTTTACAACTGACTGACTCCAGCATAAATATGAAGGGCTACCTTTTTACTCACATTTATTGCCCCTCATTGGATTAAAGCTATTAAACCCAAGGTAGGCCCCTAGCTAAATGACACCACAAGGGCCCTGAGGCAACACTGCAGACAAGCTGAACGAAGATGGAAGAAAGACAATTTACATGTGTCACTGGGTGTATTAAGGGACAGTCTAGCCACATACCAGAATGCTGTGAAGGTGGCGAAGATGCACCATTTCTCTTCTGTCATAGCAGTTGCCATGAACCTAGAGTGTTATTTAATACTATTAACTCTGTCATAAATTCTTGCAGCTCTCCTCCGACAGATGTGTCAATCAGCACATGTGAGAAATTTCTCTGTTATTGATAAAGTAAAATCTGTCAGGAAAATCACCAGTGCTAATTTTAAGGTGTTTTTACCTGCTTCTCCTCAAACTCAGCTGTGTTTGAGGAATTTGGCAGTTTCTCTGATGTTACTGTACTTAAGATTAAGATTAAGATTCAACTTTTATTGTCATTACACATGTACAGGTACAATGCAACGAAATACCGTTTTAGAGAGTCTCCGAGCCGCAGCTATTTAAAGCGCCGCCACAATGCAATCAGGTAGATAGATAGATAGATAGATAGATAGATAGATAGATAGATAGATAGATAGATAGATAGATAGATAGATAGATAGATAGATAGATAGATAGATAGACAGATAGATAGATAGATAGATAGATAGATAGATAGATAGATAGATAGATAGATAGATAGATAGATAGATAGATAGATAGATAGATAGATAGATAGACAGATAGATAGATAGATAGATAGATAGATAGATAGATAGATAGATAGATAGACAGATAGATAGATAGATAGTTAGATAGATAGATAGATAGATAGATAGATAGACAGATAGATAGATAGATAGATAGATAGATAGAAAGATAGATAGATAGATAGACAGATAGATAGATAGATAGATAGATAGATAGACAGATAGATAGATAGATAGATAGATAGATAGATAGATAGAAAGATAGATAGATAGACAGATAGATAGATAGATAGATAGATAGATAGATAGATAGATAGATAGATAGATAGATAGATAGATAGATAGATAGATAGATAGATAGATAGATAGAAAGATAGATAGATAGACAGATAGATAGATAGATAGATAGATAGATAGATAGATAGATAGATAGATAGATAGATAGATAGATAGATAGATAGACAGATAGATAGATAGATAGATAGTTAGATAGATAGATAGATAGATAGATAGATAGACAGATAGATAGATAGATAGATAGATAGATAGATAGAAAGATAGATAGATAGACAGATAGATAGATAGATAGATAGATAGATAGATAGATAGATAGATAGATAGATAGACAGACAGATAGATAGATAGATAGATAGATAGATAGATAGATAGATAGACAGATAGATAGATAGATAGATAGTTAGATAGATAGATAGATAGATAGATAGATAGATAGACAGATAGATAGATAGATAGATAGATAGATAGATAGATAGATAGATAGATAGACAGATAGATAGATAGATAGATAGATAGATAGATAGATAGATAGATAGATAGATAGATAGATAGATAGACAGATAGATAGATAGATATTTATTGATCCAAAAAAAGGGAAATTATGGTGTTACAGCAGCAAACACTCATACAGCACAGAATATAAATATAAATGAAATACTAGGATACAATATACATACATACAATGTACAGATAAGGAATATACAATGTACAGGAATAAAAATAAAATAACAAATATTTGAATATATACAGGATGGGAAAACAAAATGTGCAACTGCTTAAATAGTATGTTAAAATGTAAATAAACCAATTGTGCAGGTTGCCCTTAGTGCAGTATTGTGGAGTATCAGGGTCTTATCTAGTGCCTAAGGTAGTGCAACACATGAAACCTACCAGACAGACAGAATGGTGAAGGAGGTTTTTAATAGCACCATTGGGGCAAGTCTTCTTACTTTTTTTAAATTCCTGTCTTACTTTAGGTTCTGTCCCAGGTGCCTTTAAACATGCTGTGGTCCAGCCCTTACTCAAGAAGCCTAATCTTGACCCCACAGTGTTGTCTAATTTTAGACCAGTCTCTCATCTGCCTTTTCTTTCAAAGGTTTTGGAAAATATGTTTTTTGTACAGTTACAAGTCTTTTTACAACAGAACTCTGTGTTTGAAAAATTCCAATCTGGTTTTGGATCACGTCACAGTACTGAGTCTACACTGTTGAAAGTACATAATGACATTGCCTTGTCTCTAGATGCTGGGAATCCTACCGCTTTAGTCCTTTTGGACCCAACAGCGGTATTTGACACAGTGGACCATGCAGTTCTCTTCTCTCGCCTTGAGCATTGTGTAGGCATCAGAGGCTCTGCACTCAAATGGTTTAGCTCCTATTTGGCAAATAGAAGCCAAGGATCCATGGGATCCATTCTTGGCCCCATACTGTTTTCTTTATATGTGCTGCCTTTAGGGGCTATTATAAGAAAGCACAACCTGTCTTTTCTTTGCTACGCAGATGATTTGCAAATATATTTGCCTATGAAAGCAAATGCCAGTGTTGCACTAAACTCCAGAAAAAAAGGCCATTCATGCTTTTGTTAGTTCAAGGTTGGACTACTGTAATGCTCTCTATGTTGGTCTGAATCAGATGTCCATCTCACGTCTTCAATTTGTGCAAAATGCTGCTGCTCGCTTTTTAACAAATACATCTAGACATGCATATATCACTCCCATTCTCTACCCTGCATTGGCTCCCGGTGTGTTTTAGAATAGATTTTAAGATTTTATTGTTTGTTTTTAGGCTTTAAATGGTCTGGCCCCAGAGTGTTTGTCTGAAATTTTAAATTTGTGGGAGCACAACAGGTCAGTACGGTCTTCAAATCAGCAAGTTTTAGAAGTCCCAAGGTCCAGGTATAAACGGAGGGGTGATCAGGCTTTTGCAGTTGCTGCCCCGAGACTCTGGAACAAGGTACCCCCTGATATGATATTACAGATGTAGCTCTTTTTAGGTCCAAATTCAAAACATATCTGTTTAGTCCGGATTTTAATACATGGCAGTGGTGTGACAATTTCATTCTTTTGTTTCTTTGTAACCTTTTCTGATTTTAAAGTTTTCTATGTTCACTCTATCTATTGTATGATATGTGTTTTTACTCTTGGTTTCTGGTGTTAAGCACTTTGGATACCCGCTGGTTGCTGTAAAGTGCTATATAAATACATTTTGATTGATTGATTGATTTAAGATGTACAGTAGCTCTGGCTAAGGTTATTTATTTTGCTGAAAAACGTTTTATGTTACATTCTTCATCAAATACGATGTTCTGTTAGAATTCAAACATGATGGTTCTGAATGTCAGTGCCACTTTTTCAAATAGTAGCTAACTCTTTATTATTGGTTAATTAATCACTTACTAATGCTTAAAAGGTGATTTATAAGACATTAAATATAAGCAAAACATTTTGGTTGTCAGATTGTAAAAAATCCCTTGCTGGTGTTTACCATTTATACTTAGTAATAATGCGGTTATAAATATTTTTAATCTATTCATAAATGCTAAATAAGTTGTTCAATAGATGTTGGTGGTCATATGGTCCAATGAGTCAAGATCTATAAAAAGTGAGTAAATGGTCATGATTAGGGCAATACATAAATATTATATCGCTATATGGGACAGATATTTTCTTAGATTTTGGATATCGTAATATGGCTTAAGTGTTGTATTTTCCAGGTTTTACAGGCTGCATTACAGTAAAGTGATGTAATTTTCTGAAATTACTAGACTGTTCTTGCAGTTCTTTTATTTGCCTTTATCCACTTATATTCACATTACTGATGATTATCTAAAATCTCATTGGTAAAATATTTTATGAAAGCACTAATTGTCTACCCTACATTATCGTCACAATATCAACTTGATATCGGACTATTGCTCAGCCCTAGTTATTCTTAAGAATGATCAATAAAGCTAGTAGTTACAACTTGGCTAGTAGTTACCTTATAAAGGGTGCCTTATTTTAAGTGGTACCACAATCAGTGTCTTCAGTAAGCAACTAACTTTGACAGTGCATTAACAAAACCCAAACACAACTGAACAAATGTAAGAGAGTTGTGTTATGTCATTCAGTAAATACAAACATGGTTATAACATATTTGTGCTACAGAATAGTTTAATTCAAAGAGTATCTCTGATATTCTAGCAAACAGTCAAGAAAACAAGATGGAATGAAGATAACAACTCAGAGCCCCAATCCTTAAAAAAAATAGATGTAAAATGTGGCAGACATGCAACTTTTTCACAGATCTGTAGATGCAGTGCAAAAATAAATCAAATGGATCCAGTAAATAGCTGGGTTTGTCCTTAATGACAGTTGTGTATATAAAAATGCATCAAGCATATGAATTTGCTTTTATATCTGACAAAGTCCACCCAACAGTCCTTGAGAATATGCCTCTTTATTAGGCCAGTTTATTACAATAGCTTATTCGCTGGGATATTGTTGACTCTGTTGGAAAACACAAGCATTGGCCTTCTGCCCACACATGTCAAAAGTTACTTGCTGTACATTGCAGATAATATAAATGGTAGCCAGCCAACATCTCATCTTAACAATTCATATAATAGAGTAAAGTGTCTACTGGGAAAAAGATGTAACTCAATTTACTTACGTTTATACATCAAAACATCAGAAGACTGGCTAAAAGCTTTAGAAAAACAGTGTCAGTATAATTCTGAAAAATCTTGTACTGCTAATATTAAGCTTTACAAACAAAGTGTTGTGACCGTTTTTCTGCTGTCATATTAGTAACAGAAACAAGCACGGTCTCTAAAAACATTTGATTACTTGATGATTATGCCTGCACCTACATTAAGCTCATTAGACAAATGCATATTGCTATTGGCTGATATAGGGAAAATATCAGCCAAAAAATTATATATATTAAAAACAACAACATATTGGTGCACCCTGTTAAGGAAAACATCAGAAAGTTCAAGTAAAGGGTTTGTGTTAGCATTATACTTCATATAATGCTGGGCTAAAGTTAGGTTTCACCTAGAACCTCACCTCTACATTTAGAAAACTAAACAGCAAAAGTGCTTTGGCAATAATTCAAGTTTTCATTTTTACCACACATACAAGGGAGTAGACGGTATTGCTTCACTGTAAAAAAAAGTTCTATATCTTACAACAATGGCAGGCCCTTTTA